>CM067513.1:24970668-25290668 GCA_034509495.1 Acestrorhynchus altus
AGGCAAAGCATGGTTTCTTATGAGGAGGAACTCCTTAACCTAGTGTGTGTATTGATGTGTTTTTATGATAAAGAGAATTGTAAAATTGAGGTATAGTTTATTAGCTTGCTGGTATATATTTTTGGTCTATTTACATTACAACACAAACAGGAGTATTTTCAGGTTTGTTTTCAGATATGTGCTCAGTAGAACAAATGAAACAACAAGCAACATTGTTATTAATTGGTTATTTCATAATCATCTAGCCAGTATTGGAGGGTTTCTGACATATTACGTGAAACATCAAGAGATATAGAGTACTATGGGTCTGCAAATACGCCCTTCTCAGTTCTTAAGGTAATGTCTTACCTGACAGCCAAGTACCTACATCCGTTTTACTGGAGCTTTCCCAGACATTGAAAAGTGTACTTTACAACACAATAACTGATACCTTAACAATGATAAGATTTGGTTGAAAAAGCAGACTTTATCAGGTTGTTGAAAAGATGTCATTTCAGTGACTCAAACTCAGCCTATGTGGATCAAATCAGCCGTCCATCCTGGGCTAAAGTTGAACTATTTTGAATTGTTTTGTTAACCTTTCCACAACCTTTAATATAGCATTAAACTCTTTTTTTTTTTTCAACATTGTAGCAAGAACTGACATTATTTCAGACACATTTCAATGCTGATGCTCGATAAAAGTTCTACACAGCTGTTTTTTTCTCAGGATCATTGAGAAGAAGCATTGTTACCATTATTTGAAGAGTGCTGAATTGTTCTCCACTTCCCAGAGCTTCTCACAAGCTCTGTTGCTAACCCGCTCTGGCAGGTTGGCCCAGCAGTATGACAGTATCACAGTGGCAGTATTTTTTGCGAGTGAATTAGTCACGGTGCCGTCGTTTTGACAACGTGTGAATGCAAGTAAGCTTCTGAGGAGCAGTGGATGAGAGTGAATAAACAGGCGGCATGGCCCATATGATAGAGCCTATCACTGCATGCTCAGTCATCCGCTACCCAGGAGAAGGTAAGCAGGGGTGTTGCAGGGAGCAAGACAGAGGAGGTGCATGTGTGTTTGTGTAGAGATGAGCAACACGACCGAGATGAAGGCTGCCCTGAGGAAGAGGAGAAGTGTGTGTGTGCGTAAGTGTGTGTGTGTGTGTGTGCACCGGTAGGCCTTCTCAGCAGTGTGAACGTGCAGTCAGAAGAGATTTGGCAGACGGGCGGGCGGTGTGCGCTGTGAGGCCTGGTGCCGAGCGCTCCTGCCCGGTAGGGGTTAACTTCGCTTGGCTGCACCGCAGCCTCTTTCTGTCAGCCCGCAACACACAGCACACACACACAGACAGCTCCAATGCTTATTCCTTCTGAAAAGCCACTACTGATTCACAAGAGCTCAGCTCAGATACCTTCTACCAGTCTGCCCTTCATATATTCTCAATGCTTAGCCTTTTCTCCCTCCTCTGTCGCAGACTAAACCTTTTTTCTAAAGGATGGGTGGAGCCGCAAGATGCCAGTGGCGACAGTCTCCTTTTTGCAGTCTGTGCGAGGTGGGGGTGGAGGCTGAGAAAGTTAAATCGAGAGGGGGCTGCTGGAGATCAGATCAGATAATACCCTTCATGTCATCTGGATAAGTCTGTTTGCTTTGTGGCTGCCAAATAAAAAGAAATATCTCCTGAAGTTAAAAAAAGAAGATACCTTTTCACATTTTGAAATGTTAACAATCGAAATATACTAATGTGAAAACTATATATTGGCTAAAAAAAATATATAATAAACAAATAAAATGGTATAATTCTTAAAATGAATTAACCCTTAGAACCCTATTATAATTCTGTGGGTTCAGAGTATGACACTTTTATTCACCATAAAAAATAGAATATTTATAGACAGTCAAACATACCAGATATTGTTATTTTCAGGAGATCATAAACTACTCACATGTGTCTTGATTTTAGATGTAAATATTAACAGAATTAGAATATTTGTATGAATTTGATAAAAAAAAAAGAAAGAAGTTATTCAAATTTGTTATTTATCAGTATTATCTCTGCTTAGGACTTTTATTCTGAAATTTGAGCACTGTATGAGCAAAGAAAGCAAGCAAACAGCCCCTACCTTCTTGGTTTCCTCTGTGACCCAATATCTGGGTCAGTGATTTCATCAGCCCTGCCCCCTCTCGTTGATGGGAGTCTGCTTGCAGGTTGAGCATGTGCGCACATGGACAGAGCAATAAACATGCACTGAGCAGTTTAAGAATCGAATGTTAAGGACTTAATTCAGTTGGACTTATTCTAGCTGGATTACTTGCTGATAGTTCATCACACATTGAAGAATTCCAAGGTTAAATACAATACATCTTGTAGTTATTTGTAGTCTGCTCTCATCGTGAGTTATGAAGCCTAGAATATGTATGGACACTCCCCTCCTGTAGGCTGAAAACATTTGACATTTAAAGATGAATATGAGACAAACGATCAACATTTCACCTTGTATTCCCAGGTATTTACATCTGGATCTGATACACAGTTCAGAAGATAGCACCTTTTCTCTGCACTCACCCATTTTTCTTGTGAGCAAAAGTATTGGAACATGTGACTGGCAGGTGTGTTTTGTTGTCCAGGTCTGTCCTGATACACTGGTTATTAAATAGAGCTGAATACCTGCACTCAGTTTCAGATTTGGGTTTTGCCTGTGCAGACTGTGCATTTATAGTTAGAGGAGAGCTGTCTATGGGTGAAGAACAAGCAGCTGTGAAGCTGAGAGAAGATGGAAAAACATTCAGAGCCACTCCACAAACATTGGTTATCGCCAATATTCACTGGAATTTGCTGAGAAGTACAAGCCTCAGAAATTCTGTGAAGGTTTTATGGCTTCAAGAGACAAAGTTTAACATTTACCAATGTGATGGAAATGATCTGCTCATGATCCCAAACATACAAGCTCATCTGTGAAACACAGTGCAGGTAGTGTCATGCCTTAGGCTTGCATGGCTTCTTTTGGGACTGGCTCATTAATCTTCATTGATGTCATGCACGATGGCAGCAGTACGGTGACAGACATCTAAAGAAACCTTTTGTCTGTCAGTTTAAAGAAAGACGCAACCACACTAATCAGGAGATCCTTTATTATGCAGCAAGTTAACGACCCAAACACACTGTCAAAACTACAGAGAAGCTCATCAGGGTCAAGAAGTGGAAGGTTTTAGACTGGCCTAGTCAATCTCCAGACTTAAACTTAAACTATAGAGCTGCATTTTACCTGCTAAAGAGGAGAGTGAATGGAGTAACCCCCCAAAACAAACAGCAACTTGAAGAGGCTGCAGTGAGAGCCTGGAAAAGTATTACAGAACATGAATGCAGAAGTCATGATGTCAATGGAGTTGACCAATCTTGGTTGTAAGAGTTAAATAGGAGTTAATTTCATGCTTCTTTGAGGAGGAGGCTATGCTATCTGCTGTCTCAAAGATGGCAGCGCTTAATTCAGCTCTTTGTGATCTTCCCCACAGCCCATATTTCCAAAGGTGAGGCGCAATCACTGTTGCCACGTGCCTCTTTTGTGATTTGAAATAACAAATGAAAAAAAAAGAAAGAAAAAAAAAACAGAAGGAAAGAAAGGGACCCGGGACACAACTTAAAAGTTTGCCCCCAACGTAAATGTCAATAGAGAAACCGCTTCTGTCATTGGCAGTAAATTCACATTGATGCCTCTTTTCTTCGCACTATCGATCCGGCCATGAGAACGCAGATTTGTATCTGTTAATTAATGCGTCCCGAAACTGCATTTGTATTAATCAGGGAGATAAGAAAAATTGGATGCCTGCGCTGGCATGACAACCGTAAAAGCGGGGGCCGGCCCCCCGATAAAATCGTTGATGGACCTCAATAAAGGTGGGGTCGGGGGAGGGGGGAGGGGGAAGTTCCCCCTTCCACTCAATAAACTAATCATCCGGCTTTTAATTATTCTGTGGGGAGATGTGTTGGAGATTGGGGAATGTGTAAATCTAATTATTTACTAACAGCAGTGACTGGGAGGGAGGGCTAGGGGAATGGCACACAGGGAGCTCCAGGCTATGGGCTCTGTCCATCTGCCACTGCTGTCCTCTCCACAACCCCCCTGCTCCCTCCTCCGTGCCTTTCTCTCTAGCATTGTGTCCCTAACCACCACCACAACCACTGCGACCACTACTACTACTACCAATAATAATAATATTATTACTGCCACCCTCCAGAAATCCCAAAGCAGAATGTCCATTCCGATTTAGTTCTGTCATTGTCATCTTACATTGTTTAATACTCTGACAGCTGAAGATTTCAGTATGTGAAAGAGAGAAGGAGAATTGGAGGGAGGATTGGAGGTTACGTATTTTTAGCTCATGCCAGCTCTCATTGGTGCCTATAGTCCTTTGCAAGAATGCTGCAGTATCTGACATTAAAGACCCCCTTAAGAAATTCTTCGCTAATCCCTTTTGATGATTTTATTAAGTAGTGGTGGACAACCCTGCCAACTGGCACTGGGTGCTCACCCACCAGCAGGCCAGGAAGTGCACCAACTGCTCAGCCTGCTCCTAATGAGATCAGAGATGTTAACAGTTTTGGATTATAAATTAGCAGTTGTTATAAACAATAGCCTGAAACCTGTACATAATGAGCTCCTTGCCAGTCACAATCAGCTCAGAATCACAGAGCGAGGAAAAGGGAGGAAAACGAGAGGGACCTGCCGCTTTTCTTGTACGATGCTGTCACTTTTCAACAGATGTTGTGAAGCATCTCTCTCCATGCCTTCCTAAGAGGCCGCTCAGATTAGGACTCTTGCCGTTGTTTGCAGCAATGCCTCATGTGCTCCCAGAAAGTGTTGCTTTAGAGAGAGAGAGAGGGAGAGAGAGAGAGATAGAGAGAGAGAGAGAGAGAGAGAGAGAGAGAGAGGGAGAGAGAGAGAGAGATTTGTCAGATGGGCCTCAGTTGCCAACCAGTATAGTGTTTTCTGTTCATTGCCTGGCCCGGGCATGAGCTGAGAACTGGCACACTGCTCTCCAGTCTGTCGTGCTGGGTCTCTTGCTCTCTGTCGTCTGCCGTCCATGTGGACACTGGAGTGTGATGATGCTCCGGGTTGACTTCCTACTGTCTGCAGGGATGTTTATGCTTTTTGTTTGCAGTATCATGTGAAGACCATTACAGTTCTCATTCCATGGTTCATTGTACATATATCTTAAAGCAGTGTTTCTCAACCCTGGTCTTGTAGATCCCCTGACTTGCACATTTTAGTGCTGTCCCTGCTCCCAAAACACCTGATTCAACTAATCAGCTCATTCAAAGTTGCAGTGGGTGTGTTAAAGTAGGGAATCCAGGAAAATGTGAAGGGCAGGGGGTCTCCAGGACCAACCCATGTTTTCTTTAGCAAATCAAAATGAAGAAAGGTAATGAAAGAAAGGGAAAACAAGGAGGGGGGGAGTAGGGAGGAAAAAGAAAGAGAGAGAGGGATAGATACGGATGAGGCAAGAAGGAAGGAGAAGGAGTTTGAGGCAAGCAATTAGTCTTTCAGCTGGTGTGATGGGAAGAATTGATCCATGCTGCATGTTTGGGGAGATAAGGAGTTCCCTCCCGCAGGATGCCCCCTGGCCTGCCGCGCGGCAGGAGATGAGAGCCAAGCCTTGTGCTGGGTGCCTCCCCTCTTCTCCCCTCCCTCTGCACCTCTCCTCCCCATCACAGCTTCAGAATGTCAATGCTCTTCACCACCACTCTCAGCAAGCTACTGAAAAACCCCAAACTTCTCATCTGATTTGGCTTGCAAGTTATTCATACACTTAATGGCCTGAACTTAATTGCAGCCTCTTTTATGTTCCTTGCAGGCTTCTCAACGCTGTCGCTGGCAGACCAGATGAGTCTCCTACAGAGTGCCTGGATGGAGATTTTGATCCTGCGCGTTGTCTACCGATCGCTGTCATTTGAGGACAAGCTGGTCTACGCTGAGGACTACATCATGGACGAGGACCAGTCCAAGCTGGCCGGTCTGCTTGATCTGAACAACGCTATCCTACAGCTGGTGAAGAAGTACAAGAGCATGAAGCTGGAGAAAGAAGAGTTTGTCACCCTTAAAGCTATAGCGCTTGCAAATTCAGGTAGGCTCATGTGTATTGACTCAACTTTTTGTACATTTTAAGCTATTAATTTGCATTGCTGACACTTATGTGCAAATACACAAGCAGCTTGTCAGTATTTCTCTACAGGGACCTGACAATAGAATAGGACCCTCTGGAACAGAAAAACAAACATGTGTTGGCACCATGCCTTGGTATAAAGTGGATCTGGGTTCTCTGGAATGATGGCGCTCTGTCTGGTGCTTATGTTAAATGAATTTCGTTCCACTAATGATCTTGTTGCTGAATGTAATGAAATTGTCACTGCAATGCTCCTGAATCTACCAGAAAGCCTAGACAGTAGACAGTTACTCCAACAAAAGCAGGAAAAACTCTTTTTAATTCCCTTGTTTTTAGAAGAAACAGTGAAGGACTTTTGTCCGTAAGTATTGTAATGAGTCAAGAGGTTCCTCCAAACTCACACTCTCACAAACAGCCCCTATATTTAATGTCTTCCAAAGACATGACAGCAGCATTAGCACAAGTCCATGTTCCCATTCCATTTAAACAAGGAGTCCATAGCTATGCATTTACTTGTCAATAACACACACTGATGTGGAAGCTGGAGAGGGCTGCCTTTTTTGACCCCATCTTTGAACTTTATCTTGGTTACTGACCAGCAACCCCCCCCTTTCCCCACAATCCCACCCCCCTTTAATTACAAGAAGGAAACTGTCAATAAAATCTGTTAAATGGGACGCGGTGAGCAGCTTGAATGGGAGGGCAGCTATTTGTTCAAATTCTCCAGCGCTCAAGGTATTGACAGTTTGTTTTCTGAGGCTATATGTGGCGATCAATCTCCGGCTGGGTCTGGCCATGCTGAAAAATGAAAAAGCAGATTGCTCCTGCCTGCTTGCGAATGCCGGCCTGCCTTGCTGGACGCTTTGGACCCCTCCTGCCCCAGAGTGAGCCCCTGAGAGGAAGAGGGCACACAGCTCTTGAGAAATTCTTTTTTAATTGATTTTGTAATTAACAGTTCATCTCTCTTGTCGATGCTCACGCGCCAGGAGACCGATGGGATGGTGATTGTTTGGAGCAGGCCGAAGCAGCTGGAGTGATGTGCAGATTTATTCTGATGGACTTGAATCCTTCGTCTCCTTCTCTGCACATATAAGGGTGGACATGTTGCCCAGCTATGCATTATTGCCTGGTGGATACATGGATATGTATCATAGCCCATGACATCAAATTTTATCTGGATAAGTTCTTGTCTTCCAGGGACAGAGAGCTTCTAATGTTACAATGATAAAATTCACTCGTTCCCAAATGAATTAAATTTCAGGTTAAATGCCAAAGGAGGCTTCCAGTACATGTTTAATTTCCTGTCCATGGGTAAATGCTCAACCTGCATGCAGACCCTTGCTGAAAAGCAAAAGGGCTGGTGACATCACTAACCCAGATATTGGGTTACAGAGGAAAAGGAGAAGAGAGGGGCTGTTTCTTTGCTCATACAGTGTTTGAATTTCAGAATAAAAGTCTTGAGAAAGGACAATACTGATACGTACATAAATAACAAAATAATATATGATGTTTTTTATTTTATTTATACTGTCAAGTATTTTTAAGAACATGTAAAAATATCCTTGCCAATCTAATCATTGCAAATAACTCATCAAAATTTGCATTTCCAATAGGATTTCCCAAATGTGTTTTTATGCAACTAAATATTTGAATAAAATATGGTCAGAATCTTAGACATACTGTATATATACTGTTTATATTTACATCTCAAATGAAGATATATTAAAGTAGTCTATTATATCTTAAAAAAACAATATCTTGCATGTGTGGTGATGTTAAAAAATTGGCATATAAAGGTATGCCAAACTATGAAACATCCCACAATATTAGCCTAATTCTAAAGGTTAAACTGAGATGCAGATGCAGCAATGTTTAACATTTTTGCTTCACCCTAATCCTTCTTGCTGCCTTTGTCCCTCTCTCTCTTTCTCTCGTGTCACACTCTTGTTTATTGAAGCTTTGCTTCTATAGCACCTTGCAAAGCTCTTCTCCCTGGAGAGGCATGCATCATGCCAGAGTTCAAAGGTGTTCCAGTTTTACAAAAATAGTGGACTCTGCAGTTCTTTTTTCATATGTCATCCAGCAACCCTTTCTAATGGGAAATCAATTACTCATGGAAAGTACATTCCCGAGCCAGATATTACTAAATCTTTTTAAAATGTTCTTCTTAATACACGGTTTTGATAACTGTCATTATAGAAGCATTAGATTCTGACAAAATATTCTATTCCCCACAAGCTTCCTTTTCCTTTTCTTCTTTTAAGAAGACATATCAAGAGTAAATACTGTCCAAATACTATTTTATAAAGTGAGAAGACCTCAGTTCTCGAGCCTGGATAATATATATATATATTCCCAGAACAGTGTGAGGCCACCGCAGCCGCAGATCGTTAGATTAATGGCGCTGCCAGCGTGACAAGCTTCGTAGAAAGGTACAGTTTAGCACTGTCCTGGCAGGGATGTCGGTCACATCATGGGTCACTTTTTAGATGGCCAGGGCCCATGTGACTGATGGACAGCACCTTCCTGTCTGAATTTTAGATGGGCCAGGAATGGGCCTCCAGATGCTGAAAGTATCTAAAGTAGACAGACTGTGTGCCTTAACAGACCCTCTCTGTTTACAGGAAACTACACATGAGGATGTCACTGACGTCTCAATGCTTGAGCGTACAGTTCTTATAAAATGTATATATCCATTCTGAACAGAAACGTGTGTTCTGACGTGTACTCACGTTATAGGACTAACCAGCCAGAGCACAAAGCCAAGTCACAGAGTTTCTAAGGATTGTAAGAGGAGTTTTTAGCAAGAGTCTTGCAAGAAAGAAGGACATACCATGTTAAGAGCACTATTTCAGACTTTTCAAAGGTGAAGAAACCAGAGGAGCACTTTTAGTGATGGGCTCCAGTTGTCTGAGACTAATTTCATTTGGAGAGGCATGCCAGGCTCTAGCGTGCGTGCAGTGCTAACAAGCAAATATGCAAATAGCCCCTGTTTGACATTTCTTCCAGACAATGCCAGTCAGACAGAGGGATTGACGCCTGAAAGGCGGCTCGTTGTTTCCTCTCACTTAGGCGCAAGGCCCATATCAGCTGGCCTCCAAACGTTGTTCCCGTTGTGCACGCCATTCATCAGGCCCACGGAGAGTCGTGTAAACATGCACCGAGGACAATTTCACTGTTTAACACTCAAGTGTTCATTTAATCACCGGAGAATAAGCTCTGGCTTGGCAGAAAGAATGAGTCACTCTCTTTTCCTTATATAGCAACACTTTCTCTGCAGGAAAAGATAACTAAATCATCCCAGCTTGTTTCTGTTTTAACTCCCAGCTTCTGTTAATGTCATGTAAGGTAAGGTCGTACACAGTGGCTGAGAAAACAGAGGAAATTCTCTTAGACTGACATTCATTCAACTACCCCACCATGTTTTGATCTCTTAGATCAAGAGAACCAAGTAACGAAATGGCTGTGCATGTGTGTGTGTTTAATCTGCAGACTCCATGCACATAGAGGACGTGGATGCGGTGCAGAAGCTCCAGGATGTTCTGCATGAGGCCCTGCAGGACTATGAGAGCAGCCAGCACGCGGAGGACCCACGCCGGGCTGGCAAACTGCTCATGACCCTGCCCCTGCTCCGGCAGACCTCCACCAAGGCAGTGCAGCACTTCTACAGTATCAAACAGGACGGCAAGGTGCCCATGCACAAACTCTTCCTGGAGCTGCTGGAGGCCAAGGTCTAGCTGTGTCCTTCACTTAGGCCCCACCCCTCATTCGGAAAGTGGGCGGGTCAATGACCCCACCCGTTTCACTGGGCAGGCAGTGACTGATTCTCCGCTACTTACGGTGAAACTTTTGTCAATAAACATTATCAAATAACGATAAGAAACATAACCTTAATGGTACTCGTAATTATGGACAATGATACATACATAAAAGAAAGATTAAAGTGTTGTTATTGAGAAAAATGTTAAATAGGGGGAAACTAAGACTGCTTTCACTATTTAGCAATGGGACTTTGAACCAGCTTTTGACTTCTTGTTCTTCTTCAAAATCTGATGCAGTTTTTAAAGCGATCAAAAACATTTTGTTGATTTTCACAAAACCTGGAGCCGAGAAAGATCAGCCCTGCCAAAGGAAGGAGTTCCACTCAGTGGGAAGCCAGCAAACTGTATTGTCCTAAACCCATGTCCAGCAATCATCTTATTTGTGGAATCTGGAAGAATCCCTCTTTATCAGACAGCCACAACGTAACGACGTGCAGTAGTATTACCACCAGACCTCACTGGAGCAGTCTGACAATGCGTTAGCCAAACAGAGATTTGATTTTTGTTTGTTTTTGTTTGTTTGTTTTGTTTTTTTGGCTCTTTTTGAATATTTGAATTGAAAGAAGCTGCTCCTCACATTAATCTCACCACAGTCACTGGGGTTGGATTTCCTTCTTGTTTGCTTTCAAGTCTTCCAAACACTTATAGTCACTTTTAATGATTTTATCCGTATCTTTTCAGGGAATAGCCTGAGCTTTAGTCTCTCATGCAATACGAAACACAGAGGTACTGCGGAGGATGAGAATAGACTAATTTATTTATTGATATTGTTTCATTTCTGTTTAATTTCACTGTATTTTTACTGCAATGAAGGGTGTAAATAGGCTATGTGGTGTGGTCATCAGAGACAAGTTTTGTTCATAAATGTTACCGACTGATTGGTTTGTTTTTCTAACCAACTTTCAGCAACTGTTCCGAGTCACAAAAATATCCTGCGATCTTCTCCAAGCAATAGACATTTTAAAAGCAGAGGTGTGTAAATGTATGCAATTTCTTTTAGTGCCCGTCTTGTTTGGGAAACTGAATTTCCTGCAGCTTTAGCTTTCGTTTCTGTGCTTGATATAAGATGATAGTTGACAGAAATGATGGCCAGAAGGACCATAAACATTAGCATTAACAAATGATATATGCATTTATATTAACCCCAGTCTCTTTACTTTTATTGACATTATTTCATATCAGAGCAGTTATACGAACTTTGCGAAGCAAATTAGCACTTAGACGAGACATCGCCACTACTCGATGGAGAAACATTGTAGCTCTAGTTTCACGACGGTCCTACTTTCTTGCGACAAGTATGAGCCCGTATCATGATGTAACCTTTGAAATGAGACGCTGCTTTAGCAGAGAGGCTTACGTAACTAAGCAAGCTTTCCACAGCACTCATCGGAAATATGTCAGTATTAGTATGGGGTATTTTCTGAATATTCTTAAACATTGTATATTGTAAATGAACAGATTATAAAACTAACCTAACTAAGACATTTTATTGGAACAAAATGAGAAAAAAAAAAAGAAAAAAAATGTAGTTCAGCTTCTTGATGTTTCATGTCTGCTGTGCTTGTTTCTGAATCATTTTTCTTTCCCCCCTTTTCCTCCGTTCCATGCAATAATGATGTTGTTGTGTACTTCTTGTGGTGGTTTCAGTTTTTGTGCCGTACTCTTTTCTTTCTGTTTAGTTTTTTTTTCTTTCATTTCTTTTCTTCTTTTTTTTTTTTTTTTTTAGAGACAGGGTACAAAATAGAGACACTACTGGATGTACGAATCCTCAGGAGACAAGGATAATGGGTTCTCAAATAGTTGAAAACAAACAAAGGACTTTGTAGTTACTGCTAGATCAACAGATCCTGATCAGTGTAACCTATACAGATGTATAAGTGATTCACAGTTATTTAAGGGAAGGAACAACATACTTTAAAAAGGGATCATTTTGTCAAACTGCTTTTGTGTAGATTAACACACTGTATATCTTAGGTTTAAAAAACTCTTTTGAATATCTCAGAACAGTAGTGGGTTTTGTTTTGGTTTTTGTTTTCATTGTGTTTTTTTTTTTTGTTTTGGTTATTTTATTTATTTTTTTATTTTTTTTAGTAAGACTGTACATAAGGCCTTCCATGCTGAACGACTCTGTTGTAATATTATCTTTACTCTTTGAGGCTGCAAAGGGGAAAAATACTTTTTATGTTTTGGTGTAGGATCAGTTTCCAAAACTATCGCTTTAACTTTGTGTGCTGAATAAAAATGAAGTAAAAAGGTCTTTTTTGGACTAAAAAAGTCATTTCTTGGACTAAAATGGGGATGGGGGTTTATTTCATTTTTTCTCCCTTCTGTCTTGTTCTATAAATACCGTGTAATATCTATCATTAGCTATACAAAACTATAATTAGACTGTGCTTTGGAGAGGTTAGTGTAATGTAACTCAAAACATTATTCATGGCAACTCATCAGATGGTCAAACACAGGAGGGTTCTTGCTGTTGATAGGATGTTGGCACTTTCATTTTCTTTCTTTTCTTTTCCCTTTTTTACATGACACAACTTGTGGCAGAAAGGTGCTTGTTTTTTATTTTGTTTGTTTGTTTATTTTGTGATTCCCTTTGTTTCTCCTGTTGTCTCTTTTATTGTCTTTCAACCATGAAAACGGTAATGAACATCAGGCTGATGGAACATGTGACTTGTCAGCAATTTAAGCTGAGCTCTGGCCACTTTCAGCTTTCAGTTTTGTGATGTCACACAGATGTTACAGCAAGCCGTCCTGGGCCTGTATGAACTGAGTGTGCTGATCTAGTATCAGCACACTTGTTTTGAGAAGTCTGGCGCATAACCCCTGATCTCTGTTCAGTTTCAATGTGCATTGAAATACTGAAGTGTTCTTCTTTGTTCCTCAGATCGTACCTAAGTTACGATATACAAGGTTTTCGCACAAAATAAGCAATCTTTAGTGACCGGTACCATGTCATTTTGGACAGTATAGTCAACAAGCAGCTTAGATCATTCTGAGAAGGCTTTCGCTCTGTCTTTTAAGCGTGCTACTCGTGCCCTGAGTGCAGAGATCAAAGTGTAATTTAGCCATACCGACAATGACTTTTTTCCAACATATTTTCTTATTTAAAGCAATATGACTGTGCAGCAAAGCAGGTGCTGCACTTTGTGATTGAATTAGATCAAAATGCTGTATTTATTGGACTATTTTGCAAGTTAAGGGGTATTAGGAACAATAATATGAAGATGTACAAACGACTGCTATTTTTTATTATATAATGACATTATGGGCGTTGGTTATATTTATTCTCATGTCGGTGTCTGCCAAACGCATCAAGGGGTTGCGCGGCAGCAGAACATGCAAAATATAGAAAACACTGATGGAAAGGAACGAGCTTAAGGAAAAAAAGAAAAAAAAAATATATTGAAGAAAAAACATTTAAGAAAATGTATAAGATCAATAAGACAACAATATAAATTTCAATCCAGGAGTTGCTGAAACAGCCTGTAGTGAGAACCATGTCTGTAGTTATAGATGTGCTCCACATCAGTAAAACAATTAACTGTATATTTTTGTGATGTGTATCATACAGTGTGCTCCAAACGATTCTGTCCATTTGTGTAAATGTATTTATTTTACATTGTATATATTGTTCAATGCAAAAAGAGAGACCTATGATTCTGTACCTACGATCAGTTCAGATGTGTAACTCCAATTATGCCTTTCAGGATAATGGTAGAGCAATATTAAAACATGCTTCCAGTTTTGACTTCGGCCTGCTCTTCTTTTTGGTGTTTGTTCTCATTCCTTCTTCCTCAGTTTCTTCCTCCTTTTTTTCTCAAAAATATCAAAATGGAACACGAGTCCATATCTATATACAGTCATGTACACCCCTTAAACACCTTTCACTGTAACATATTTAAACATGTGGACATTTGTTCTTCATTTAACTAGACTGAGAGGTGGTGGTGATACAACTAAACACATAAAACTGAAGAAATGTCTTTGAAAACACCTTATTACCAAATAGCTGGAATTTCCTCTGGCTGAAATAATAGATGTTTTGCTGCCCCTCCATGTGAAATTCTTTCAGCTATGTGATGTTTCAGTGTCAGATTTGTACAAATGCTCTTACATTTTCTGTGATGGAGAGCTCTCCAGGCACTGCTGCAGCAAAGCAGCCCCAAACTATGACATGCTCAAATCAAATGCTATTTGATTTGCACTAAATGTTTTCTGTTACTGTGTCCAATTAATTCAACTTTGGATTCATCTGTCCAGCACATTGGTCAGCACATTGTTCCAGACGTCCTGCTCTTTGTAGCGAACGTCTTGCCCTGATGTGTTTTATTTTTTGACAGCACGGGTTTCCTCCTTGCACACCCATGACAATCAAACTGATCTATTTCTGATGGTAGATGCTCCATTTTGACATTGACTGCTGCAAAAGGAACGTCCTGTAGGTCCTGTACACCCTTGGAGACTTCTTTACGCACCTCGCAGTTTGCTCTGTGCTGAACTTGCTCGGACGGCCTGACCTGGACATGTTGGTAAATTATATTCTGGACAGTGGAACGGCTGATTTCTATTCGAGATCTTTTTAAATCTCTTCCCAGAGAGCTCTTTGGATCTGGCCATGGTGATACCACTCACTTCAACAAGGAGGTTTAAAAGACAACCTAAAAGACTTCAGTTTTATGTGTTTAATTATATCCATCCATAACCTCCATCTGTGGTTAAGTACTACACCTCCACTACAGACACACCAGTGATTTTGCTTGCACTCACATAGACAAACTTTTTTGTTTGTTTGTTTTTTATATTGACATGTTATCATAGACCACAAAAGCTGAGTGAAGAACTCCATAGTTGACATCATATCTAAACTGTTATCGCACCCTGTGGTCAACAGAAATGGTCCTAACACCCATAACATTAGCACCACTTACAGATGACACTGATTGTCTTCATCTTCTTGAAGTTCTTGAAGTCAATTTGTTGAAGCAGGAGAAATAGACAGGCGTAAGAATCTGAGACACCCTGACCAGGACCAAACTGACGACTGGGTCTGAACATCAGACAGATCTTGTGGAGTTTTCCTTGAATGCAGTGATCAGTGTCTAATAAAACCATTCCATGAAAGGACAACCAGTGAACCGGCGACAGGGTCATCTGCACCTAAAACTCACTCATGCTCATGAAGGCCCCACATCACAACTTACTTAAAGGATCTTCTGTAACATTAGTCTTGGTGCCAGAGACCACAGACACCTTCAGAATGTCTCGAATTAAGCAGTTTATGAATTATGCATTTGGTGCTGATATTATGGCTGAGTTGCAGGATATGTGGATATGGACAGCCATCTTTGGAGAGAATAAAGTGCTCTCTGATTGAAGCAAAAATGCTGTGAACTAATGAACAGTGTCCCACACACAGCCAAGTCTCTAATTACAACAGGCTTCTTGTAAACGACAACTGACCTAAACCAACTCACTCAAACACTCCTGGTCAATACAGCACCTCTGGCAATGGAAATCGCACCTCTGCTTTTGGTGGGCATCAGTGTCACCCTGGTGTTTCAGCAAAACCATGAGACTGCATGGCATGGACACTCAACAAGCAGGGGGTATCCCCAGCAGCCAATGACTGACTAGATCCTGCCCTCTCGTCAAAACAGGGCTAAAGCTCAAATGCGAGAAACAGTCGAACTAAAAGTGAGACTGAGAGATGTTTAGCTGTGAAAAAGCACAATTAAAAGTGCTAACTCATTATTTATGAATGCAAAATACAAAATTGACGATTAAATATGGAAATCTTTTGTTTATAAGCCCGTTTTCTCACTAATAGAATGTATGGTCTTGGAAAACGATTGTGTTTTCCATACAGAGTTGGGTTTCAGTAAGAGAGTTCATTGCCAACAGTAGGAGCACAGATACCCGTCTCATTGTATCCTAAAGAGTTCCTGATATACTACAGCAATAGATACTATGAACATGTTAATGAAGAGCAGTCTGTACGCTGTGGGCAGTAGTTTGCTGTTTGATCCCAGAACAGCTCACAAGTCAGTAAGCAAAAAGTTTTCCATTTATATTTCATATGTATATAAATTAAATATATATATCATACATTTTTTTCTTGCATTAGCTAAAATTTGCCTATAATATTTGCCAACTGGCTGGGATTAATGGGCCAAACTATGTTAAAATGTGCAGTTATTTTGCGTTTTGACCCTAGAATCACCCCTGGGTTGAAAGGCGATGTTTAATATTACATATACAGTCATGTAGAAAATGAATTATTATTTTAAAAACATGGTTATTTATTTATTTATTTTATTTTATTTTTTTATTAAATTTCAGATCCCAGTCAACAGCTTTACAGACTGGCTGGGTGCCCTGACTGACGTTAAAGATGGAGAGTGAGGGAGTAAATGAAGGGAACCTTTCAGAACTGTGCTACTTTTGAGGCAAAAGATGAGTAGCTACCTTATCACATGATCACAGCTGCCTGCTGCCCCCCATCCCTCTTTTTCCTTCTTTCGGCCCTCTCTTGGTGGGTTCTCTTGCACAGTCACACTTCATCCTGCCATGGCTACAAATATTATTTCCTCGGAAAAAGGGGAAGAGGAATGGCGGATGCGGAGAGAGTTCCTGACAACTTGATGCAGCGTTTGAGGCATGTCCACTCAGAAAGTAATCAGCCGCTAAGCCCTCGGGCTGCCGAGTAGACACATTGATGTAAGACAACACTCTACACAGAACGACATGGCCTGGCTCGGCTCACATACAGCCACTCAGGCTTACTACTTAGGCTGAATCCCAAATGGGATTTCTACACACGACGCACCATTTGGGCGAAGAAGATATTCCTTCATGACCCGTAGTGCTCTACCTATGGGCACTACATAGGGATCAGCTATTTAAGCCCCAGCCTCAGTCATATTCCACACTCAGTGCTGGTGGGGGTGAGGGGGGGGGGGGTGAAGGGTGGGAAGATGACAACAGAAGCCACCGGCAAGATTCACAAATCGAATGGCAAATCTAGTGAAACACTCGTCCTGATTTTGACAGGGGAAGCGCAAAATGACCGACGACAGCCACTGTGTTCAAAGCGCATCGGATTTCTTTAGGGTACATCAGATATTCTGCGGCACACGGAGTGGAGAGGAGAGGAGTGCTAAAGACTGCATGCTCTATAAAAATCATCTGCCTTCTAATACATATCATAGCCTATAACGTTGGGAGACACTTAATGTTCTGTGGCAAAAGCGTTTAAGGCCTTTAAAAAGAGGGAGCAGTGACCTGCAGGCAAATATTTTTCAAGAAAAATGACGTCACCGAAAGAAGGCCCCAACGGCTGCTCTCGTTTTTCTCCCCCCCTTTTATGAGTTGTGCTGCGGCACATACGTTTTACTCATGGCTTCGGAGTTCATTTATTTTATTTTATCTTCATACCATTGATTCATTATTATGATACAATAAAAGCTACTTGAGCATTTCAGCTGCTGAAGACTGTTCTCATTAACCTTGTGAGACGCTGAAAGTGCTCCATGGCATTCCTAATGGCTCCTTTAACTCTTTCCCCTCCTATATGCATTACAGGGCTGTGGAAGCGATGCACTTTCACTGATGGGGGCTTTACCCCGAGAACAATTTCAAAGATGCTAAACAGATAGGCTGGGATATACAATGCGGTGCAACTTTGCTTAATCAGGATATTACCCCAAGACGACTGGTATGAGTGTCAGTGAATGAGATTCAGCTACTTCTAGACATTAATTATATTTCTGGATCTATTTGTGTAAACACTGCTAAGACTACAATGAATGCCACTGATTTTCCTACATTTTTCTGAATGGTGCATTGTAGAGAACCAGATAAAAATTTGTATAAACCATAGTTTATTGTGTCTGCAATTTTTATTGATATGTGTTTTTAAAGCATCTCAACAAATGTGTTCTTAAAAACTGTCAATCAGTGCACATACAGTGAAATACTTCAAGCCTTTTGTGTTTTAGCAAATTGCAGTTTCAACATTAGAACTTGAATACGCTTGAAATGTTACATAATATGTAATGAATATAAATATATAATGGTTTACATTTTTTAGAAATAGACTAGTATATGTAGTATTGATTATTGCAGTCAAGTGAAACAAGTAAGGACACATCTAGCTTACTTTATTTCAGCCAAAAGCATGAAATAACAGCTATTAGAGCATAGGGTGTCCTAACTTGACTGGAAGAAAGATTTTTCCCATTCCTCCATGTGGAATTCTTTCAGCTGTGTGATGTTTCAGTCTCAGTCTTTGTACAGAGTATAGGTCTTGCATTTTCCTTAAGCCCTCTCTGAAACAATAAAGATTTTAAAATAAAGTTTCTATGATGGAGAACCCTCCAGGCCCTGCTGCAGCAAAGTAGACCAAATCCATGACACTTGCACCCCAATACATCACAGTTGGTATGAGGGGCTTAAATGCTGTTTCCTAACTTTTTCACATGGTTGTATAAAATAGTAACAGCTTTTTGAATGTACATTCCTACCAGAAATCAAGATCATCATAGTTAGTAGTGTATTTTATAATTAGTGTATTTTATAACAATAATAATAATAATAATAATAATAATAATAATAATAATAATAATAATAATAATAATAATAGTATTGGTGAAAAAAAATAATGAATGCCAGAGGAAGTCTAAATGAAGATATATACGTGTTTTCAGCTTTCAGTTTCTACAGTGCCAACTGCAGTTTAGGGGACCTGTGAAGGTTCAAGGCGAGATCTGGAAGACCCAGAAAACTCTGGAAGAGAGCTGATCATAAGCTGCTAACACAAGCAAATTAAACCCCCATATGACTGCCAAGAACCTGCATGAATGTTTAGCTGAGTCAGGAGTGTGCCACACTGTTCTTCTGTGCAGCATTGCTTACACAAACAGAATCTTCATAGAAGAGATATTAGAAGGAAACCCTGTGTGCACCACAGCTCACACAGCTCCATATTAAACATACTCTGCATAACTTCTAGGCTGCTCAGTGCAGAATAAATCACTTTGGCCACAGCAAAGACTTGTTTAAAGGAAAGAAATGAACTGTGTTTTGGGCAAAAAACACATTGCCAGCTTTGAGGCATGGTAGTGACCAGTGGTGTGGACAATATTGCACAGGTAGAGGAAAGAATGGATATCAGCTTGTAAATGATTTTGGTAACAATTATTTACAAGCAGTAAATTCTGCATAAGGATTATTACTTCACTTAAAAAAAAACTACTGCACCTAAAACTGGATACATGTCACATATTGATCAACTATTAGAGTTAGAGGAACATAAGTGATCATTTTTTAAGTGATCAACTTTATTGAGCAATTGAGATTAGTCAGTTACCAGTTGGCAAACGGAGAGTGATTAGCCCAAACAAGCATAAAGAAGAACACACAAAAAAGAAAAATGTGTGCAATAAATCCTTGTTGAGCAAAATTCACACCATCTATTGGTACCATCTATTTGCATACTGGGTGTGTCTTTCCCCCCTCACTCATAATCAGGGTGTAGTTGTTCTCCACTGGTTACCTTCTCTGAAGCTACATTCACACAGCAGTAAAAGTGGCCCAAGAAACCTGATCTGTTTTTTAGGCTGTTTTGATGCTCAAAAGCATCTTTCTTTCATTTCTTCCAGCATCATCAGAGCTTGAACGGAGCTGCAGTGAATGACAGCTTTTTAACTTTCCTTTTAAAGCTTTTTGTTTTCCTTTTATACTTCAGCGACATCCTCCTGTGGCTGTTTGGCCATTTCTTTAGAAACACTGAATGATTGCGGTATGTTTTTGTTTGTGTCCTCCAAATGTTGATGAGGACTGTTACCTCGCTATCCCACCACTGAAAACCTCCCTTCCTGCTGTCATCCATTTTCCCTTCCTCTTTCACATTTGTCAAGTTAGATTGATGTAAAAGTCACATGACTACTGATCTGGCAGTTCAGTCCTGCTCTATCCTAAATGGACTGGATCAGATACCACACAAATGACACATCGGGGTCATATATGACAAAAAGGGTTGGATTTGGACCACTTTTATTGCTGTGTGAACGCAGCCTTAAGCCCTATTCAGACCAAACACTACTACACTCAATGCCAACTGAACCGGGTTGCGTGCACCCTTGCACACAAAAGAATGGCGCCATAGGTCTGAATATTTGCCACAGACTTGAACAACTGGAAGTCTCTATGCCATGCATAATGCACCACTGGCCACCTCAATATTGAGAAATCTGGCTAAAGAGATGTAAGAGTATTTACCCACATTTCAGACAGGACTAATAAAACCTGAGGTTATTTTTATGTCTTGATTTTCAGGAGATACAAGATTTTTACTGACAGAGGAATGCACAGTCAATTAAAATGAATTAAAATGAAAAACGTCACATTCTGATTGGACTAAAATCTCCCTTAAATATTACTTTACCCCACCTCCCCATGTTAGACTAATCCCAATCAAATAGGGTTACAGACGTGCAGTTAAATGTTATGTAATGATTGAAAGAGTAAGGTAGCATTTATTGTACTGATGAGTGTGACAGTATGGTGGGTGAGTACTGCCGTGTTCACTCTTGCTTTAGCAAAAGATTATATTACCAGTATTTGCTGGCAGAATAATAGTCAGGTAAAAAAATAAAAGCATTAAACTTTATTTTATTCATCTTCACTTGACTTTGGGTTAACTTAGGTATTCAGACCTTATACCTTATTGTAACCTAATTCTGTTGTACTTTGCTCACACAGTGTTCAAGTGTCAGTCCTGAGAATGGATCACACTGACACATGACTAACAATAAAAAAAAAAATCTTAAATAATAAAAAAAAATCATTTTTTTATTTGAACTATTGTCAAGAATTATGAAGTATTTTCAGCTAAGAAATGCAATACGTTCTTGAGCTGAAAATGCAAAAATTATTATTTTTAATGTTTAGTTTGTGAAGGATAATTATTATAGTCATTTCTTCTGCATTAAATATTAAATAATAATATGAAATATTTATTTATTTATTTATTTATTTATTTATTTATTTATTTATTTATGTAGTATTAGTCCTTCTCTTGTGAAATTTGAAGACTGTGGGCAAAGAAAGATTTCATTTTCCTTTGTAACCCTAGGTCAGTGATGTCATTATCCCCACCCGTCTTGCTGATCATTCGGAGACTGCATGCACAGTGAAGTGAATCAGTAACGGATTCAGTTCATTTGACCAATTTTCAAAACCTGTCCTAGGCTCTGTTGACTGGTTTATTTATTCATTCATCTCGTTACCCTCTGGGGCCTATTAGGAAGCGCTGGATAACTGACTCAGTTACCATGTGTACTACGCAGGTATGAACGAAACAGTTCTGTGGGCGTAGTTAAAGCTGGAATATTGGTCAGATAATCACTACAGCTGCCATTGTTGTAGCTGCTTCATGTTAAACTGCACAGAAATCTGCAATGGTCCAGAACCAGCACCTTCTTCCTGTAGTTACTTTCTCACTCTGCCCCAGACAGATCTGACCATTGACCTGTCACATGGGTTGTTGTGACGCCTTTTGGTGCACTTAGACTTTTTCTTGTGTGAAAACAAACCAAACCACCGGGGAAACACACCAAGTTCACAAAATCGTTAACTGATTCGGACCAAAGCAAATGAACTACAGCTGTGAAAACGCCCTAAAAGAATGTGACTTGCATGCACTTTCTGTTGCTTTCAGGTCCCGATGTCTCATCCCTTTCATCTCTCCTTCTTGTCCACTGCTTCCCGTTTGCCTACAAGTACAGCAGGATGAGCAAGGCTCAAGATACCTCAAGACCTGAGTTGAAAATGGACCTTCGCCAAAGACTTTAATTGAATTTATTGTAACATTACAGAATTGTAAAATCTCATCGAGATTAAAATCTTTATAACATTCCTGTCTCTACGGTCATTCTGGTGGAAATACAGTTTTGCATTGTAGGGCACCTTTAACTATTGAATTTTTGCCAGAAGCCTGAGCGAATACTGCCTCTTATTTGTGAGTTCATTGCCTTTTAGTGGCTGTTGGTCAGTGAAATAAAGGTAGGTGCTACACAATCATTTTTTAAGTGTCCAGATTGTGCTATATTGCCTCCAGCTGTCGCTCTAGTTCTAATCAAAGGCATATTAATTCTACTTCCCAGATGCTCTGCAATATTGGAAAGAGCTGAATGTGCAATGTGTTTGTGAATTGCTCAAGACCTGTGTCCTATTCCAAACTACTGTATTTCTTGTACATGAGGGTGTGTGTCCCAGCTATGCCATGGGGGTTTAAGTTCTACTGGTGCCACAAGCATGTGTGCGCCATCATCTGTGAAGTGCTAATGTGTGCAGTTTCGCCCTGATGGCGTTTTGTCACTGAATCCACCCAATTTATTCTTCAGTGTCAGTACGGGGTGCCTCTCCTGGGCCCAGCCTTGCTGATGGCCCAGACTGCGTTGTGGTAATGGCCTTTCGCAGGTCTGCCGCTCCCCCGGCGCCACTCCTGCCACTGAAGGAGACACTTCTGGGGCCAAACATGTTCGTGTAGAGTCAGAGAGGCAAGTATGTAGACCCGAATCCTGACAACGTGCAAAGACGACGACTCTAGACTGGCCTCTCCTGAGAACTCGCCCGCCCCTCTGTTAGGTAGGGGGCAGGCAAGCCACGGGTGCCATCTCTGTTCATCTTGGCCTTTTGCGAGAGTTAAGTAGGGCGAGAAACAGGGACTGGTTGAGCTGGAGCGATGCAGAGCTGAACACTGTTCAGCAAGAAAGTCATGAAGAAAAGAACTGTGTAAGTCATTTTTGGTGTTTATCAATGCAGTTACAAACCCCTGATGATTAGAAGATTAAACATCAGATATTCAAAACTTGTGCATGTCATTTTAAATTGGTTATGCTATGGAGAACTTCTGTATTTGGAAACAAATAATAGGTATATTTGACTATAAACTTATCTGTACATCTGTATACAGAAACTAAAGTGCAAAAACAGAAACTTGGGTTTCTGGCCTGATGTCACATAGGTCATCAAAAATATTTAGTCATGTGAACATATGGATCTTCCTATATTGAGAGATGGAGGTGATATAACTAAACACATAAAACTGAAGAAATGTCTTTTAAACATCATTTGTGAAACATAATTATTAGAAATACAATTTCTAAAAGGTTAGGACACCCCCACATTCATTACTACTTAAAATGCCTAAAATTATAATCAGGTGCAGATCATCAGCTGTAGATGATTAAAACTTCATTAAAGAGGACTTTAGTGGTGATATAGATATGGACTGATACGGAATTGTATCCACACTGTCCTGGGTGACCCACCCTTCAAAATGTTTAATAATGTTACAGCTTAATGTTTTAAAAAACGTCTTTGGTGTTCAGAGAATGGTATCTGTTCGAGGCCCCCCAATCATGCAGGTCCCTGGGTATGCAGGTCCACCTTCGCAACCCCACCCCTCCACCAATCCCCCCTCTTCCCACCTATGCTGTTTTACACATCTGTTACCATTATAAGTCACAGCTATTCAGAAGCAGCTAATGACTTCTCTTCAGCTGAATCTCTCTCCATTTCTCAAAGTACTTAGTGCTGAAATGTAACCTAGTACCCTAGAAGGCAATTAATTGCCATCCATGTAAAAGGCAGGCGCACCATCTCCTTCATGCAGGATGAAATGAATAAGATAGCTGTGGACTATGCAGAGGCACCAGAGGGTCGCACTTACACGTTTATTTGCACTTAAAATGCTTTAGTCTACATTCGATGAACCATTAATTCAGTTAGTGCACTTTTACAAAGAGTTTGGCATGTCATGTGGACATGACTTAGTAGCACTTGAGAACCCTTTCACCAACGGCATGAATTCAGCAGTTAAAGCGTCCTGGTTGGATTCAATCCAGAACTACACATTGCATTGCATTGCTGTGTAGTGGACAGTTCTGAAGTGCTGAAGACTTTTGAATTCGCTTTATAGATTCATCTCTGTTCATCAAGTTTTTTCTAGAAACCTGTAAAGGTTTACCACTAAAAAAGTGGGGAACAAGACAAGCAGTACATTTGCCACTCCCTCAGGGCTGGCACTGTACAGAGTACAGTTATTTTCATCAGCTAGCCAATCAGGTTTCAGTGTGATCAATAGCAAAACTGACAATCTTGTGTCACTCTTTTAGTGCATCGTGTAGCAGTAAATTAGGTGACAGAAAACAAAAGCAGTAATTCATGGTAATTAACAGACATGCAATTTCATGAGGAAAAAGAACACCGGCAAATTTAATACTGCCTAAAAAAGAGATTGTCTTATTTAAACCTCAGACATTAGTTTGGTTTGCTCTTGATTTTTGAAGTGTGTGGTATCACTATGGCAAGATCTCTGAGGCTTTCAGAAAGAAGGTTGTACATGCATATCACTCTGGATTCAAAACATCATATAGCTGCAAGAATTCTGCATAGAGCATAGGGTGTCCTAACTTTTTCCTCACATAAAATTGCCTTTCTATTAATTACATTCATTACATGATTAAAATGCATTTATTCAGTTTGATGTGTTTAGTTATACCATCTCCACCTCTCAACATAGTTAAAATGAAGATGAAGTGTCAAAATGTTCACATGAGGTGTCCTAACATCACTGTAAGTTTTAAAGCAAAGAGGTGACCTGCTGTAAAATGCCAGTTGGAAGCCCTAGCTGCAGGATGCCATGCATATATCACTGACCTGTTGATATCCCGCATATCACTACTAGGATTGTCTGACATATGCGATGTCATATGCGATGGCTCCCCAGATCATCAGAGTGTGCCAGCTCTTTGCCCAGACCAGCACATTAAATTCCACTCACTCACTGCACAGCCTGCAGCTCCTTCTCCAGCTCCTTACACAGACCAACATATTAAACTCACAAACACCTTAAATGCTTACAGTTTTAATCATTTTAGGTCATTCTTATTTTCTTTTCTTAAGGTGTTTACATTACTAAAGTAGTTATTTAAGTGATGAAGTGTTTGTCCAAAAGCATGCTGTTATTGAAAAATAACAGTCCAGTTAGATTGCTTCTCAACCAATCAGCTTATGTGACCTGAACTGATGTTTAAAACCTCATAAAGTCTAGGCTGAAAACTTGTTCAGTGTAGCATTTGTTAATTAATGTCTTAGCTTAGTTACAGGCTGCAGATCCAGGGGTTCATGGACATAGGGATTTATGGTAAACTGGGGTGTTGGTGCTGCTGTCTGACTCCTTCTCGTGATCACACTGGTTTGTGACGATGGACCAGTTAGATGCCAATGTTTCAGGATGCTTCCATGTTTATGTTACCTTCTGGTTCACTCCTTAGTTGGGCTGCCGGAGTCACTCGCCACACTCTGGTAATGTTTACATTCTCTATTATCTTTTTAAATTTCAAACTAATTAATCTCTGTATCTTTTCCGAGTTAATGATGACCCACCGGCCTGAACTGATTAGGCCCTAACCTCAAGCTCTTCTGCCCCATCTGAGAAGGATGCCACGTTCCCCTGATCCCCTGAAACTTTACATTAGCTTTCCATCTTCCGGCTACTGGACCTGGACTAGTTTCCCACCATGGACTAGCTGCTCAGCCACCATAGAACAGAGGTGTAGGGGTCCAGTGTCCCCCAACTATGTATAAGTAGTTTGACCAGAGGAGGATGGGTCCTCCCCTTGTGAGCCTGGTTCCTCCCAAGGTTTCTTCCTCCAGCTCTGAGGGAGATTTTCCTTGCCACTGTTGCCATTTGGCTTGTTCACTAGGGGATCTGTCATTTATACTTTGTTCCCTTTTTTAACCTTTTTATTTATTTATTTATTTATTTTATTTCTGTAAAGCTGCTCTGTGACAACTTCAGTTGTGAAGAGCACTATACAAATAAAAGTTGATTTGATTTGATTTGATAAAAAATGAATGTAGAGTTTTGGAAATGTTAGTTTTCATGACAGTGATGATAGATTTATTTTCTTCTATATGGGTTCTCTCTCACTGTACTTTACCCCATGTTTCTGCTTGGGCCATAAACCAGAGTGGTATATGTGTGTATTGGTCTCTGCTGAAAAATCTCTCCCCCCTGTGGTGTAGTGAGCTGAGCTGCTAGATTTTTTTCTGTGTGTGTGTGTGTGTGTGTGTGTGTGTGTGTGTGTGTGTGTGTGTGTGTGTGTGTGTGTGTGTGTGTGGTGACTGTACACTCCACAGCCCATTGTGTGGTCGGCTTCCTAGTGATCTTCAGCTGAAACTCTGAGCCAGCGCATGCAGTATGGAGTGTCACATCTGACAACTCAATATCCGACCACCTCATGGTGGAGAGAGGGGCAATCTGAGAGATGATGCGGCAGCACAGCCACTCTATTCATCCTCAGACTTGAGGTACAGCAGTTCCTGCAGTAACCTAAAAAAGGAACCTGCACACTGTTAGGAAAAAAATATTATATCTGTTATATTTAAAGCTTGTAATTCCAAAAAAAATAAAATAATAAATAATAATAATAATAATAATAATAATAATAATAATAATAATAATAATGATGATGATAATAATAAAATGTAATTGCAATTTTTCACAGGTTTTGAGAAGTGTCTAGCCAGGGTCCTCTCCTTCAAAAGTCCAGCTCAAACTGCCTGTTCTGGTTCTGGTTCTGTCTCCATCTCTATTTCTGTAACTCTCTCTCTTATTAGGAGAGGAGTAATACATATGTACCCTGGACTTTGGTGGCAGATCCACTTGTCTGCCACCATCAAACGGTTTGCAGTCACTGATTTTGATTTCTTAACCATGTTGGTGATCCAGGGGTCTTGATCAATAGCACAAATAGATGGAATATTGCAAAGCCTACCAACCATTAAGCAGCACCATAGCTGTATCTGAAATATCATAGCAACCACCTGGCAAACAGTACCATAGTAACAATTTAGCATCCATATAGGAAGAGCCTAGCAACTGCTTGGAATATCACTTGCATCATCATTTGCACAGGACCACCACAGAGCAGGTATTATGTGTGTGGTGGGTCATTCTCAGTACTGCAATGACACTGACATGGTGGTGGTATGTTAGTGTGTGTTGTGCTCACTCTCCACTCAGCTCATCTGTTTCTGCACAATTTGTGTAGGCCCTCCTCTAATCCTTCATTAGTGCTTACAGGACGCTGCCCGTAGGATGTTGTTGACTGGATATTTCTGGTTGGTGGACTATTCCTAGTCCAGCAGTGACAGTGAGGGGTTTAAAAACTCCAGTACCACTGCTGTGTCTGATCCACTCTTACCAACACAACACACATTAACATGCACCACCATGTCAGTGTCACTGCAGTGTTGAGAACATTCCACATTGAAGATCAGGGTGAAAGGAGGATAACAAAGTATACAGAGAAACAGATGGACAAAAGTCTGTAATTATAGAACTAAAAAATGGTATGGTCAGTAGAGTCGATACAGTAGGTAGTGAATATAGAGACAAGAAGGTAGTCATAATGTTATGACTGATTGGTATATAATAAGCAGTGTGAATTGTGGGATGCTGTGACTGTAAGAACTGTGACTGTCCGACAAAAACACATTGAAAATTTAGGGAAGCTACATCTTAACCTTTTGGTCGGTTGGCAAAAATGCTGACCACCGTTGGAATTCTGTCTTGAGGCCTATCTGTACAGCTCTGATGGACGGTCGCAGGTTTTTCTCCGCCAGGTCTAGGAGGTTAATATGATGGTATGTATCCTCAGCAGAGGAGGGATTTCTCAGTGTAACCCTGGGGACTCCGTCCACACTGCTGCACAGCGGAATAATGCTGAAGACAGTGCTATTATGACTATCCTTTCAGTAGCAGTTTATGGACACAGATCCAGAGTATAATCTGCTGTAAAAACAAATATAAAACTATCAGATCTACATATCAGATGTATGTCATACAGGTTGGTGGTAAATTAACCAAAAAACACAAATGAGCAGAGAAACATGAAATAAAATATACTGTACAAAGTGTGTTAAAGAAATATATAATCATAATTTTTCGTGCGTAATCAAATGGATGTGTGGTTTGTGTATGTAAACGATCCTAATACTATCTCATCTGCCGATGAGTGAGGAAGTGTAAGTGAGCGCCGTTGGATTTTTGGTTTTGACACAGTGACTGAAAAGCTTAAACAATGCATTCAATTTTGTGCAAATCTTGGAGATTCCCAAATGGAAACAATCCACAAATGGCCAGACCGTGGGCAGCGGGCAGTTTGGCAGCTCCATCACGAAAATGCGGGTGCCCATTCTTCAAATTTGATACAGAGTTTTCTGGCCAAACCTACCTGTGCTTCGTCACACTGAGTGGAACAGACACAGCAGCGCTGCTGGAGTCTTTAACACTTTGTCCACTCACTGTCCACTCTATTAGGCACTCCTATCTAGTTGCTCCACCTTGTAGAAGTTAAGTTAGAGACAGAAGCTCATCTGTTTCAGCACAGTTTGTGTTGGTCATCCTCTAGTCCTTCCTCACATGAGGCTGCCCACAGAATGCTAGTGGCTGGATATTTCTGGTTGGTGGGCTATTCTCAGTCCAGCAGTGACACTGATGGGTTTAAACACACCAGCAGCACTACTCTGTCTGACCCACTCAAACCAGTGCAACACACACGAATGCACCACTATCATGTGAGTATCACTGCAATGTCTCTAGATTGGATGACCATCACCTTGTTTTAAACTGATTTAAGAGGAGGAGGGATCACCCATCATCTGCATATACTGTCTCTAGCTTCATTTCCTGATCCAGTTTCACACCAACATGAACACATTAGATATGCTGTAGGCAAGGTGGACATGTGGGGGCAGGAGGCCTTCAACTGTTCAACTCTTCAACTGTTGGGCTTTGAGCATGTAGGTGGTCCTCTAGAACATTACAAACAGGGTTTTTTTTTGTACTTATTTCTTATATCTCTTATACATTTTTCACACACACACACACACACACACACACACACACACACACACACACACACACACACACACACACACACACACACACATATGAAAAGTGAATAGGTGCTCATACAAGAACCCTCTACACATTTATCTTTGCTGTAAATAATGGGGTTGGCAGGTAGGAGGGGTGAATGGGGTAGAAATCTAATTTCTGTTTGTAGATGGCCGGCTTCATTAATTAGCAGAGGCGTCTGGTCCACACGGCTGGGTTAAACAGCCAGGGTTTGTCTCCAGAGTAACTGGAATGCAGAAGAGAGCGGAACGGCGGGGCTCATTTGCATGCTATCTCTGTGGACGAAAGCTGAGATAATGCTAATTCTAATACCAGTCTTCATTTCGACACCCTCAGCATCTGAGTGCTGCAAGACAGAGGGCTTAAGGAAAATCAATACTGCTAAAATCCAAACCTGATGTCTACTTCAGAGCAGCAGAAGTAGAGCAGCAAATAGAGTGTGTAGGGTGTTGGAAAGTGCTTTGAAACCGAGTGACAGATGTGCTGTGTCATTCTGGACACATGCTTTGTAGCCAAATGTAGAATAAGTGGTGTGTCCGCTATTCAATCATATGTCATGAGTGCACAGATAATGGCAATCTCAATCATTTTAGTAAAGGATGTCTGGAGAATGATACATGTGACATACTTACAGTTGTTTATTGTGCAAATCCAGGATGGCCATATTTCGTTTTTCAAACGAGAGGACACTGGGGACATATGGACATCCACCATGGTTGGGATATAATGCTTGGGGGGGGGGCTATAAAATATAAACCTTTATACATGAATGTTTACTCATTTACCAACACTAATAAATAGCATTGAACCAGGATGGTTCGAATAAATTAAAAATAAAAGAGAAATCACATTAATATCTATATTCATATCTATTCATATGGTAATCATATGCCACCAACAATAATTGTAATATTAATTGAATGAATATTTATCATTAAATACAACAGAAATTAATAAAAGTATTCATAAGAATAATACAAAATACTGTAAGCTAACAATTCCAATGTATTTACAGATGCATTTAAAGAAAATGAAACAAACAAACAAACAAAAAAACAAACCCTGGTGTTATTAATACCAGAACCAGTAACTTGCACCTGTAACTTAGTGGGCTATATAACTGAGCATGATGTGTCACTGTAGAGGACCACAGAGACATCAGTGTAGTTACTTTCATAGTAACTCTGTTATAATAGCAATAATAATAATAATAATAATAATAATAATAATAATAATAATAATAATAATAATAATAATAATAATAAATTAACATATATACAATTCACCAAGCACTAATGTAATGAATTGTAATGAAATGTGCAGTTGGAATTCACGATACACTCACAAAAGTATGTGTTGCAACAACAAATGTATCACAATGCCCACCCCTTATTGGAGGCTGTAGAAACAAACACTGGTATGAAAGTGTGAAATTCCAGATATTTTATGCCATTAGGAAATTCCATCTGCACACATTTTTTTTGATAACAAAAAGAGGACATGTCCAGGAAAGAGTGGACATATAGTTGCCTTTGTAAATCCCTTTTGGTATTGAAGGAGTTCAACTACATCAAACTGCTACACTGAGAAATATTCCATCATCTGAACCTGGCTCTCTAAATAAGCCCACTCAGTATTGATCTGCTGGAGTAGATGAACAGTGCCGGTGTGTGTTTTAACACCAGTAGAAAAGAGGCGGAGTAGTCCTGCAGTTTCTCTGGCCCTGACACATTTCGAGTGAAAGCCTCTGTTCGGCTGCAGAGGTGTCGGCCGTGCTGTAGTTTATTGATTATTAGGCTAGTGCTCTAAGCCGCTTAAGGTCATTAGGAGGACTTAATTAAAAAGTGGTTAGACTGTCTTTGTTCGCTATAGTAATGGCAGCTGTTCAGTCGTGATCCACAGATGAACTACCTTTGTATAACAGGGATTTGATCATTTTTGGAATTCCATAATTTGTAGCACTATTTCTATCGATTCCATTAGTAATGGAGTCATCCACAGATTCATTGAGAAATCTTTTTTTCTGATAGCAGCTTCAGGATCATTTAATTACCTTTACTTAGTTTACATTTGCTTCCCAACAGTGCTGGGTCCTATTTCATGCAAATAATGGAAGCTATGAGGGCTACCCTCTCCACCGAGGGGCTGCCTTACTGTGGCATTTTCTAGATACTATTAGATGCTCTACATTAGTCATATGCACAGTGTATCATCTGTGAGGTCATCTATGACTTCAGTGAGGGCTTAATTATATAACGTATCTGACAACATTCCCTCAAGAAAATGTAGAAAATTACTTTTTTCCATTAAAAAATTATATAAGTCAGATATTATAACTGGAGCTACTGTGATAACATGATTAACAGCAGATGATCGTATGGGGACGTAATGAGCAAGTATGTGGTAAACTTTGTTACTTAAGTAGAGGATGTACATGTGGTCTAGGTAAAGAAAATTGGTCTGGTCCTCAACAGACTAGTTCCATCTGTAACGTGCAGCCATGACATACTCTTGTCTGTCCTTTCTGACCTGTATTTGTTTTTGCTTTGTTTGGCCATGTCCAGTCTAGCACACGGCTCTGTTTTTGTTTTGATCCTTGTCTCTGTCCCTACCTGTGCCTTCTTTGTAGCCCTGCCCTCTTGTGATCCTCCACATGTGTGATTTGTCTGTCTGTGTATTCATTTAGCTTATGTTTTGTTTGTTCCTGGTTTTTGTCATGTTCAATGCCTTTCTCTGTTTTAGTTTCTTGTCAGTTTTGGTTTCACTCTGTTTTGCTTTTGGATTAATGAAGAATTTCTTGCCTCTACTTCTAATAAAGTGTCCAGTGAATAAAAGTATTGGTGGGTGTTTCCTGGTCACTGCTTCTACTCAGTGCTCCTGCTCAGTGCTCCTCTTCAGTGTTTCCTGCTCAGTGCTCCTGCTTAGTTCTGCTTAGTGTCTGCTCACTGCTCCTGTTCAGTGTTTCCTACTCAGTGCTCCTACTCACTGCTCCTGTTAGTGCTGCTCAGTGCTCCTGCTCACTGCTCCTATTCAGTGTTTTCTGTTTAGTGCTCCTTCTCAGTGTTTCCTGCTTAGTTCTTCTGTTCTGTTCTGTGTTTCCTGCTCAGTGCTCCTGTTCAGTGTTTCCTGCTTAGTGCTCTTATTCAGTGCTCATACTCAGTGTTTCCTGCTTAGTTCTTCTGTTCATTGCTCCTGTTCAGTGTTTCCTGTTCAGTGTTTCCTGCTAACTGCTCCTGTTTAGTGCTCCTGCTCAGTGTTTCCTACTCAGTGTTTCCTGTTCAGTGTTTCCTGCTCAGTGTTTCCTGCTTAGTTCTTCTGTTCAGTGTTTCCTGTTCAGTGTTTCCTGTTCAGTGTTTCTTGCTCAGTGTTTCCTGCTAACTGCTCCTGTTTAGTGCTCCTGCTCGGTGTTTCCTACTCAGTGCTTCTACTCAATGCTCCTGTTTAGTGTTTTGTACTTAGTGCTCCTGCTCAGTGCTTCCTGTTCAGTGTTAGTTCTGTGTGTTTAGTTGTAGCTGTTTGCTCTCGCTTGCTGAGTTTGTTTGCTGTTTGGTGCAACTTCTGTGAAACTCCTTGTTACGCATAGTAACTGTTTTACATTGTTTTTCAGACTATTCTGTGGGTCTCAGAAAGTGGAGTAGCTGTTTGGTCCTGCTGAGTTTGTTTGTTGTTTGGTGTAAGTTCAGTGAGGACCTGTTTAATCATGACTGTTGCTGCTGTGTGGCATGTTTAGTTCAACCCCCTTTTCCTCCACCAGTGATAATGCTTGTGTTTGTGTTCAGTGTCAGATAATTTATTCTCTGTTGGAAAAGGTGGAGAAGTTAGAGGTGTGTATCTGGGGTCTATTAAAGGATAAAGAGCTAGATTCAGTATCAGCCCCGGTTGTTAGTGGCTATCTTAAGCTAGCAAACAGGAAATATTCGAGGATAGTCATCCATGTAGGAGCCAATGATATCCATCTGTGGCAGAGTGACTAAGGATTATATTAAAAAGGTGATTAAACTGTCCCAGATGATGTCCAATACCGTGATTTGCTCTGGCCCCATCCCGATGTGGCATGACGCTGAAGCCTACAAGAGACTTTCAGCATTGAACTGCTGGATGTCCAAGTGTTTGGAAAACAATGTGAGCTTTATATATAGACATTTGGGGAAACTTCGAAGGCAAGTTTGGTCTTATAGGTATGGATGGTGTCCACCCCACATGGGAGGGTGCTGCCTTACTTTTGTGCAGCATAGCCCATAGTCAGTTAGTTGGCAGAGCAGCATTAACAGCTGCTGACAAACCTGAGCTGGGACCAGGGCGCAGACAGACAGGCCAAACCGACCGTGTGCAAACTGCTTTGAGGAATCACCTAGGTTCAAAAGTATTGAGACTGTGTCTGTGCCCTGAATTAACGCCAAAGACAGAAAAACTAAAACAGCCTGTCTTAAAAACTTAATTAATATCCAGATTTCATAGTCAAAAAGTAAAACCTGAAACTTAAAGTTTGGTCTACTCAATATTAGATCACTCAATTCAAAGGCAGTTATTGTGAATGAAATTTTAAATGATCAGAAGCTCAATGTTTTATGCCTCAATGAAACTCGGATTAGACCTGATGAATACCTGGCACTAAATGAAGCCATCCCTGAAGGTTATAATGATGTGCACAGCCCTAGACTATCAGGTAGTGGAGGCAGAGTCTGTATAATCTACCAATATTTTAGAAATTAATTAGATACACTATAACACCTTCTGAAACAACAACAACATTTGAAATTCTGGCTATTAACATAACCAATCCAGCCACAAACAAGAATGCACTGTCATTAATTAATGTGTATCATTTCCAGGACCCTACTCATAGTTTTTAAAAGAATTTAGTGACTTTGCTGCAGACATAGCAGTGTGCAGTGATAAAGTAATAATTGTAGGAGATTTTAACATTCACTTTGAGAAGGTAGACTATCCATTAAAAAGGGTCCAAGTAGGTATTATCCAGAATGTAACTGGGCCGACACATTATTGTAATCACACTCTGGATTTGGTTCTGACCCTGGGTTTGGCATAGACAACATATTCTTCCCCAAACCTCAGCAATCTAAGATCATTATCTAATTTCTTACGAGCTATATCTTAGCCAAAATAAATGTACATCCCCTTGCTATTGCATGAAGCATTCAATAAAATTTCTACTGCCAAAAAAATTATTGAAAACCTCCCAGATTTATTGACCCCATATATTACTGTCCATCAGATCCAGTGGAGTTAGATTAACTGACTGTTTACAGAATAACCTTAGACAGTGTAGCACCACTTATGTATAAAAAATTGAAACATAATTCGCCCCATGGTGCAATCATCAGATTCATACCTTAAAACAGTCAGCACAAAGATTAGATTCTACTCAGCTTGAAAGGACAGCCTTATTGAGTACAGCAGGGCTCTCACTTAGGTTATTTATCCTTGCTGATCGAAAAAAACAACAACAACAAAACAATCTCAGAGTACTCTTTGACAGAATTCAGGCATGTACACCACCTCAGATTGCATCAAATGTCACTAGCAATACCTTTATGGACTTTGTCAATCATAAAATAGAAAATATTAGACAGAAAACTAAACCCATAATATTAAGCCCAAATAGTTTGTCATCGGGTGTGGCTGATATAGAACAAAACATAGATGTATAAGAAAAGTTGGAAACCTTTCACCCACTTCCACAGCCAGAATTAGAGAAAATTATTTACTCCACAAATTCTGCCACCTGCTCTCTAGATTTATTCCCATCAAAACTACTTAAAGAAGTGCTGCCAGTTATAATCAAACCTCTCTTCACAATAGTAAACTCATCTCTTACTCTAGGTCACATACCTTAAGCTTTTAAAGTAGCAGTGATCATGAAAGCAAATGTGTACTGTCTAATTACAGACCTATTTTTAAATTACAATTTATACAATGGGGCAAAAAAGTATTTAGTCAAACAATGATTGTGCAAGTTCTCCTACTTATAAAGAGGAGAGAGGTCTGTAATTTTCATCATAGGTACACCATCTATGAGAGACAAAATGAGAAAAAAATCCAGGAAATCACATTGTAGGATTTTTAAAGAATTTCTTTGTAAATTATGGTGGAAAATAAGTACCAGTCACCCACAAACAAGCAAGATTTCTGGCTCACACAGCTCTCACAGACATGTAACTACTTCTTAAAGAAGCTCTTGTGTCCTCCAATCATTACCTGTATTAATGGCACCTGTTTTACCTTGTTATCTGTATATACCTATCTACAGCCTGAAACAGTCAGACTCCAAACTCAACCTTGGCCAAGACCAAAGAGGAGGACACCAGGAAGCAAATTGTAGACCTGCATCATGGTGGGAAGAGTGAATCTACAATAGGCAAGCAGTTTGGTGTGAATAAATCAACTGTGGGAGCAATTGTAAGAAAAGGAGGGCCCTAAAGAATGACCTGCAGTGCAGAGAGTTGGGACCAAAGTAACAAAGACTACCATCTGTAACACACTACGCAGAGAGGGACTCAAATCCTGCATTGCCAGGTGTGTCCCCCTGCTTACGTCAGTACATGTCTGGGCCCATCTGAAGTATGCCAGAGAGCATATGGATGATTCAGAAGAGGATTGGGAGAATATCATGTGGTCATCATGTTTGGAGAAAGAAGAATTCTGAGTTGCATCCCAAGAAAACCATACCTATTGTGAAGGATGGGGAATGATCATGTTTTGGGGTTTTTCTGCAAAGGGGACAGGACGACTGTTCTGTGTTAAGGAAAGAATTAATGGGGCCATGTTTCAGATTTTAAGCCAAAACTTCTTTCTATCAGTGAGAGCATTGAAGATGGGTCTTCTTGCATGACAATGATCCCAAACACACCACTCGGGCAACAAAGGAGTGGCTCCGTAAAAAGCATTTCAAAGTCCTGGAGTGCCCGTTTCCAGACCTCAACCCCAAAAATTTGTGGAGGGAGTTGAAAGTCAAAAAACATCACTGCTTAAGAGGAGATCTGCATGGAGGAATAGGTCAAAATACCAGCTACCGTGTTTGCAAACCTGGTGAAGACTTAGAGGAAACGTTTGACCTCTGTCTTTGCCAACAAAGATTATGTTACACAGTATTCAGTTGAACTTTTGTTATTGACCAGATACTTATTTTCCACCATAATTTACAAATTAATTCTTTAAAAATCCTACAATGTGATTTCTTGGATTTTTTTTTCTCATTTTGTCTCTCATAGTTGAATTGTACCTATGATGAAAATGACAGACCTCTCTCATCTTTAAAAGTAAGAGAACTTGCACAATCAGTTGCTGACTAAATACTTTTTTGCCCCCACTGTATCTAAGATCTTAGAAAAAGTTGTGGCCCAATAACTGTGCAGAAACCTGCATAAGAATCACATACATAAAAATTCTGATCTGGATTCAGGCCTCATCATATTACTGAGACAGCCCTAGTTAGGATTACAAATGATCTTCTTTTGTAAAAGAAGGTGTAAAATCTTGGATGTTGCATAACTGCCTCCTCCTAAATAATGACAAAGCAGAGGTCCTCCTCTTGGGTCTTAAAATGGCAAGAAATAAATTATCAGACTTAATGTTAAATCTTAATGTGATTCCTCAGTTGTACCCAGCTCAGTGGCAAAAAAAATCTTGGCATCATAATTAATTCAGATTTATCATTTGACCAACACATAGCACAACTCTTCTTCATCTTCCTAAAACTTCCAAGTAGCCAGGGTCCAACTACAACTAGAACATTTGACCATATCAGTCCAACCTTACCATCAATGCACTGGCTGCCGGTCAAATTCTGTATTGATTATACATTTTTTTACTTGCTTATAAAGCGTGACATGGGCTTGCTCCTGAGTACTTGCAAGATCTAATCTTCCATTATGAGCCAACACAATCACTCAGATCACAGGGTGCTGGCTTCCTACTAGTTCCCAGAATTCAGAAGGCCTCAGCAGGGGAAGAGGCTTTTTCTTACAAAGCCCCCCAGCTCTGGAATAACCTTCCAAATAATGGTAGATGTTTCCATCAAACTGAAGGTGGTTGGTACAGGGTGAGTCTGGTGAGGCGGTGCTAAAGTGGGGTGAGCTAGGTGAGGCAGTGCTGTAGTGGGGTGAAGTGTTGCTGTAATGGGGTGAGGCGGTGCTGTAGTGGGGTGAGCTGGTGCTGCAGTGGGGTAAGGTGGGTGAGGCAGTGGTGTAGTGGGGTGAGTTGGGTGAGGCAGTGCTGTAGTGGGGTGAAGTGTTGCTGTAATGGGGTGAGCTGGTGCTGTAGTGGGGTGAGCTGGGTGAGGCAGTGCGGTAGTGGGGTGAGTTGGGTGAGGCAGTGCTGTAGTGGGGAGAGTTGGGTGAGGCAGTGCTGTAGTGGGGTGAAGTGGTGCTGTAATGGGGTGAGCTGGGTGAGGCAGTGCTGTAATGGGGTGAGCTGGTGCTGTAGTGGGTTGAGCTGGGTGAGGCAGAGCTGTAGTGGAGTGAGGCAGTGTTGTAGTGGGGTGATGTGGTGCTGTAATGGGGTGAGTTGGGTGAGGCGGTGCTGTAGTGGGGTGAGGTGGGAGAGGCAGTACTGTAGTGGGGTGAGTTGGTGCTGTAGTGGGGTGAGTTGGTTGAGGTGGTGCTGTAGTGGGGTGAGCTGGTGCTGTAGTGGGGTGAGCTGGGTGAGGCAGTGCTGTAGTGGGGTGAGTTGGTGCTGTAGTGGGGTGAGCTGGGTGAGGCAGTGCTGTAGTGGGGTGAGTTGGGTGAGGCAGTGCTGCAGTGGGGTGAAGTGTTGCTGTAATGGGGTGAGGTGGTGCTGTAGTGGGGCGAGCTGGTGCTGTAGTGGGGTGAGCTGGGTGAGCTGGTGCTGTAGTGGGTTGAGCTGGGTGAGGCAGTGTTGTAGTGGGGTGATGTGGTGCTGTAATGGGGTGAGTTGGGTGAGGCGGTGCTATAGTGGGGTGAGGTGGGAGAGGCAGTACTGTAGTGGGGTGAGTTGGTGCTGTAGTGGGGTGAGTTGGTTGAGGTGGTGCTGTAGTAGGGTGAGCTGGGTGAGGTGGTGCTTTAGTTGGGTGAGCTGAGTGAGTTGGTGCTGTATTGGGGTGAAGTGGTGCTGTAGTGGGGTGAGCTGGGTGAGGTAGGAGTGTGTAGCAGTGTCACTCTGCTGTCTGTGTTTGTTTGTGTGTGTGTGTGTGTGTGTTCATTCTAATCCTCCTCTTCAGTCCTGAAAGCGGGACGGGCTCCAGGCGCCGGTTGCTTAGCGACGCAGAGCGGCGTGTCCAGCGCAGAAGAGGCGCTTAAAGCGAGCCGACGCGGCGTGTCGGAGCCGCAACAGGCGCCGCGTCCCGGCGGAGGTGAGCGGAGATCGCACGCTCTGCGCTGTTTTCTCTGCCTGTTTACTGAGTTGTTTTCTGAGTTGTTTACTGTGAAGCGCCGAGCAGATGGTGAACTACTGTAATCTGCTTTCCTCTCCGAGGCCCATGTGCCTCCACACAGTCAAGGTAAGAAAACATTTCTGCTCTGTCAACATTCACTGCTGTTACAGTTTTATTTACTTTAAAAATTAGGAATAATAATAATAATAATAATAATAATAATAATAATAATAATAATAATAATAATAATAACGCGTGCGTGTCAGTGTGCTGTTTATCTTTACGTCATGACGTCACCTCAGTAACACGCAGTCTGAGTGAGTTTATTTAATAATGCGCTCCTTCGCTTCTCTAATACTTCATGCAGACACTTCTAACAACCTGTTGAGTGTGTGTGTGTGTGTGTGTGAGAGAGAGAGAGAGCGTTGTGCGCATGCGCAGATGCTGCAGTTCTCTGATTCTCAGCCTGAAGGACTGAATGTAATTCAGTGTTTATTTACATCCGTATTTCAGTGTGTGTTTAAACAGCTACACAAACACATTTCTGACGCACAGACTAAAGAAAATACACTAAAATCACAATTAGATATTTTGTCAAAGCTATGGAAGCTGTAATAATGACATTACGATTTACTCACATTATTATGATTTACTATCTCATCATTATGATATACTCTGATTATTATGATTTACTATCATTATTACGATTTACTATCTCAATATTATGATTTACTCTCTCATTATGATATACTCTGTTTATTATGATTTACTATCTCATCATTATGATATACTCAGATTATTATGATTTACTATCTCATCATTATGATATACTCTGATTATTATGATTTACTCTCATTATTACGATTTACTATCTCAATATTATGATTTACTCTCTCATTATGATATACTCTGTTTATTATGATTTACTATCTCATCATTATGATATACTCAGATTATTATGATTTACTATCTCATCATTATGATATACTCTGATTATTATGATTTACTCTCATTATTACGATTTACTATCTCAATATTATGATTTACTCTCTCATTATGATATACTCTGTTTATTATGATTTACTATCTCATCATTATGATATACTCAGATTATTATGATTTACTATCTCATCATTATGATATACTCTGATTATTATGATTTACTCTCATTATTACGATTTACTATCTCAATATTATGATTTACTCTCTCATTATGATATACTCTGTTTATTATGATTTACTATCTCATCATTATGATATACTCAGATTATTATGATTTACTATCTCATCATTATGATATACTCTGATTATTATGATTTACTCTCATTATTACGATTTACTATCTCAATATTATGATTTACTCTCTCATTATGATATACTCTGTTTATTATGATTTACTATCTCATCATTATGATATACTCAGATTATTATGATTTACTATCTCATCATTATGATATACTCTGATTATTATGATTTACTCTCATTATTACGATTTACTATCTCAATATTATGATTTACTCTCTCATTATGATATACTCTGTTTATTATGATTTACTATCTCATCATTATGATATACTCAGATTATTATGATTTACTATCTCATCATTATGATATACTCTGATTATTATGATTTACTCTCATTATTACGATTTACTATCTCAATATTATGATTTACTCTCTCATTATGATATACTCTGTTTATTATGATTTACTATCTCATCATTATGATATACTCAGATTATTATGATTTACTATCTCATCATTATGATATACTCTGATTATTATGATTTACTCTCATTATTACGATTTACTATCTCAATATTATGATTTACTCTCTCATTATGATATACTCTGTTTATTATGATTTACTATCTCATCATTATGATATACTCAGATTATTATGATTTACTATCTCATCATTATGATATACTCTGATTATTATGATTTACTCTCATTATTACGATTTACTATCTCAATATTATGATTTACTCTCTCATTATGATATACTCTGTTTATTATGATTTACTATCTCATCATTATGATATACTCAGATTATTATGATTTACTATCTCATCATTATGATATACTCTGATTATTATGATTTACTCTCATTATTACGATTTACTATCTCAATATTATGATTTACTCTCTCATTATGATATACTCTGTTTATTATGATTTACTATCTCATCATTATGATATACTCTGATTATTATGATTTACTATCTCATCATTATGATATACTCTGATTATTATGATTTACTATTTCATTATTATGATTTACTCTCATTATTATGATTTACTCTCATTATTATGATATACTCTGATTATTATGATTTACTCACTCATTACTAAGGTTTACTCTCTCATTATGATTTACTTTCATTATTATGATTCTCATCATGATTTACTATCTTCATTATTATGATTTACTGTCTTCATTATGATTTACTACCTCATCATTACAAAATACTCTCATTATTATGATTTACTATCTCATATTATGATTTACTCTCTCTTTATTATAATTTACTCTCATTATTATCATTTACTATCTCATTATTATCATTTACTATCTCCTTATTATGATAATAATAATTCTCATAATGACTTACTATCTTATAATTACGACCTACTATCTCATATTTCTCATAATGACTTACTATCTTGTAACCTAACCTGACCTAGTATTGTTCTCCTGAAGTACAATAAATACATAACCAAATATCAGTTTAAGAGCTGAACATCTGGCCGATGTTTATACTTTTTTAAAACCTGCTAATTATCCTCTTATTTGTTCTAATATGCTACCAATATTGTCATATATCACTATAAATAACTTAACCCAGGGCCTAATCTGCCACTAGTGCAGCACAGAATGTGAAACTCATCATTCAGGTCATGCTCAGTGCAATTCCAAATCACAGGCATCTGTGATGATTTGTTTGCATCTGATGGAATCCAAACAGCATAGGGCTGGATTTTGGAATTTGATATTTTAAAAAGATGCCTCACATCTGATTTCTCTTTTCGTTTTTCCTGTAGTTCTCACGAGGACCACAGCAGGCCCAAATCCTAGCTATCATGTGAAGGCTTTTGCCTCCTCTTGGACATCGTGCCATTAAGCTGTGCTGCCTTACCCAAGGCGCTGGACTGCTTAAATAGAAAAAAAGGAGGAAAAAATGTCACCTCCGGCATGACCATCATTACTTATTTAACGTTGCTACATCAGGAGGCTTCTTCACTGCCAAGGATGTATTTGCTACACAGACACAAAGGTTCTGCATTATTGCTGTACACCCTGGGCATTTTCGTCACTCTAGGCTCTGTGGCCCCCCAGGGTTCTTTCCCCAGGTTGGAGAATATTGGGGCCTACAAATATGTCAGTGTGGCACCAGCAGGGGCCACGTGTGGCATCCCAGAGCGCGGTGCCTTCTGCCAGGCTGGCCGAGCTGAGGAGGATTTCCTCACCTGCTCCCAGCAGTTCTGCATCCAGGAGTGCCCGTATCGTTCCTCCACACCACGCTACTCTGATCTGCTTGCTGTCCGCCCGGATGAGTGCCCGGCAGGCGACAGCCAGGATCTCCGTCCAGGGGCAGAGGCTGGATCCACCAGCTTCGTGTTTCGAAACCAGAGCAACTGCTTGGCTTCTCCCTCCACTCCAAACCTGGGCCCAGCAGGCTCATTTACCCTAACAGTTTGGCTGAAACTCGAGGAAGCTTCTGTAATGTAAGTAGCTCCACTGCCAGAACTTTCCCTTAAGAAGATCACAGACTCCACGCAAGTGTTTGCTGTCACTTAGAGAGCTAATATCTTACTTAATCAGACAGATCACTTTCTTATCCCAGCCAAAAGACGCAAAAAGGACAATGTGTTCTGAGAGTATGTTCTGAGCCAGATATGCATTAGCCACTTACCTCACCAACAGAAAAGGCACTATTCAGACTGTCCTTTCAGAATGTGAACCTGAACGTATCAACAAACAACAGCTAGGCTGTCCTCATCTTATGTGATACTGCCTTATATGTGCACCTCAAAATCATGCACCTCATGCTGGTACTTGTAAGTCACTCTGTGAAGAGTTGGTTTTAAATTAATTTGTAATATAGTCTTGTCGTTGACGAATAAAGAAAAAAAAACTCCCTGACTTTTTTCCACTCTCTGCCCCAAACAAGACCAGCTGTGTCCAGTTTTAGATCAATGAAATGAAATTGCCACAGTGTTTCCTGAGCTCTGGCAAGAGGGGAGGGAAAAAAAGAGCATCATCTCAAAGGCCACTTTGTTTTTCCACGGCACAGAAAATGATATAGTTGAAAGTGGGTGATAGGATGAAAGGACGGGGCGAGAGAGACTCGCAAAAGAACAACAACAACCCGTTCGGCATTTTATATCAAGTGTAGAGGATGAAAAGAGAGACAAGGCACTGGCGTGCAGCATCGGAAAAATAAATAATTGAGTCAGCATGGTCACAGTGGTTCAACAGGCACAAGACAGAGCACAGAATTCTCTAGCTGAAGTGGTGTAGGTGACTATGACAATGAGTCTGTGTGTTGATTAATTCTTCTCGCAGTGAATTAATGCCCCCCACCCCCTGGTAACATGACATAAAAATATGCACCAAGCCGACTTGCTTTGGGTGCACTGGCATGTTGAATACTAAAACACCAGCATTTCCCTGACGGAGGAGCTCGGCCTAATTGCAAGTAGAGCGTGTAGGAAAGTATGGCTTGTAGGTAAGGTGAGGCAGACTTGAGGGCTGGCTCTGACTTGAACGCAAACATGTTGTGTTATGATTTATTGGATGTGGTGGCCCATGTTCGTAAACGCTCTCATTTCCCCATAAAATACAGGTAATGGGGTTTCATTTGACAGTAGATGAGGAGGTTTTCGAGTAACAAGAAGCAGCAAATGGAAAGTATTGATACAAGGTGCATAAATGTCAAAGTGGCGCCAGCTTTAGACGCTAAGGCTTAGCCCTGTAAAACGGTGTTCCTGGATCTTCATCACTGGCCTTCAAGGGCATATTGATTGCTTACTAATGCCCCATGCAAAACCTCACCTTTTCATGTCAAGCACTGAGGTGAGCTTCATTCTGTCAAAATGTGTCAGAATTTCTCATTGGACAACAACATGATTTCAACCTTGTGTTATCACGTTGGGGTGTTCGTCACAAGCAAATTTAACCCACCTGAATACCCTTGAATTGCAGGCCATAAAACATTGTACCCCAGGTGTCATCAGTCTTATGCAGAGAGGGGCAGTATAGCTGCATGTTTTTATTGCAGTGTTGACTTCCTGTTCATAATTTTGTTTTTCATGTTTTCAGTCATTCAGTCACTGAAGCAATGGATTGTACAGGTTTATAGATTCTAAAACATTATCTGTCATTATCTGAACAGGTTTCCATATTTAACATTATTTTATTATTTTGTTTAAATCCTATTAACAGAGTAGATAACTTTGTTAGATAGCTAGCTAGCTAGCTTTCTCCTGCATGTCCAGCTAGATAGTGAGAGCAGAATATATCCTGTTATAATGGAAATATTGTAGAAAGTTAATGTGTGTCTGCTAGGAGGTTATTAGAGGTCTCTTAAGAACAAATTTTGTGTTATATTGTGCATATTCACAGTATGACACAGCAACCTAAACAGCTTATACACAATATCACAGCAGCAGTGCAGGGTTTACACATCACCTTATAGACCTTACTCGCCATACATGGAAACATGAGCAAGCAGGTTTCAAAATAGTACCTGGTCCCAGGTACCAGATACCAAATTTGCCTAATGGAAACATAAAAAAGTAGTGTTGAGGACAGTAGTTTGAGTTTTGCTTTAGATTCAAACATGAATAAATGTAAACTCTGATTTAATACAAATATATTTTGCTATGCTAACAATCCCTAATTTCGTAGGTTCATCCCATAGGAAGTAGTGTGTAATTTGAGATTAAGCCTGCGGTTTCTTCTTTCGTTGTGGCTTTACCAGGTACTTGGTTAACATGCTCATGCAAGCATTTTTTTCCTTTATGTGAACAGAAATATAAAACAAACTGATGGGAATCACCACTTATTTCCAAAATTGATTTGATTCCAATTTGATTGAATATAGATTTATTAAGGCAATGTTCAATACGGTCCTCCTTGGGATCAAATCAACTCAAGATTAAGCCAGTTTTCTCGAGGAGGAGGAGGAGGCACTGCTGTGCTGTTAAGCCCAGCTTTATTAGCTGCAGCTGAAAAGAATTACTGTGCCACTCCAAGCTCTGAGCTCTGGCCTTGCCCACATGTACAAAGATATTTTTATAAAATAGAGATTTCCCTTCATGAATTTTTGACAATTTTTCTGTCCACACAGAGAAAAAGCACCCTTGCATGAGTATATTCACACTGTAGGCAGCGATACTACCTCCTAAACAGAGACATCAAAACAAACTGCAGAGATTTAATTCCAAATTACACAATACTCCCTGTAGAGTACTTTGAAATTAGTGATTGTAAATATAAATAGAGCATTATATATAATAGGGTGGAATGTGGAAATCTGAAATCTAGTGCTATCTGCGTGTAGACAATATAAGCTTATGTAGCTCACTATATAGGGTGTAAGGAGTGATTTGAAATTCAGCCAGAAACATGCAGCTTTGTTTTTCCACCCACATGGCAACACTGACAACAGCTTCTGACTATTTTGCAAAAGGTCAGTATTCAGTGCCCTAAAACAAAAACTTTCTGGGGTTTTGTTTATGTCTTCAGGACAAAACACACTGAGTTATTCAAGTGTTTTGGCAAATGTTCTGATTTTTCACACAAGTGTGAGCACTGACTCCACAGAGTTAAAATTGATTAATATGATTTGATATTAGATCATTCAAATGAAGTTCATTTTGCATTGAAATTCCACCTTTACTTGATATGTGTGACCCCTGCTGTATACCCTGCTGTACATCCTGGATTCTATGGGTGTAATGATACACACTGAGCCCATGGCATGCAATGTTTCATAAATGCATTCATAGTCAGTGGTGTTGTTTTAGCAGTGCTTCTTAATGGGTGTCTGTATGACAGAAACAGGAGTTTAAGCATCCAAGCACATAAGCTGGATCAAGATAATCCAAAATCTTCATGTAGTCAGTGTGAAAAATGCAGTATACAATTTAAAGGACAACTTTAAGGGCCTGTACTCTATATTTTACTTTATGTACATGCGATCTACTTATGACATTTGTGTGGGTAATTACACCAATAACAGTCATATTCATTTCTGTAGGGCCATGCATCCATTCAACCTCTGGGAATAAACAGGCAGGGTTTTTAACTGCATAGGATTGATACTAGTACATAAAAATACTGTGAAAAAGTTTTTTTTTTATCTATTTAAAAAAGTCATATTTTATATTCATTACATTTAAAGTGATATGTTACAGCTTTCTTGATACTTGATTAATATCTATAAATATATTAAAACTTTAGTTTCTAATATTTTGAGATTAAGCCGTACTGAACACCAGCAAAATAAATAAAGGCTTGAAATGTCACTTTTCACTTGTCACATTTAATGAACATAAAGTAGCATAAAGTATGACAGTTTACCTCTATGAATGAAACTGTGATTATGAATATATAATATATATATATGTATGAGGATATGTATGTATGAGGATTCTCCTTGGACACAATACCAGTATGTTCAGTTTCAGTGTTTCCTGTGGCAGACATAGGGGATCTCTTGCTGTCTTGGTACTGAGCCTACCTGTATATTAAATACGGCATTTCAGAACATAAGAGTTTTGATCATTGAGTAACCTTGGTGGAATGTGTTGGGTCCAAGTGTTATATTCAAAGACTGACCATGTAATGCATATTCCAATACACAATTAAAAAGAACCACATTTAATAAAGCCTAAAAGTAGTTTGTTTACACAGTTGTGAAAAAAGCTTTTGGGACTCTTTATCCCCAAGTACCCTCTAATACAGTGAATATTTCATAATAGTTACTATGATGGAGAACTCTCCAGGCCCTGCTGTAGAAAAATGCTTATATATGACTTTGTTAAAGAAGACAAAGGTTTTCATGGGGTGTCCTAACTTGAGGGTAATAATTGAGCAGTTATGCTTGGAAAATGACAGTTTGATTCATTTTGTCCATTATAAAGGGGGAGGGGGGGTCCCATTGGCTGCTTTGTCTTTTTGAAAGGCAGGGGTCCCCTTGGGCTTGTTTCATTTCGTCCATTCAAAAATGGGGAGGGTCCCAGTGTTGCTTGTTTTGAGGGGACTCTGGACTATTGGACTCAGGGTCCTGTAGCCCAGGCCTTCTACTGCCTTGGTGATATGACATCAAACCAGTATCATTAATTGAACATTTTACCTTGATTACAATAAATGCAATATTATCTATTTATCATTCAAGTAACATTAAAATCTGTTTAAAACAATTGAAATTGAAAAAAAATAACACAAAATCACTGGACACGATTACATAATTAGAGGTTTTGATTGTTTTTTTTAACTGCTCAGCCCTACAAAAAGGGCTAATTATGTGCTGCATCAAGTATTTAAGTAAAGTGATTTGAACAGTACTGGGATTAGAATCTGTATTTTAACCATTTATTTCTTTGCAATAAGCTAAATGCTTGTTAAATCTTCCCTTGTACAGGACTGTGTTTGAGAAGAGTTCCATCGACAGACTGGTGATCTTACTGACCATCTCAGAGACTCAGATCCAGTTTCACTACAATAGTCAGGTTGGTCAGGACCTCGTATCCATGAAGACTGCAGGGCACATCCATCTAGGTCAATGGACACACATGGCACTACAGGTAAGAAGCATTTTCATACCAGGTTTTTTAAGGTTGGCTTGGTGCCAAAAGTCTACCATACTTACACAAACATGCCACAGTGAATTTAGAAGCCTTCTGATCAGGCCACCGTATACTGAAATACATCGCACTGTCTGTGACGGGGGTGATTAATCGCTTTTGACACAGGCCCAAAAGCTATCAAATGGTCTAATCTGTTTGATCAGACCTCATCTACAAGGCGACTGCAGCGGGCGCTAATCCTTGTCCATCCATATTCCCAGTAATTAGCCAGTGGAAAATATTGATATTAATATTGTGTCGGAAAACCTGCAGCAGGTTCACGCTGAACCCGTGTCACAACAGATATCCGGCCTGGACAAGATGCATGAACGGAAGGCGTTAATTACAGGGTAAACATCTGCTTTCCCACAGCTGTGGGGGCAGAGAGGGGAGGGAGAGAAAGGGCTGTCTCCTTCCACACCCTTTCCTGCATACATATCACTGTAGCCCAGCTTACTTCATAAAGAAGCCTACAGACGTGCTGTACAAGCAGTCGTGTTAAAATGTGTCGGAGCACGTGGCCTGCGATAACAGTTTTTGTTTTTGTGTGAGGGTAATTTCCGTCGATGTTATTCTGATGCAAATACAGGTCATTGACATTGAAGAAACGATTGATATGCTCTACGACAGCTTCTTTATCAGCTACAGAAACCTTTTCATGCTTAGTGCCTTTCTTTACACCGTCAGGCCCATGAGTCTTGGCGCCCTCGCGCTGTTCAGCATTGTAAATGACTGGCAGTATCTCTGTGTTGGTAAATGAATCGAGAGAAAGGGGAGAGGAGCGACTGGGCCATCATCGGTATTGTAGGCGAACAGAGAGGTCTGTCTGTGGAGAGTATTATCTTTCAATGGCAGTGATTATCATGGCTTTAAATTGCAGTCGTTTCGATTACGAAGAGCAGGTTGACTTCTGGGACAGAAAACATTATTATGATAATGAGAGTCTACCCATAATTCATCGGTAATAAGTTCCTTGTTTGTGACAGCCATGTCTTGGGCTCATATACCCACCTTGGCTGCGCAGATGGACTTTCATCAGAAGTATAACTAGGCTACAACCTGAAGAAAAAAATAGCCTATATTCATATATGGTGGCTTGTGTTATATAGGGAATTGGTTCAAAGTCAAGGTGTTTCTCAAACATACACCAATCAACATTATGACCACCTCCTTGTTTTTACTCTCACTGCCTCACTTTTATCTGTACTCACTTTATCTGCTACTCTGTAGACTGTAGTCCATTTGTTTCTCTGCATACTTTGTTAGCCTCCATTTACTCTGTTCTTTAATGGTCAGGACGCCACAGGACTGCAGTAACACTGACATGGTGGTTGTGTGTTAGTGTGAGTGGATCAGACACAGCAGTGCTGCTGGAGTTTTTAAACCCTTCAGTGTCACTGCTGGACTGAGAAAAGTCCACCAACCAGAAAAATCTAGCAAACATTGAGCTGTGGGCAGCGTCCTGTGAGCACTGATGAAGGACTAGAGGATGACCAACACAAACTGTGCAGAAGCAGATGAACTTCTGTCTGTGACTTTACATCTACAAGGTGGGGCAACTATTTAGGAGTGTCTAATAGAGTGGGCAGTGTGTGGACAGTGTTAAAACACTGCAGAGAAACAGATGGACTACAGATGTAACTACAAAGTCCTCCGGTATGGTAAAAGGAGCCGATAAAATGCACAGTGAATGTAGAAACAAGGATGTGGTCATAATGTTATGGTTGATCAGTGTATATTGACTAGATGCCAAGGCATAATTTTTTGCAGCATAGCTGCTAAATCATGTTTGTGGGCATTTTTTATGTATGCAGTTTGTAAAACAGTGCTCTACTAATGATTTGGTTTCATTGTTATATTTCCACTTTATATTGGCTTGTCATGAAACGGACAGTGATATATTCCCTTTCCTTTGGTGTCAAGCTGTTCTTTTGGGTTTGGTTTGATTTACAGCCATGCTTCTTCTCTACCAGCTCAGGTTTGGTGAAAATCAAGCAGCCAAATACTTGAACTGCCTGTCAGGCCACTGTCTATCTGGAAGGTTCTTCGCAAAGTCTCTGTAGTCTCAGGAAACTCAAAGGCATTGCAGAGAGCTTGGGGGAAAGTGCTCAAAAGGAATATAACATTATAGTGTTTAGAAGGGCTCCGGGGAAGGAGGAAGAACTGAGGAGCTGATCTGCAGGTGCTTGTCCCTAGTCATTATAATGAGAGCGGGAATACGGCAAGAAGAGGAGAAGAATGATATCCCTTTCATGTGGCCCCTTCAGACGACAATGAGAAGTGACAGTGGGCTCCTGCCGATTGTTTTGGAGCATCGCTCATTGTTGGCCGTCCTGCCCTCTGTGGATGTGGGCTGTAATTGAGATCAAGCAAGTCATGAGCGGCTCGGGATTTCACATGGGGAAGTAAGTGTAGCATATGGGGATGTTTTCCTCCTGCTCTCAATAACACGTCAGTTAGCTCTCATCAGTCAGCATGTTCACTGACGAGCTGTAGCAGCTTTCGCACCAGAAAAGAAAAGGAAAGTGTGGAAATGTTCTGTAAATGCTGTTGAGGCCTTGTGATTAGACAGGCCCTGGAGGGCCGAGTTGGTAAACCAGCATTATCATATCAATATGTGTCAAAAGGGCAGCCTCCAGCTTGTTGTAACGGAACCTGCTCACGGAAATGTTCAAGCACTGGAAGAGGTCAGGGCTCTTTTGAACATTTGATGTAACAGAGCTCCTTGCTAAAGTACTAGTGAAGTCATCATCACCACCAGCCAGCACCTTGTCCGTTTTGTTGTATCCATTTGCCAGACAATGTTAGGTCTGCTCTCACTTTTCAGCCAACGGGTTTGGTTACAATGTATAAACACCCCGTCATGCTGAATGCTGAAGGCTGGAGTTACCTGGCTTATGTCTGTTAAAGGGCTGCTTCAAATGAATCGATTACATTGAAATGACCCAGAAGGAAGTTTGGGATTGCAGTACTTATGCGAAGGAAAATAAAGGTTACCAGGAACAATAAATGATTAAAACTTTAGACTGATATGGGAAATATTTATTGATCCAGTTGTGCGTTGCGATTGATTGATTCCTTCTGGCTGTATATTCTCATGTAAAGTGACAGTTCAAGACTTTTGGCTTATAGCTCATGAAAATCTTAACCAGAGTCTCTAATTATGAGAATTATTTGGAATTATTAAAGTTTACATAAAGGAACAAAACAAATTACAAAATTAGATATGATACTTAAGTAAAAAACAATATTTATACAAAATACTGGAACAGTGAAAATATTTTTTTAATTTGCTTCTGAATACCACCACAATGGATTTGAAATTAAGCAATTAATCAACTTTAATTATCTTGCATTAACCTCTCTCTCTCTCTCTCTCTCTCTCTCTCTCTCTCTCTCTCTTTCTCTCTTTCTTTCTCTCTAGCTCTTGCTCTCTTTTCTTTCCTCTTCTTCTCTCTCTCTCTCTTTCTCCTCTCTCTCTCTCTTTCTCTCTCTCTCTCTCTCTCTCTCTCACTCTCATCTTGAGAAACCACTAGTCAATGACCAATTTTTCCTTATCAACAGCATGCCCAAACACTGAATTCATAAAGTTATTTAAGAGCATTTAAATTTTTGGTTCTCTGTGATTTCGGTCATTATCCATCTCTCCTGTGAGTATCAGTTTTGTTGTATATTATAATCTTGAGCAGCACATCTTGCATACCATTTTGCTTCTTCAGTAAACTGTCATATCATTGGGAGCCCATATGAAGCACTACCTGCAACTATGTTTAGCAGGTATGTCCAAAGAACTGCAGAACTAGCTCCAATGTTTTCAATACTTTCAATGGTTCATTATGTCTTTCTTTGAATGTTATTGTGGCTTGACATCCTGAGGTATTCCCATTTACATAATCACAAAAGACTGTACACTTGAACACATTTTACCTCTTAAAGTGTTGACTTGTGGATGCCATATATGTTGTAAAGGGAGTACTTTACTATGGAAAGTGACATCCACTTTAGTTCCAAGCTTTTGGAGTTGCTTATGAGGAGATGGTTTGAGTCTTAAGAATCACACCAAATGTAAATTAAAGACACTTTTAATCTCCTTAATTTGTCATGCAACATACCATGGGAACATGAAACTGTTTATTTAATAATAACTAATTGTTTGAATCTGTGAACATATAAAAATGGCTATAATTTCTAATTTAAGTTAATACAGTATTTTTATTTGAATATGACTATTATTATTCCTTTTACTGGCTTCATATTAAAGTATTTTATGGTTTGCCCTAATTAATATCTTATTCCTGGAATTACCATAGATCAAGTTAATATAACTGCACATCCCCAGTTTATAGTGAAGAAGTGTTCAAAACTGACAAAAAGATGATTATTGATGCTTATTTTAATATATTAATCCTTGATTCACGTGAACTATATTGAAGGATGGAGGTGATATAACAACTAAACACATATGAATCAGAGAAACATCTATTATTGCAGATTCTAATTATTCGAGTTGAAAAGTATGAAACTCTACATTTATTTATAATATTTAAAATGCCTAAAGTTAGAATAGGATTGATTCAACCAATAAGTTAGAGAAGATCTTGAAGGAGGTCATTTATTTAAATCGACATTAGCTTGGTTTGTTTTTAGATTGTTAAAGTGATTGATCGCATTATGAGATATAAAGAGCTCTTCGAGTCATTCAGAATGAAGGTTCTAGATACAGATGAGTCCGGGAAGGGATTTAAAAAGATTTCAAATCTAGAAAACATAAAATACTATACAAATGGAGAACATTTAAAACAACTGCCAACATGGTCAGGTTGTCCAATCAGGTTCAGCCAAAAAGCACCAAGGCAGATGAGTAAAGAAGTCTCAGCAATCCTGCATGTCAGAGACTGTAAGATCAAGAATGAAACATCTATTTCGCATTTTTTTTCAGCTAAAACAGGAAATAATAACCATTAGGCCATAGGGTATCAATTTCATTTCTATCAATAAAGTTTTGCAAATGATTTATAAAAGACATCCTCCATCTCTCAATATAGTTAAAATTAAGATCAAAATGTCCATATGTTTAAATATCACGGTACCTTGACTTTTCATGTGAGTATGCTCTTAGTAATCAATAGAACAATGATGGTTTCATTCCAATGTCTTAAAAAGTTAACCTTAGCTTACCTTGCTGAAATTCAATAATGGATGATCATAGTCCATATTCCTATGAAGAAAAAGAGAGATTTTACCACATATCAATGGAGCAATTCTCCTGCTGCTGTTGCTGATTGTCTTTGGCTGCCCGAACTTGTGGAGAATCTGACAAGCAATGAACATTTCTAATGCACAATTAGGAGCTTCCACCAGGCCTAGGCTCTGCCTGGCATTTGATCCGGCAACACACTGCAGACGCACGTCTCCTGGGGACGATTTTGTTTTGGGCTACAGGAGCGTTGAGTCTTGAGCTTTAACCCGAATGTGCACATGGCTCATCACTCCCAAGTGTGAACTTAACCCCCACCCTGAGAAATGTAGAAGTTGTAGCAAGCTCCAGGCCCTCCAGCCAGTGGGGGTAAATGGGGATGGTGTAAGCTCAAGTCTATTCAGTGGAAGAAAGAAAAGAGCATGCATCGTTAGAAGGGCCTGGAAGCAGTCTACACAGACATAGAGAATGAAGTAGCATTTAGTAATGCAATCCCGAGCAGGGAGACAGTAACCCCATGCTGCCTGTTGCCCGGCTGCATCATAGAGGATATGGCTGGATTTGTGATATTGTGCCATTCATTTTTAGTTTTAATTATTGCTTATCATTAGAAAATTGTCTGTTCTGCGCATTCAGATTGTGCCTGGGGATGGGCGGTATGTCCAAAAATGTATATCATAGAGAGAGAGAGAGAGAGAGAGAGAGAGAGAGAGAGAGAGAGAGAGATAGAGAGAGAGAGATGTTAGGTGTTAGGAGAGAGAGAGAGAGAGAGAGAGAGAGACATGTTAGGTGTTAGTAGAGAGAAAGAGACAGAGACATGTTAGGTGTTAGGAGAGAGAGAGACAGAGACATGTTAGGTATTAGTAGAGAGAGAGAGAGAGAGAGAGAGAGAGAGAGAGAGAGAGAGAGAGAGATAGAGAGAGAGAGATGTTAGGTGTTAGGAGAGAGAGAGAGAGAGAGAGAGAGAGACATGTTAGGCGTTAGTAGAGAGATGGAGAGAAAGATGTTGGGTGTTGCAAGTAGTGAGCATGTTTACTTATATTCAGGCAAGCACAGAACGGAATGGGATCAGCTGTTCACACTGAAAAACCTACTGTTCTTTGGTTCCTGCTGTGAATGAACTTTTCAGGTTCTGTCACCTATTTTTGTTGGTGGAAATGTGCGAACGGTTCAAAATTAATTTCACGACCCGGAACAGAACCCATTCTGTATTGGAAAAGGGCCTTTGTGCTGTTGTCAGCAGCACAGGAATAAGTGTTGTGCTGCTTGTGGTGTGTCTAACGCAGTGCTTGATGCAAATGAAGTGATTTTACACAGTACACTCTAATTAAAATAGAACTAAAGGTTCTGAAAGCCTGTCTCAGTAGATATTTGCTTAATTGCCCAGCCCTAAATGTGCCGTTTTTATGAACAGTGGCTGAGTATGTTTTGCTAATGAACCCAACTCAGAATCTGAATACCAGAGCAAAGAAAAGGGGGTGATAATTAACACATTACAGCAGTTTATCTTACTCATGTACAGTAACTCCAGTTCAGCATTCGGTGTTCTGTAAGTAAAGTTTTTGTGAAGTTGGAGACTACTTGTCCAGCAGAGGAGACATAATCAGTGCCAGTGTCGGCCTGCTTTGTCCAGCTCCGGCGGTGGGTCAGCTGACCTCTCAGAGCAGTTTGTGCCACCCAGAGTGATGGAGACTGATTGGCAGAGTCCATGAAGGTGAAGCAAGGTGAACTGAGGCAAAAAAGAGCTCCCACCTTTCCCCGGCACTCTCTCGACAGGCCCCCGGAGCTGAGAGGCCATGGGCCCTGTATAAATCACCCAGAAAAGTTGACAGCAAATTAGTGTGTACTGCCGAGTGCTCCGAGTATATACTTTAACAGGACATGGGAAGCATGAGGTTTGGGTATTAAAACTAAAATAACTAAATACTAGAATAAAACTAACATTAAAGAATACCAAGAATGAATTCTCCAGTTTTTTTAGATGAAGCAGCTGGCGGTCTGGCTGATAATATAAGTTTGTTTTGACTTCATGACTTATGTTATATGGCATTTGTGAGCCACTTTCATGTGCATTATGTTGCACAGGCAGGCATTTTAGTGTTGCAGTGTGGGATGGTTGTTTATTTGGGGAACAAAACCCAGTCTGCCACTGGGAAGACAAACCACTGCCCACTTCTTTTCTTTTCTATTTAAAGGAAATCAAATTAATCTTCATGATTATCGATGTATAGATGCGACCAATGGAGGCTGGGTTAAAGGCTCTACTATCAATAATATATAATTTATCCAACTTTATACTTCTCTAACTCATGCCTGCCATTAGCCGTGGTGCCAGTTGTTCTATTCTGTTGACTCTACTTCTTTACAGGGACTAGACATGCTATGTGTGTGCATTTGCACATCTGTGTCATGACTGAAATGAAGTGGCTGAATGCATTCATTATAAGGAGGGTGTCCACAAACATTTGGACATGAGTGCCTGACCTGCTAGTCCTTGCTCACCATAGAGACATCATTGTTGGGTGAAGTTTTCCTTTTAAGAGGTTAAAATTATGTCAGTTAGTGCGAGGCAGTGGTGTAGCTTGTTTTAACAGAGCAGTGATAAAGTGTGGAGCATTGTTTAATCGGTACAGGAGGGGCATTTATTGTGCGTTTCAGCCCATCAATGTCAAGCAGAATTAAATGTCCGCCCAGGGACAGGCGTTTCTTGGCAAGTTTTCTCAAGAGTCTTTCTTCAGATTAAAGTCAGTGGGAATCAGCAGTAGCTGGACATAAATCAGAGCGGGCAGTGCTGAGTGGTGGTGATGGGGGTGCTCCCTGTGAAACTGGTAATGGCCATAAGTTGATATGAGGAATTTCACGGCGTATTACGTCTCTCCGGCAGGGCATGAGTAACCGTGACAGACGGGCACGTGGCTGTGGGGCGCGAGGTGTCCTGGAATCGGGCCACACCAACCGGACAGATTGAAGGCGGGAGCAGACAACTTGCATGACCAGTTGTAGCCGCGGGGGGCCAAGGACTTTTGCAGATGCATGGGAGCTGATTACATCGTCTCAGTTTAGCTGTCTCGCTGCTATTTGATTGGTTAGCATGTGTTTATTGTTGGTGAAAGATGCAGGAGGGGCATCTGGTGGTGCTGGTGCTGAGGGATGGTGGCAGTGGTGGTGGAGGGATGGGCAGAATGAAGCGTGCAGAGTGTCAGGCACTGTCCTCAATCTGAGGCCTGTCAGGAGATGGATGGGCTGAGTGTGGCACTCTGGCCCTGTGTCTGCAATCTGTAAAGTGTACAGCAAAGTCATATGAACACAAGCAGTTCTCAGCGCACTACATAAATAAGGGCAGTTGGCAGTAAGTCAGCTGCTGAAACATCGCTGTATTGTTAAGGACTTTATTGCTCTTACATAAACAGCAATTTATCACAAAACATCACACAAGCAGACTGCTGCTACAATGGTATTGCCAGTCCTTATTCAGTAATAATTTTGATCTGTTATTTATTTTATTAATTCAGTGATTAAGCCAGTGTTTCTCAGCCCTGGTCTCAGGGTACCATTTCCCTGAACATTTCAGAGTTTGGCAGGAGTTGTTCATAGTTATATAGCAGACATTAATTGGTTTTCTCTTGATTGTAGAAATTAGTTCCTCCTAAAAACTTGTAGTTGTGTTGTAGTTGATATAATGTCAGTGTTGAAAACATGTTCAATGAAATGAGAACACTTGAGATGAGTTATGAAATGGATAAAGGGTAATGATGTTGAAACAAAGTTGACACAAAGCTTTAGTATCAATGTTGATGCACTTTTCAGGATTAAAATATTGATTGAATGTTAATTAAGGTATGAACATGATGTTGATTCAAGAGTGAATGAAGTGTGAAAAATGAAGGGTTTAAAAAGCTCTCTGAGAGAAGGCCGTAGATGCAAATGATTTAAAAAGACCTCAAAACAGTTCGAAATCAGCCGTTCCACTGTCCAGAAATTAATTTGTGGACAAAAGTGCCGATCCTTTAAAACATCTACCAACATGGCCAGGTTAGGCTGTATTAGCAAGGTCAGCCCAAGAACAGACCACATGGTATGTGTCCAACAATCCTAAAATGTCACCACAGGACCTGCAGATAGCTATCAAATCTTCTTGTATTAGAGGAGGCTTGAGGAAAATGTGAGACTGTCAAAGACTGTTCCTAAAACATTACCTAGCTGAAAGAATTCTTCATGGAGGAGTGGAAAATCTTTCTTCTAGTCGATGTTAGAGAGAAAATTGCATTTCTAATATTTATAAATAAACATTTTACAAATGTTTTTAAAAGACATTTCTTCAGTTTGATGTGTTTAGTTATATCACCTCCATCTCTCAGTATAGTTGAAATGAAGATCAAATGTCCATATGTTTAAATATGTTAGTCAAAGGTGTTCACGAGGTTTCACATGACTATTATTTACCTTACACATGACAGTTTTACTCATACACTTCCTGAAGATCTTACAAACTATAGCACCAGCAACATTAAGGAGAATAAACTGTAATCTGTTCAAAATAAAGAATAAATAACATGGTTAATGTTACTTTCACGGTTTCTTTTTTTTTTTTTTTTGATAAACTGTCCAGCCCTATATGCAGTCACATCATCAACTGTTAACTCTTGGGATGTCCCTTATTTGTGTGAGGCACAGAATTAGATTTGCAGGCCTTTATACAGACCTGTGAAGATAATGAAGAAAGCACTTGTTTTAATAAGAGTAGCACATTAACACCTCACAGACACGGCTCCATGTATTAAAAAACCCTGATGCCAAAGCCAGGCCTTACAAGCTAGTTAACAAAAATGATTCCTGCTCTTTTCAGTCATGGTGAGGGAGGGAGGGGAGAAGAAAATAGATCTCTGATATGCTTTCTGTTTAAAGCATAGCCTTCAAAGAGTTATTACCTTTATTAAAAGCACTGACACTTTGCCTTATATATTTCTGCCTTCTCTTTCGCCACTGAGACAATTTTCTTTTCTTAAATAAACTGTCATGCTGGTCCTAATATATCGCTGCCACCCTCATCGCAGGAGAAGGGAAGGGCCGATATAAAACATGTATATGTGAGATTGGTAATTGTAGCTTCAGTGTACTTGAGTAGAACAAATGTTTCTCTCTCATGGCTGCGCTAATGTGATAAAGGGGAAATTGGCTGTTCGTCAGCCGCCTCCTCCGCCGTGTAATGGTGGACATTCAGGAGAAGCGTCCGGCTCCAGGGTGATTCGGCGGCACCAGTAGCCGAGCGCTGGCGGCTTCCTCCTCCAGACAGTTATATTTCACGTGACGGGGCTGAGTCGGCCTGAGCGCATTACAGAACATGTGATAATGTAATAAATTACAAGCGAGGAAACATTTTGGCTTCATTTAAATGATAAGGGTCTGTCGCGCCAGGACTCAAGCATAAGCCATAAATAAAACATATTTGTGTATGTGTGCGTGTATGTGTGCATGTGTGTGTGCGTAGATAGAAGGGCCAGGCTTGGGCAGGTATCAGCAACATGCTTAAAAAAAAAGCCAGGGATCGCCTGCACTGATACCCTCATCCAGAGTGGAATATTTCTCGGGGTCCTGACAGCTCCTCCAGCTCTGAAATGGAAAGGGCTTTATCGTGGAACGTTTTGTCACTCAGGCTGCCAAAAGCGCCTCAACTCCGGGTTAGGCTCATGTCGCTGGCCTGGTTTATGGCCCAGGTCAAAAGGGCAAAGTATCATTTTTGATCTAAAGCTGTGGCTTGTGAAGTCAGACCTGTTTGTAGAAAGACATGAGCTTTCCTCTGTGGAATTCTACTGAATTTAATTTCCTTTGTATAGGATTATGCTTTGGAAGCATTTCTTCAACACCTGCAAAGTACTACTTTCACAAATAGAGGTAGAAATGTAGAAATACAAATCAAACAAATGAGACAAAAATATCACACTTGCTCATTTATTTATTGGGGAAAATGACCCAATATCACAAAAGTATGTAACCCTGAAGGTCGGATGATTTCAACCAGTGGGACACCTTATTTAAAAGGACAGAGATCTATGAAAGTCTGATCTTCACAACACTTATTTCTGGAAGTGTTTCATGGCTCAGACAAAGGACATTTCTGAAGAGCTCAGAAAAAGCATTGGTGATGCTCATCAGACTGAAAAATCTTTTGGGATTAAATGAAGAGTCTTAGGTATGGATAAAGGAAAACACTACATTCCAACATAAATGCTATATCCTATCCCTGTCAAATGTCATGGTAGTATCATGGTTTGGGCCCGTTTTTCTGCATCTGTGCCAGAGCAGTTTTTCACCATTGATGGAACAATAAATTATGAACAATAACAGCAAAATCTACAGAAATACTCTGAACATCTTTCTGTGAGATTGTTCTCAAGAGAATGTGGGTCATGCAGAAAGACAATGACCTTAAGCGCACAAGTTGTTCAACCAAAGAATGATTAAAGAATAAAGTTAAAAGTTCTGACCTTAATCAAATAAAAATCTGTGGAAGGATCTGAAACAAGCAGGGCTAAAATTAACAAAAGTTTCCAGAAATATTTAGTTCACATAGGTCACACCAGACCTTTATGCTAAACTTTATGCAGAAATATAGAACATTTTAAAGGGTTTACAAACTATCAAGTGCCATCGTACATATAAGAACTCTTAATACAAATACTTTAAAACATATTAATTTCTTTATCTATTTATTTGAGTCCAATTATGAAGGTGCGTCAAAGACCAGACATCAATATATCACACAATGTGAAAGCTACAGCTGTTTTTAACATGTTTTAGCTGAACAACTGAAGTGTTATGACTGATGGGAGAAACTAGTGCAAATGATCAAAACATATTTCTCAAATATACAGCATTTTTTTTCTGACCAATGACTCCCTGACTATTTCTATGAAATGCAAACCTTTCAAATTTGAAAAATACTGAGGAATCTGTTCCATGAGATTGTCAAGGATGTTCATGTACAGATTTCTGTAGCATTCCTGGGGATCCTGGAATTGGGAAAGATAGTGCTTTCTAATGGGTTCATTTCCTGGGTCGGATGTGAGCTAATGAAACAATATTAAACTTGAACAAGGAAATGTTGAAATTATATTAAACTGAAATAAGAAAATCCTATGAGTGTTTTATTTACAGTATATGAAATGAACAACGGAAATGGTCAAGCACATACCAAGAAATGTGTTGGACTTCACTTGCAAAATCCACGATGGGACCAAACTCCCAATAATTGAGTGTGTATATCTCAAAATAGTTGTCAATCATTGTCAATGCAGCCCACAACTGCATTCACCCCCAGAGATGCTAAGCATCGTGGCATTTGTCCAGTGCCATTCCATTGAAGTGAATGGATGCTCAGCTTTACATGGCAAATACGCTGACCTTAGAACATCTAAGAAAATGATTTATTGAAATCTCTGTTATTGAAGCAATGGGAATATAGTCAGTCGATAGTAGCTGATTCTGAATGAACTTGTCTTTGAGACGAGCGTGTTCTAGTGCATTTGTAGTCAAAGAAATGTACATTTTAGCTGAGCTTCCCTTGCAGGCCTAGTTACTGTGTAGTTTGGTTTGTACTTTCATTAAACATTATCCTGCATTTGCGTCCACCTCATTACCTGCTCAACCTTACACATGAGAGTTGCATTCATTATATAACATTGGGAATCATAACTGATTTCCCGAATGGATTCACAAGGTCCCACATAAATTCCAAGCCAATTCAATTGTTCAAATTGTTGTTTTTCTAGAAGGAAGCTCTGTTGTGCAGTGTGTGATGTGAGGAAGTTCGCTGTTGTGAGGCAGGGCAGCCTTTATGAAATAATCTCCATCTTAGCCTCTTTACCATTGCTCCAAGCACCGAACTCAGTGTGAAAATAACCCTTAAAGGAGTAACAGGGGTGTTGTAACATTTTCTCACCTCGTAATGTGAGTAAGGACTGTTGGACCATGCTGTTTTATGAACTGCTGACTTTCACGTTTGGGTGAAATTTCATTTTTGATTGATCTCGGCTTTATATGAGTTAAATTGGATCAAATAAATGAAGATCATTTTGAATCAAACAATATTTTTTATACATAATCACTTGATCATAGGGCATTGACATATTGGTATTCAGTATACCAGCATTTCTCAGCAGAGCATATAGATGTAGAAATCATCACCATCTCCACCAGAAGTTCTAACAGTATATTTGTGAGACAATGTTTGTTATTGTGATCAAATTTTCTAAAGTTCACAGAATCCGCAGATGTTTTTTGAGGTCCTACTACAACATTTCAGACAGCAACCCTAGCAAGAGAAGAACCTTTATAAGCTTTTTGTCTTTCTTAATGTCAGCTGATAGGGTTTCCTGTGATGGCTCAAAGTGAGCTTTGGTAAGAAAGGCAGTGACGCAGCAGGTACGCCATCCTGACACTGCGTCCCTTCTTTAACCCTGAACGCTTGTTCACCTGCATGGAAAGAAAAACAAAACAGGCTTAGAAATGGTGAGAGCTCATTTAAAGGAATACTAAACCCTGAGGAGAACCAGAAGCTAAGTTAGTACTAATGTAAGCCGGTGGGTGGGATTCAGTTAGCATTACACAGAGGAGGCATGACCTCTGCAGTAATTCCTGCTGGCTTCCATTTAGTGTTAGTAGTGATTGAATTTCTAAATGAAAATACATTTATGATGTGGTACATTATGATATTAGCTTCTTTTTCCCCAAAGACAAACCTTTGCTCTTTGAATATTTGGTATTCTGTAAACATTTCTAACATCTGGGAAAGAATTTAAAGTTTAAATGTTAAAATGAATGTTAATGTCAATTAATGTTTAAATAAGGTTATGGTTAAAGATAAATGTGCTGATAGGGTGACTTAACTATCACATGAATAAAATTGTGACGTTTAGACGTCTGTCACTCCATTTCCACATTAGTAATACGGCCCCGGAACTGTGTCGACTGTCCCAAATTGAACATTGGTCACATGTATTTATATAAATAAATAATTTCATTCATGTTTATGTATTTTTATACTGCCATAGTGTCCAAATACCTTATGAATAGCAAGAACTGTTAAGAGCAACAGTTATGCAATAACTTGTAGTGTGTTTGCAGCACTGAGATTTTGCACAGTGTATGTCTGTGTGTGTTGTATATTGCAGCACTTTTAAGGTGGACTGTGAGATAAGTGCAAGGCTAATTTTGTATCAGTCATGTCTTTATGTAATTATATAATTTATTTATTATATAATTAATTTATTTTATAATGTATTAAACATTCACTTTAAATAATCTTACAGATTTCATTTTGACTGAAACTAGAGTGAGGGTGGACCAGTTTACAATAGCTGTGTATGGCATGTTGGTTAAGAAGCCACCCCTGAAGATAAAATAGCTTATAACAAATCTAAAGTCTGCCTGAATACTTTATCAGAAAATTAAACTTTTTGGTCTGTGTGTGTAACAAACATAACACTGCTCGTTCCACAACAAACACACCATCCCAGCAGAGAAATAACAGTGAAGTATGGTGCTGGCAGCAACATGTTGCATCCAGCATAGTGCAAAAAACAAGGAGATACAAGACAACCTGCTTCGGTCTTCTGAAATAAAAGCACTTTAATGACTTGGTGTGAATTCATAAGTAGGGCTTTTTTTACACAGATGGTAATCTTTGTAACAGATGTGATATTACAGTACGGCCGTTAACTTAAATATATGACTTTAGGTGTCATGAATATAAAATATGATAGTTTACTGTTTGAGTGAACATTTTCATGCTATTTTTGAGTTGCACTGGAATATACTTATGAAACCAATCTATACTGAATAAATAAGTCCAGTCTCTTAAAACAGAGTTTCCCATAAAAAAATTATATTCAGTTGAATATGGTGCAGCTGTCCAAAGCTGTAGTTTACTGAAAAGAGTCAAATTTTAGTAATGATTATTGATGTTTGTTACTAAATGTTGTACTGTTTGTAATAAGACTGGCTACTCAACATTTATTTACTATGTTTAAATATTGTCCGACATTTCCTGACCCGACTCACTGCAATCAGACTTCTCTGAATGATGAAGCACTGATATCATTCTATTGTGCTAAATTAGTTTAGCTTTTACCACAGAGTTTTCATTTAATCAGCAGGACATTAACTCAAACTAGGCTTTTATAATGGCCTATATCTTCTGTTTACCTCTCAATAGTTTTTCTTTATTCTCTGTGTGAGTGAACTGTCTGGCAGTAAAAGTCTTCAGTGTGGAATTCGGTGAGCTGTATATAATCATATGGATTAAACAAAGCATTGAGGTGAATTTGCAGTTTGTAATATTTCAATTGTGTGAATGTTTTAGTAGTTTCTTTAGAAATCAGTATTGGACTGAAATCTGGTTTTATTTATATGGTATCTAAATAAAACCAACCCTGTTTAGGACAGTATAAAACATTTTTATTTGGTTTGTTTCAGTATAAAAAAATTTGATTTAGTATTTTGTTCAAATGGTATAAAATATATTCCCAGTATACAGTGATCCTATTCACCTACATTTACGGTACCAACATTTCCATATTATTAATTCTTCAGATCTCAGGCATTAATTCAGCAGGTTTCAGCAGGTGTTCTTGTTCTGATGCCGGTTGGATACCTGACTCCGAAAGTGTCATTGTTGGATTAACGATTACATAAATTTGTAGTGCATTCTGGTAATTCCCTGTGCAGATCAAATATGCCTTTTTCAGATTGAAAGCTGAGAGCAGCTTTTAAGATGTCAGCACCTGCTGATTATGAAGTTGCTAAAAGCTCCACAGAATGGCCGGTTAATAATCTGCTCTAGGACTGAAGCGATCTCCTCACAGACTTGATTTCATAGGACAGCGTTCCAGACAGGTCATCGTCACTCCGCGCTTCACACACAAGACACACACACACACACACACACACACACACACACACACACACACACACACACACACAAAGAAAGAAGCCTTTAAAGTGGAAGGAAAGATTCCTTTTCAGAGATTTACAGTTCTTTGCTTTAGACTAATTAAGATAAATTTAAATATCAAATAAAGTTTTGGTCATTTTAGTTATGTTTGTTACATTTTAGCCTTATTTTTCAAAGACATTGGCATGACTTACAATGTGGCTCTGCTGATCTTAAAGAAATGATTGACCACATTTCTACAACTAAATGATAAAACACAAGTTATGAAAATATTGTTTTGACACACATTACATCTGGATTTTAATCATAAAATATTTACAAAAGACATCATTTGACTGCTTTACAACATTTAGAAGATTAATTTAACTGATTTATTATGTTTAATCAACATTCAAACCTGGATCTGGGCCCTTATGGGTTAAAAGTCTCTTCACTCATAAAGCTCTTGTCTTTTTAGCCCTTGCCCTCTTTTCTTGTTTTTAAAGGTTGCTCTATTTGGTTTGTTCCTACCTCCAGCAATTTTATTATAACTAAGTTGTAGATAAACCTGGAACTTACCCTCTATGACGCCTATAGAAAAGCTCTTTTACCCAGATCAGCCAGAAAATCTGTACCAATCAACCAGTCCAAACTTAAAGGGTACACAGTCTTAACCCCATTATTATATATAGTAATGCATCTCAAAAAATGAATATAAAAAAAGATTCATTCAAAAAAGATAAGCTGTCATTTTATATTCATTACAAGTAAAGTGACATTTCATTTTTTTGGTTTTACTGTTGTTCAGTATGGCTTATAGCTCATGAAAACCAAAAATCCAGGACCTCAAAATTTTAGAATCACAGTATCAACTTTAAAACAAAACACTTGAAATATTTCACTTTAAGTTTAATGAATGTAAAATATGTTTGTTTAATTTAGAATTAAATTATCAAACACATTTTTCATAGTAGTCTCAATTTTTGAGTTAGTACAGGGGTTAGACAATTAAACTGAAACACCTGGTTTTAGACCACAATAATTTATTTGTATGGTGTACTAGGGCATCCTTTTGTGGCCAATACAGCATCAGTTCGTCTTGGGAATGACATTTTTTGGATACAAACCGGGTTAGCACCCCAACATCCCTTTCAGACAGCTTCCTCTTGCGTCCACGGTTAATCCTGTTGGATGTGGTTGGTCCTTCTTGGTGGTGCTGACATTACCCTGGATAATGTGACTCTTGATACATCACAAAGACTTGCTGTCTTGGTCACAGATGTGCCAGGAAGACTTGCACCAACAATTTGTCCTCTTTTGAACTCTGGTATGTCACCCAGAATGTTGTGTGCATTGCAATATTTTGAGCAAAACTGTGCTCTTACCTGCTAATTGAACCTTCACACACTGCTCTTACTGGTGCGATGAGCAATTAATGAAGATTGACCACCAGGCTGCTCCAATTTAGCCATGAAACCTCCCACACTAAAATGACAGGTGTTTCAGTTTCATTGTCCAACCCTGGTATATCAATAGATGAAGTAGGGTGATTTGTGTGAATTCTTGACACATGTTGTTAAAAACCCCTTCCTTATAGCAGTGTTCCAAATGAGGACATTGTCTACAACTCTTATTATGGAGAAATATTGGGGGAAGTCTGTTCCCCTCTAGGGTTGTTTTAAGTGGAAGAGACCCAAACCATGTTCAAATAATAAATAATAACTGTTGCAGTCTGCCCCACGTTTGCATAAGGTGGATAATCAGAGGATTATCTGTTGTCTTTTTAACTAACTTTATATCTATTTGTGTTATCTGTAGGGGTCTTTTTTCATTTTGTTTATGGTCAAACATAAAGGATGAGGGTCCCTGTCAGAATCAGAATCCCTTTATTTTGCCAAGTATATACATATACAAGAACTTTTTCTCGGTGATAGCACACATGGATGACGTAACAAGCAGACAAGATTATAAACAAGTATTGCACTAAGATAAAAAGTATAATGAAAATAATGAGTACAAAAATAGAATAGAGAATAGAATAATAAAGAGCTGGTGATGTGTATATGAATATAGTGTTGTGTTGTAGAAGTATATTACAGAGCTATTATATACAGAATGGTATAGACAGTGCAGTGTGAGTGCAGAGAGTAAGATCAGAAAGATTCCAGGGAAACACTTCAAGCACAGTTCAGTTAGGTGCAGTATGACCACTGTGGTGACCCCTGTGGTTGAGGAGTGCTACAGCTCTGGGCAAGAAGCTGTTGGCTTGTCGTGTAGTGCTGGTCTTGATGAACCATGGGAAGTGTCTGAAAGAGGTGATGTCCAGGATGAGATGGGTCAGCTGTAATTTTGCCAGTACGCTTCTTCACCCTGCTGGTGTAGATGTCCTGAAGCATTGGCAGATGACATCCAATGACCCTCTCTGCTGCCCAGATTATGCGCTGGAGGTTGGCTCATTCTTGGCTTGTTCTTGTTCTGTCACAAATCTGGGCTCAGTCTACACTGGGCCACCCAGTAATAAATTTAAAGTCATGGTTGGGGTAAATTGATCATAATCCTAAATGATTTTATCCTGGCTTACCAATGGATTCTTACCATGCCAGATATAATGTCTGATGAGTTTATTCAGGAGAAAAAAGAATGCTGGTTGAATAGGGAGTGAGTTGTAGAAGTTTGGGTAGAATGTTCATTTTTATTGCAAGTAATGTAAATAATGTAATTACTACCAAGTAATGTAAGGGGAAGGTTCATCCATTTACTAATATCCTTACCCACTCGCTGTCATTATTAGCACATTAACACTATTAACAAAACAAACCAAAGCACAAACATTAAACCAAATGCAAACCATAAACCAACCACTAGCAAACTGGAAACTAAACCAAACAGACTGGGAACCAATTAAGCTAGGAATTAAACACTCTACAAACAGAGGGTTCAAATGTGAAGGCATGTAAAGCACAACAACAGAGAAGAAAAGACTAGAACAAAAGGACCACACCTCATCACTGTCCAATGAAATACATGTATCTCTTAAATGGAGACTTTACTGAAGAAGTTAATGTGAATGGAAGTTAATGTTAAATAAGAGTAATTAAAGTAAAATTGGAACATTTCAGTTGGTCCTTTCATCATGAAATTCTGACACAATATAAAGAATTACTTTCATTCACATCATTTAGAAAAATAAAAAAGGACAAAAATGGAGACACATGGTTTACACTGGACAACTATGATATACTGATACAGACCAGGTACATCAGGGGGGCACAGAGCACATGTGAAAACAAATACAACCAGATGAAGGTAAAAAAGAAGGAAAGCAGGAATCAGGGAAACAGTGTGACAACAGGCTGTAGGCCATTCAGCAGTGTTGACGAAGGGAAAGTAGCACTTTTAAAGAGTTTGAGCTAAAGCAAGAGAAAACAAAAGAAAGAAAACCTAAGACCAAAAATAGGGAAATGAACAGTGGTAGCTCCAGACCCCTGTTCAAAGGCCCCCGTTGGCACTAAATAAGGATGAAGCACTTCAGACTTCATTTACATCACTCTGACGTGGGCTTCAGATCTCAAGCAGCAAGTCGTTGGGCCGATTTGAGATTTCGAGAACGGCCTCTCCGCAGTCTTCAATCAGCCATCATGAAAGAGCGCGGCTTAAGGATCCTCCAGGCAGCTAGTTGTCTCGCACTGCCTTCATCCTCCAGGAATTTTTGCCTCACTTATTTCCATCCACCTTTTCAACTTTTTTTTATTTTTTATGGAAACTGCCACTGAACATACAAATGTGTGTGATGGAAGGGCTCTTTATCTTCGAAGACTGGCACACAGTCACCAAAAAAACAAACTTTTAAACCTTTTTAAAGGTTTTGAATGAACTTCAGTATTTATTATTTGGGCCAGTGTTTGTGGTTGGCAAAGCATCTGCTGTGTAACTGAAATACTGAAACGCTGCTGGACGGAAATGACCTGAAAAATGATTTATGTTCTACTTCTCAAAATATATGTGCATTTCATGGTGCAGTACTGTTGTGAGACAGTTCAGTAACAGATGTTCCTGTTGGATCCTAGGTGCATGGCACAACAGTAAGCCTGTTCCTGAATGGACAAGAGGAGGACAGCACAGCCTTGGATACGCAAACTCTTGTGGGCCCAGTGACTGACATCACCTCAGACAGTGTCACTTGGATTGGACAGAGCTCCAATGGTAACTCACCCTCTGTCTTATAGATCTTTAGATTCTTATCATTCAAGTAAATGTTTTGTGTTTGCGCTAAGCTGTATGTCTGAATATTTGTAGACACCCCTTCTAAGAAATGTTTTCAGCTACTTTAAGCTGCAGCCATTGCCAACACAGATGTTTTAAATGTATGCACAGCTTGTCTAGTACCTGTAGAGAAGTATTACGAGTATAATAGGAGTCTGAAGCATAAACATGCATGAACCCATTTTTCATCATGCCTGATGCCAGGTGTGGGTTAAAGATGTATAAGGCCCCCCAGCATTGAGCTGCAGAGCAGTGGAACTGTGTTCTGTAGAATGATGGAACTACATCCAATACTTCTGGGATGAGTTCGGGATGAGGGGTGGGCATCATCTAACATCCTGACCTCACTAACACTGTTGTTTCTAAATGCGATCAAATCCTTAAAGCAATGCTCCAGAATCATATTTGAAGTATTCCTTGGACAATAGAGACAAAAGCAGGATACCAATGAAATCCAATTTTGTACCACAATAAGAAAATTGATCATGATTTTGATAAAAATATCATCATATGGAATTGTAAAGCATTATATTTATGGCACACTGCCAACTAATCCTAAAATGATTTGTCGTCAAGATATAGTGCAGTAGTGAGCCGTTCAGCTTTCTGTTGCATCCTAGAGTTCAAATCCTGGTTGTGGCACCTGCCTCCACGAGTCTATCCTCTGCTATCTCTATTATTGTGCCACCTGCTTGTCAGTAGAGTATGTGATTGCTTGGCATTGTCTGAAGAGCCACGTGCAGGCCTTTGTTGTCACAGGCACTCATGTGATGAAGGGAAATCTTATGGTATTTTATCCACTCTGTGACCACTACTGTGAAAGGAAAACGGTTAAAATATATTATATTAAAGTTACTGCTGTTTTAAATTAATTTACACACACCAAATATTCTTCTTAGTTGAATTGAAAGGCAAAAGGGCACACTAATTTGCAAAGGTGGCACATTTTTTCATTACGGAAATATCCGTAAGCCAGCAACTAATCATATCTAGGGGTTTATGTAGGCCAAGGGTGACCATATGGCCACACATAATCTGTTCATAAATGAGATGAGATGGGATTTCTGCAATATGCACAGATAAAAATGCATTTGAATACATATCTATGAATGACACACTAAATAGATAAATATGAATTCCTTCTGGAAGGTTCCTGTACTTGGATTTTCTCTGCAGGAATCGTCTTACCTCGAAATGTGTCTGTTTTGTGTCATTTCTTTAATAATTTGATATATAATCCTGATTAGTTGACATTATTAGCTAGAAGTCAATTAAAACTAGTGGAACAAATACTAGAGGTGACCCAGTTTGCTTCTGTTGCAGCTATGTATTTAAATGTTCTCCATTTCTTCTGAAGCAAAGTAAGGCTTAATGTAGATAGCATGTACCATGCAATAGTGCCTATAACAAGCAGTGGCTGAAAACACGCTCAAACACAGCGAACGTCCCTGGTGTAACTTCAAAGTTTCAGTTAATGTAATCCTGTTTACACACACTTTTCTACTCCACGACCAAAGCCCGAGCCACTAAAATCCTGTTCTTTTCATGTGGAACTTGGACGTGGGCAAAACATAGCAGGTGCTTTTACAATCTCCAAGATAGTCACAGCGCTGCTGTTGAGGTCTTCAAGCATTTTCAAGTTTTATTTTATGCTGGCATGTTTCATAGGAAGATTTATTTTTATACAGTCATATGAACAAGGTGATATAAGTAAACAACAAAAAATGAAGAAATGCCTTTTAAATATAATTTGCAAAATGTAATTATCAGAAATGAAACTCCCCCACATTTATTACTACTTAATTAAAATGCATTAATGATTTGGCTATCATTAGCAAGGACTTTGGACATTGATTATTACTGGAGTTAAAGTGAGGCATGATAGTGGGTGCCAGATGAATGGAGCATTCCATTTCCAAAATTGTGTGGGCATTTAACATATGTCCTGGGAATGAATCATACAACCAATTTTTGGACAATTTGCGCCTGTTGGTAACTTGTATCCTGCTGGAATATCCCATCATTTTGGGGATAAATGAAGACCATGAAGTGCTGCAAATGGTCATCAAGAAGTGAAACATAGCTGCATGGTCAATGAAAATACACCGCACACCAGTATGGGCCCACCAGCAACCTGCACAATGACTTGTTGAGAACTGGGATCCATGGTTTCATGGGGTTTGCACTACACACATAGTCTACCATCAACCCAAAATATTTGGTACCGTAAGTCACTGTACCATTCCAAAGGAACAGGTGAAGCACTATGTCTGGTGGTGTGGTGTTAACAAAGGCACTTTGCCAAGTCTTCTACTCTCATATCCCGTGAAAGCTAAAGACTCAAAAGACTGCATTTCAAATAAAGCCATCATAAGCCAAGTCTGCTTATCAAAAGAAGCAACAGAATATCAGAATTTTTGCCAGCATTTTATACACGCAGATGGGCTGACAAAGGAGCTTCATCCAAATAAAAAAGCATCGTTTAGACTAGACAAAATGTGTGTGCATTCATTGAATGCATTTGTTAGAAGGGGTGTCCACAAACATTTACACATAATGAATGTGTAAACTACACAATGCAGGTGTGTTTTTTCCTGTAAATAAGTTAGATTGCATTGTTAGGGCAGACACAGCCCTAACTGATCTAAAATAAACATTTCTAGGTAAGGTTAGTCCAAGATAAGAGTTATTAAAATAAGCAAAATAACTGTACACTTACAGTTTCACTTCATTTGCTACGATTTTGCAGTGTAGCATAAATTAATACCTTGAGTCCACATATTCAAAGTCAAAACTGGCTGCAGCTTGGTTCTCCAACATTAGCAAATTGAGTGGAATGTGTTATCAGCCTAATTTCCAACATCTCCACTCATCTTCTGCATGTTGTATCCAGGTATGTGGTCCACAAACCACATCTTTTGGCTTGTATGCCAGTGTCATGCAAAACAAAAATCCAGCAGAACTGGCACAAGACGTTCACTGGGGCCCAAGATCTTTTGTCCACACTCACCTATTTCTCTCCCTTTCTTTGGGTCTCTTCTGTGGCCTTTGTCTCTTTTTCTTTCTCTCTTTTTTGCCCTTTTTCAGCATATGTCACTGCACTGTTCTCTTTGACAGCCATCCAGTGGCCTAACAAGTAACAACTGGCTTTGAGTAGAAAAGCGAAGAGTTCGAGCAGCACCGATAATGTCAGCTGTGGCCGCTTGTCAGTCAGCTGTGTTTTATCTCACCACTGATCTCAGGTTTAATTATCATTTCGAGCCTTGTCACACCTTGTCACCTAAAAGCTTGCTCGGCAGGGCACCTTTTTCTTACCTGGTTTCAAAATCATGCCCACTTAACACTCATCATAATACGAAAGCCACTGTCATGCTGCTCATTATCATGTTGGCTTTGCCAAAATAGCTATTTGCACATAACAGAAGTACAAATACAGCATGCCAAGAAGTCATATTCATGCACCTTCGCAGAATGGGTTTTCTAGACTGAACTGGTTTTATCTGAGGGGGGCAAGCATGTTTAGGCTTTACCAACCATGCTATGTGAGCCAGGCAGTGGGATTACACCTGACAGAGACGTTCAAATAAGCGCAATAGATCCCGCTATGCAGCAAGTGTCTCTGTTAACACAAATAAAGGCAGAGATAAGGTAATCCACTGACTGCTATGGATCCTGCAAACTATCTTCAATAGCTGCCTTTGACATGTCTTTTTTTTTCCCCAGGGTCCAATCTATTCATCGGGAGAATGCAGGATTTCAGATTTTATCCCCAGACTTTAACCAACAGGTCAGTCTATTGAAATGCAGGTCACTGTCTGCAAAGTTTTCACTGCATTACAAAAATCTGGTAATCCATCATTTTGTTTTTGTTTTTTTGGCTTGTGTACATGCACAAATATACAGTCAGATCACATTAAGATGACAGCCTTCTTGTTAATACATTTTGTACACATTTCTCTGCTTTGATAGACTCCTATCACCCTTTTACAGGACCACCTCAGAGAATTGACATTGTGGTTGTGTGTTAGTGTGTTGCACTGGTACCAGTGGATCAGACACAGTGTTGGAGTATTTAAACCCCCAGTATCACTTCTTGACTAAGAACAGTCCACCAGCCAGAATTATCCAGTATCCAGAAGTATCCATGTCCTGTAGCCAACGTCCTGTGAGCACATATGAAGGACTAAAGAATGACCAACACAAACTGTGAAAAGATGCTCTTTCTGACTTTACATCTGTAGTGTGGAGAAAGTAGGTTGGAGCGTCTATTAGAGTGGACAGTGAGTGGACACACCGGGGTTTAAAAATTCCAGCAGCACTGCTGTGTCTGATACATGCATACAGCCACAACTCACTTACACACCTCCACCATCCACATAATACCTTCTCTGTGGTGGACTTTCAGTGTGACCAGTGCAGAACAGGGTGAAAGGAGGCTAACAATGTATGCAGAGAAACTATGGACTATAGTCTGTAATTATAGAACTACTTAGTCCTCAGAATGTTTCATGACGAATCCATTTTAAAGGTCTAAAATTACTTTCATTTTGTGAACATTAAAGTCCTGCTTGTTTGGATGTAAATGTCACAGAGAAATAGAAGAGATCTACTCTGGGCGACTTCCTCACCTCCATGTCCAGCCATCCTGCCGCTGCCCCCCAAGCCACCCCAGAGTTCACCCTCTAGTGGAAAGGTACTGCATCCCAAACTCAGCCGACGACACCACCAACAACCGCGTGCTCCGCCTCAATCTGGATGCCCACCCACTGCATTACATCAATGACAATGACATTGGCACCAGCTGGGTCTCATCCATTCTCTCCACCCCAGAGAAGCTGGACCAAGGAGTCACCATCTCCATAGACCTGGAGAATGGACAATTCCAGGTATTGAATGCTACCATGGTGCTAAAATTATTACTCTACTAAAAATATTAAAAAATGTAATACTGAATACGTGTGTAACGATTTCTTGCAGTAGCCTCCTTATAGCGAGGATGGCACAGTAGTATGTTCCAAGAAATTTGTGATGGTTTGTCACAGCTTGCAGAACATGATCTAATTGGATACGACAAGTTATAAACCAGTTTGGTCATTAAGAAGAGAAATGTAAAGATTATTTTATTGCATTAATTGTGATGGAAGAAGATCTAGTAGGCTTGGAAATGAACCTTAAATTGCAGATCCTGTGAATCAAGTGACTTCTTGCCTTCGAGATTTTGTTTGCTTCTGCTTTGCTTTCAGTTTGAATGCAAAGTGGTTTACCCAACAGCATAGATGTTAATCCATTGACTAATATTAAGAAGTAAGGATCCATTTCAGTCACCATCATGACTTCACCATTGATGTTTTTCACAGCAAGTGAAGAAGACGACAAGCTTGCATTATGTACAGGATGAAAATGTGGCTGAATGCTTTCATTTATATATTTTTAAGGAAATAAAATCAGAAACGGGGATAATTGGAATCTAACATTTATGTGTTTAAAAAATTGGAAATCGGAATCGGTCAAAATCAAAATCTGTCAGTCATATGTTAATAAAATCAGATATCAGAATTGGCCAAATTGGAATCTGGCAGTAAAACGGAAATCAGAGTTGAACAGAATCTACTGGGTTCTAATATGGAATCAGCCAAGAAAACTGCAATCAGTGAATCTCTAATTTCCATTCACTATATCTTTCTTCTGAAATCAAGGGTATTAAAAAGAGTTTATTCTGCTTTTGCTGGAGTAACTGAACTGTCCAGTGAAGGTTTTCTGCTAGATTCTGGAGCACTGATGTGAGGATTTGATTGCTTTCAGCGATAAGAGTGGTAGTGAGGTCAGAATGTTGGATAATCACCACTCCAGCTCTTCCCAGAAGTACTGGATTGTGCACCATCATTTCAGAGAAATTATATTTATATATCTACTATTCTAGAGTTCTATTCTATTGGCAGTACTAACAAACTAAACTGCAGTTTTCTCCTCCACCGTGCCCCCCTCCCAGCTGAGAGCAGCACTCTTGAAACAGTTACCCAAGTCTTTCAGCTGGAAACCTTAAGGCTTGTGTGTTTGTCTCAGTTCCCTGAACGCTTTTCAGTTTGCAAATCCAGAGGCTTGGGACCCTCTGCGCTGTTCAAACAAGCAAGTGCCAAGTTCTTTAAGTGTGTGTGTGTGTGTGAGAGAGAGAGAGAGAGAGAGAGAGAGAGAGAGAGTGAATGTCTAAGTTCCCTAGTCATCTGCGTGGCTAAGCCGTGCAGAGGAAAGAGTCCAGCTGAAAAGCACTAGTGGATTTAGGCAGCTCTGTGGCAGTTGAGTCTCCTCTCAACGACAGATAAAACACACCGTCACACAGCCTTTGAAATGTCCACTTAGTCAAAGCTGGGACCAGTTCCTCCACCAAAAAAACCTTCTGAATTAGTTACAGAGAAAGAGAGAGAGGGGGAGAAAGAGAGGAGGGAGGGAGGAGAAGGGACCAAAGCAGGCAGCGGCCGGTTTCAAGCTGTTCTTCACAGCGGTGGCGCTCGAGAAGTCAGCCGAGCGTTGACTGTGGTGGTGCAGATAATAGATAATCCATTGCTGTTTAGTATTTCATGCATATTCCTCCCCCGTCTAGCGATTTCGCATGCTCTCCTTTGCAGGTTTTCTACGTGATTCTTCAGTTCCAGAGCGCGCAGCCTGAAACGGTGCGGATTCAAAGGAAAACCAGCAGTGGCTCCAGTTGGAGAGACTGGCAGTACCTGGCCAAAAACTGTAGCTTCTTTGGAATGGAGGATAACGGGCCTTTGGAGAAGCCTGACTCTGTCAACTGTCTCCAGTTTCCCAGGTGCTGCTCTTGCTCACAAACACACAAACATGAACACACTCACACACACACACTCATGCATGCTGGTAGTTCACCCAGAGAAGCTCCACGTGCCGATAAGAGTTCTTCAAGTGTCGGGTGCCAGCTAAGCTGCATCAAAGCGGCCAGAGACAAGGTTCCATGTTTGATGCAAGCAGTGGATTGTGGGCTAGCAGGAAGTCTAAGAGCTTTGGGGGGATCTGAGGCGAGAGAGTGGGCAAATCTGCTGCTCTTGGCTCCATTCCAACTCGGCCACTTCAGAGCTCTGCTGGCTGAACCAGGAGAGCAGGAGTTACTTAGCAGCTTTGAAAAACACACTCGCACACACGCATGCACACACACGCGGATGCATGCTAGAACTGGGTGTCTATATCGTCTCATATCAAATCCATTGTTTAGAATTTGCAGAAAATGTTTTAATATTTTAAAAAACTGTACAAATTAACACGAATCAATCAGCCAAAATCACATTATATTTGGTAGGTTTATTTTTTATAGTCTGATTTTATAGTGGACTATGGTACTGTATATAAACATCATCTGACAGTCTTGTGTCAAAGAAGACTTTTTTCATGTCCTTGCAAAACAATTATGCAATCTTCAGGTGTGAAAAGCTAATTCTAAATTTGGTTGAAATATTTGACCTAAAAGTGCATAAAGAGAACCAAATCAAACAAATGAGAGAAAAATATTTCACTTCATCTTTTATTTGTTGAGGAAAATGATCCAAAATGACATATCTTTGAGTGGCAAAGGGATGTGAAGCTTTGCTTTCAGTATCTGGTGTGAACCCCTTGAACAGCAATAATTGTCTGAGACTTGATTCTATCACCATCACATGGGATTAGGCTTTGCTTTTTTTCTGTTCTCTAAACATAATGCTTCTAATTGAAGCCACATAGATATATTTTTGATCCATCCACCAAACACCGTTAGTCTTCTCCCTCGTCTTTGTGATCTTTAGCAAACTACAGATGGGCAGCAATGTTCTTTTTGGAGAACAGCGACTTTCTCCTTGCAGCCCTGCCACACACACCGTTGTTGTTCCATGATTTATTGATGATGGACTCATGTACGTTTAATATTAGCCAATGTGAGAAAGGCCTTGGCATAATCTTTGTTGGTCAACCACTCCAGGGTAGGCCACTCTTATCTCAGCTAAAGTCAGTGTTCGTGATCATTAGAAAAACGGTGCAAAATTCATGGCAGAATATCATGATGAAAATTATGTTGATTAACATGATTTCTAATTATGATGAATTCGAATGTTCCTCTCTACTATGCCAAGAATCAACTTGATGAGTTTTTGCCCAAAGTGTTAAGGATAAATTTATCTTAAATGGAGCTTTTTGTTTGGCCTTCCATATGACTGGTGAGCACTGCGCGAACAATGGTTTTCAAAGAAATGTGTAGTTAGGTCATGTAACTATTGTTACTACTAAGGGGGTGCAACCAGCTACTGCAGGAACATGCAGGGGGACAATGTGTTGAATATCTTTTCCTAATAAATACATATAATATCCATCACACTGATGTTTTGTATTCCCCCATGGTCCCTGTTATGCATTATTAATGATTCAGAGAATTATGCATTATTAGAATTCAGAGGGGGCTAACACTTTAACATGGCACAGTTGTACTAGTGTCATGAATTGATTTAATTTTACAAAGGCAAATGTAATCTGATACTGTGGTACCAGTTTATTTAGGAAAATATTGTAATAAAGCAATAAGCCACAAGAGGCCATGCGCTGCTGCAATTTCACAGTAAAGGGTGTTCTTGGCTTGACATAAAGCAAAATGACTAAAAAATCACAGTAACACAGTTTCCAATGGCTTTTATAAAATGCTTTTATAAAATGGTATTCAACATAAATCATGAAAAAAATATACCAGTATTCAACTCATAAATCTATTTATTTACAAAAGAAAAATCATAATTAGCTTTTCTTCTGCCACATAATCTATCTTTCTGTAGGTCAAGTACCATGTTGGTTGCATCCAGTACTCTGAATTTATTTATTCCCCGATATCTCGCTGTTCAGGGGGAGTTTAATAAATTGGCAACAGGACAATTTGAAACTTCAGTTTTCGAGTAGGTTAAAAATTGCATAAATGAATAATATTTGCAATAACCATTCCATTCCAATAAGTTAGTCATTACTACACTATTTCTAGAACAAAAAATTATTAGGATTACTGTTTATATTAATCTGGACATTTCTATTTGTATTACACAACTTGAAAAGGGTTCTTTGCTGGTGGGCTGGACAGATTTGGATCTAATGCTTTGGTAACTCAGTGCAAGCATGGATATCCGTCTCAGTTTAAAAGAGGGGCACATTAAGCTGTTGTGAAGTTGTCACAGGTGTGTGTATATTGTGTGTTTTACAATGGCTTCGAAAGTGATTCAGATTAAGGGACAGGAACTGTTTAATAACATTAGATTTTCTTAATACTACTCAGAAGTAACACATACACTGACATACAGGCCCACAGAACCCTAAATCTTTGGCTAAGGCTTCACTGCAATGTCACAAGTAGCATATGCAGACATTTCATTTCTAATGTTGTAAACAGACTTTATGCTCAAAATAAAAGGGAAGCATCCCCAGCATGTCAGCACACTGATACAATGAACATTGATTTGATCTGGGTCATATTTATTTTTAAAGCTGGCCGTTATACCAGTGCTTCCTTGAAGCGATGCAGTATGAGCCAGATGTTGTAACGTCTTAAATGTCTGAATATTTTAACACTAAAGCAGACTGCTACTTGTCGCAGTACCATGGACAGTGCCTAGCCTGTTCTGACTACTCACGTCAGACAAGAGAGACAGAGACTGTAGAGGGATAGAGGTAGAGAATGTTAAATATGTTTTGCAATATTTTTTGGAGCGTCTGGCCAATATGAAAATGTTGTCTAATGAGGATTTTGTGGGTTATATATTTCAATAACTGATCATGTTGGACAGTATAACTGTATTTATTTTTCAGATTTAGATTTAGATATAGATAAGTAGCCATTTTGGAGGCACAGTATTTTGGTGTGACAGTGTTAAACAGCTTCACAGTATTCAACTGTAAAATAATTGATTCAGTAATGACATTTTAATACCATGCTTGTGTTGGAATCACAATCATAATACAGGATGAATCAAAAGTCACACTACACCCAAAGTCACAAGACACCCCCCCACACACCTGCCAGCTCTAATGAGCGAACTCACCATAGACAATGCAGGTAGTCAAGGTCAGCTTACAGGCCACGCAGGCAACAGTGGCGTTATTCAGATATGCCATCTTCCCTTTCGTTTCTGAAATAAAAGGGTGTCCTGTGCTTTTGACTCACCCGGTAGTAATATGATCACTATAGGGTATTTTGTACATTATTGATAGTCATAGTTTTGGTTATTTTTTTCCACTTTCCTTTTTATTTACATTGTTAGTGTTGTTGTCCTTTGGCAGAGAGAAAGAGAGAGATGGCAGCAAATGAAATTGAACAGGAGAGGGAGAGAGGGGACGCATGTGGGGGCAGTAAAGGTGGCAGAGAGAAATGGAGGTGGAAGATCCAGCCCTGCTCTGTCCTGGTTAAGTCTGTAAGCATTAGGAGTCAGGCTCAGAGAGGAGCAGGGCCTACCTCACTTCTATGGTGGAGGCACAGCGCTGAATAATGCAGAAGGTTCCTGCACCTGTCCCGGCCCAGTGAAACGGCCTGACGACCTCTCTTTCTCTCGCTCTCTCTCTCTCTCTCTCTCTCTCTCTCTCTCACACACACACACACACACACACACACACACACACACACACACACACAGACACAGCCCTCAGCCCTTCAAACTGCTCCCCAAACTCAGCAACTCTCTTGTGCTTCTTAAAGCCACAACACTGCCTGCGTTTGGCTGGCCAGTTCTTCAAAGTCTCAACTGTTGTAGTCCTCCTTTTTTAACTGTTTAGATGTGTTTTTTGGAGTGAATAACATTGATTATCTTCTTCTACAATGCCTCCTGGCAAGGAGTGGGTATATTAGGCACCAAGTAACAGTCTGTTCTTCAAATTGATGTGTTGAAGCAAGAAGAATGATCAAACAAATGAATCTGACACTTTCACATAAGAACTAAACTGTGGTGTTCTAGAAGACTTTGTCCAAGGAAGGACAAAAACTTAACCAGCAACAGGGCCATGGGGACCAAGACTCAATATGCTCATGGAGGCCCCACCTCACAACTTTGGTCTTAAAGGATCTACTGTTTCAACCATTTACCAACACCTTTGCAACCGTCTAGCAACACCTTAGCAACCACCCAGCAACACTGCTGAGCTACAATCACACTGCAAAGAAACTGCACCTTTAAGTTTGCTTAAATCTTGATGGGTAACAAGACTGGAAAATCATCTTGTTGTATCCTGCCACTACTCTGTCTGTATGGATCACAGAAAAGTAACATTGTCCACTATTGTTATAGATGCTGACATAGATGTGAACATCACAAATAGCTGCTCCTACTGTGGTATTGATTTAGAAATCAAAAACGCTTATAAAAATGAGTACACCTTAAAATCTGTCAATGTACATCACCTTCCATCAGAGAGATTGATTGATATGAGAGGTATGAATCTTTATTCTTGGCCTAATTGTTTGACAGCAATGGTTTCATCTTTACACATCTCCAAAGAAAATCAAACTTATTTGGTCTTTTTCTGATGGTAGATGCTGCACTTTGACGTCAGCTGTGACTAGAGCTACCTGTAGGCCCCTTGATGACATTTCAAATTTTCTCTTCTCTTTCTCTTTTCTCCAGTGATGTCCCGTACTCTCATGGCAACATCACCTTCAGCATGCTGACCCCAGAGCCTAATCTTCGGCCCGGCTACAACAACTTTTACAGCAGTGCCACCCTGCAGGAGTTTGTTAGAGCCACACATGTGCGCATCCATTTACAGGGCCAGTACCACACACGGGGAACCAGTGTGCCCTACCGCCATCGCTATTATGCTGTGGACGAGATCACCATCAGTGGCAGGTCAGAATCTTCCATAATCTCACTTTCAGCCATTTATTGCTACTTTTCGTATTTGAATTTGACATGCACTTGGACAGTGTGCTTTAGTTGGGCATATTAAATCTGGGCAAATTAACTCACTTCCATCTCTCTTTATAGTCCATATGTTTATATATGTTGAAGTTAAAGGTGTTCATGGGGTGTCCAAGCTTTTTCACATGACTGTATGCATGCATTCCTGTTGGTGTCTAAACATTTCTGTTTAAGCAAGTACTGTCTTTGAGTTTTGAGTCACAAAGCAGCAGAGCTATTTTGTAGAAGCGAAATTGAAGAAGCAAATCTATTTGCAAGACATTTGACTTTGTTTCTCTTTTTTCTTTTTTTTTGTTATTCCACCCTCAGAACCGTGTTGTGTGCATGTATGCCCTCTTCTGTTAAACACTCACTGCTCTTATGTTGTGGTGCCTATGGTAATTATGTCATTATGCAGGCAGCGCTCTGCCGTCTTGGAGTGTGTGCGTAGAGGCAGCATTAATTAAGAGCTAGTTAAAGTGGCACGGGAGAAATTGAGGTTTAGACACTGTGAAATCTCATCATCTTTTGACATTCAGAGATGCGCTCTTGCACTCTCTCTCTCTCTCTCTCTCTCTCTCTCTCTCGTCTCTCTCTCTCTGTCTGTCCCTCTCTCGTCTATTTCTTTTCCTATCTTTCTTCATTTCTTTTCCCCTTTGCTCTCCATCTTGTCAGAGAAGTCACAACAGCCTTCACTGGGAGACAAAGGGAGGGAGAGAGAGAGAAAGAGAGAGAGAGAGAAAGAGAGTAAACAGTAGTGGATTCCCCCTCTGGGAGACTGACAGTTCAAACTCTGTAGAGGCTGCGAGTGCATGTCTGCGTGTTGGGGGGACTAAAATGTGTGTAAATTCTGCCTTTGAGGTATTCTGACAGGGTGTCAAGCTGCGTCTGCGAGCATTAGTGTCAGCTTTGTACTCACACGGTAATAACCTCCAGCCATAATGACAGTCAGTCTCTCTCTCTCTCTTGCTCTCTTTCTCTCTCTCTCTCTATCTCTCTTGCTCTCTCTCTCTCTCTCTCTCTCTCTCTCTCACACACACACACACACACACACACACACACACACACACACACACACACACACACACACACACACTCTCTCTCTCTCTCTCTCTCTCTCTCTCTCTCTCTCTCTTTCTCTCCACTCCTTCACCGCTCTCAGCTTTTGTTTGTCTGTTATGTTTGCTGGCCTGATGGAGGTGAAGTGATGGGCTTTTAAGTGTGGCCAGGGCGGAGCCAGTGCCGAATTGCGGGCCCTTTGAGGATGAATAATTAAAAGAATGACCTGCAGGTGCCTGCTCTGTCTGATGGAGACCTGTCAGCTTCTCTGTTGAACATTACAACATGCCGTTGATATTTCCACTGGCATTTATAAATGTTGAATGGGGAAGTCCTATTAGGCATGCATAGAGGGAAATAATGGAGAGAAAGATGGAGAAAATGAGACAGGGAGGGAGGGGAAAAAGGCAGGTGTGCATAAGATAGAGAGGGGTAGGGCAGGTATTTATGAGGAGAGAAAGGGAATGAGTCATGGATTAATGCAGTTTGGTAGGCCTTATTGCTTCATTGATATAATCTTAAAGAGCATCATTAGTATTGTGGCTGTGGACGAATAGATCAGTTCAGTTCAGTTTAGTTTAATTAAATGGTGATTTTTGCAACAGGCTGTGTCACAAAGTATCCTTCAAGAAATCCAGAAATGCAGTCTAAGGAAAAACCCCTCCTGAATGACATATGCAGTCATGTGAAAAAGTTAGTACACCCCAAGAACATCTTTGACTTTGACCTATTTAAACATATAGACATTTGATTTTCATTTTAACTATATTGAGAGATCAGTGTGATATAACTTATCACAAAGAAGAAGTGTCTTTTAAAAATATATCAAAATATATTTTATAGAAATGCCGTTTTCTTATGAGGAAAAAGGAAGGAGATACATTTATTACTACTTAAAATGCCTAAAATTAGAATCAGGTGCAGCACATCAACTGTAAATGATTAGATGATCTTTATAGAGGACTTTGGAGGACTGTGTTATTTACACCTCACACATTGTTTTGGTCTTTTCTTGATTATTGAAGTGAGTGGGATCAATTGAGACAGAACGAAAGTAATAGATGCATATGAGTCAGCCATTCTTCTCTCTAGAAAATAATTTACAAGTGGACAGCACTTTAAACAACTGTCAGCATGACCATCCTAACAATTTCAGTTCAAGAGCCGACTGCAAGATGTATAAAGAATCTCCAACAATCCTAAAATGTCAAAGGACATGTTTGGCATAAACCAAACACAGCGTTTGAGCACAAGAACCTCATACAACTGTGAAGCATGGAAGTGTAAATGTCATGGTTTAGTGCTGCTTTGCTGCAGCAGGACCTGGAGAGATCTCCATCATAGAAACCACTATGACATCTTTATTGTATCAGAGGGGGCTTGAAGAAAACATAAGATTGTCTGTACAAAGACTGAGATTTAAACATCACACAGCTAAAGGAATTCCACATGGAGGAGTGGGAAAATCTTTTAGTTGATGTCAGAAACTGGTAGATGATTATAAGAAACATCTAACTGACATCATTTCAGGCAAAGGATGAAATACCAGCTATTAGGGCATAGAGTGTAGGGATGTGAGGAAAATCCGCATCCGTGGGATTCTAATTTTTTAACTACAAATCCGTCGAATGCAAACGCGGTTTTGGTAAACACGGGGCCAAGAACACCGGTTAAACCCCGGTAAGCCCATTTGTGCTTATATTTTTGTATTTTTTCAACACAAATACATGATGCTTAAACAGGCCATCAGCCACAGGTGGTCACGGACTCATGGTGTACTGTAAACAATTCATCATGCTGTTTAAATGACGTTGAATCATAAAATTATCAATCATTTATTTTCATGTAATTAACTAATTGGACATTCTTACACAAAGAAGACATATTTCAACTAGTACTGTAGCAGCAGAAGTATAAAGTAAACAACATTCACCATTAAATTCAGATGAACATTGGCAGTCTCTAAAAGATGACCTGCAGGCCGGAAATCAACCTGTATGTGTCATGCACCACTCAGTCTCTCCGGACTCCAATTCCCAGAATCCTTCACTTTGTTACCTGACTGATCATGTGACTGTTCCTGCCTGTTATTGATCTGGACTGTTTGACTCTGATTGTCCCATTAAAGTGCTGTGTTGTGTTGTGTGTGCTTTGTGCTGTCCAGACCTGACTGTATGAATGGTTCTGTTTTATATACCGGCGGTGATTTCAAATCCGCATTCGAGGAAAATTGGCCCTAAAACATCCGTCGAATTTGAATCTGCTAAAAATAGTCGAAGTTCGAATGTCATTGAATTCGAATTCAAACTTCGTCACATCCCTAATAGAGTGTCCTAACATTTTCCTCAAAAGAAAAAAATATGTTTAAATGACACTTCTTCAGGCTTATACATTTAGTATTATCACCTCCATCTCTCATTATCATTAAAATGAAGATAACATGTTGATATGTTTAAACATTTTTAAAAGACTTAGGTGTTCATTGGGTGTATTGGTACTGGAAGTGAAAAAGTTGGATCAGTGCTCTAAACACAGTAGTTCAGCAGTGTAGAAGTGAGTGTGGCGTGTGGAAGTGTTTGTATCAGTGGTAATTTATATATTTTCCAATGCTAAAACAGCCCATTTCCATTTAATTTCCCCCTTGTAATCTGTCCTTACATCTCAAGTGTCTAATTCCAACAGTTAGTTTTCCCTCTGCTAATACTGTCATGTTTTCTCTCAGAAATCAATTTTTAAAAGTTCTGCTTAGGCCTGTTGCGATAATTATGTTATTGATTAATTGTACTATAATGGGCATGAGCTCGATAAATCTGATGACCACAGTATTACCCATTGTATTTATTTGCATGTATTTGAGCCAGTTGTGCTGTTCTGCTCTCTTGTATGCTCACTGTCTGGGGCGAACTTGAGTCTGTGAGCAGACTGTGCCATCTATCATGCCGGCAACAAGTGCAGTGGGTTCTTTCATACAAATAGAGCAGACAAAATCCTCCATCCCCCTGCCTATGCGATTAGGCAACAAGTGAATCATTGATGAACACCCAAAGTTTTACTACAGTTGTCTGGAATACAGTTGCTGTAGTCTGCCTTTCACATAGTTTTTTCAAGTGATACAAGGACATTATAGTCTTTGTGTTTGTTTTAGAGCAAAAACATGTTGCAAGAGGATTCCTGCTAGTCACACACACCCTGCATGACCTTGCACACTGCATTTCACTGCATGCTCCGATAGAAAATATGTCCCAAAGACTGCACAATTCCACCCACAATTTGGAACAATGAGCCGGAATGGGCTCATTTAAAATCTGCAGAACATCAAGAACATCATCTGAACGTATGAGGAAAGTTTCTTAACATGACTGAAGCAGTGTTCTGTAGAGTTGTGCTGGCATGTGGCTTATCACCTCAGTTACCTTGTTTTGAACAGCCTACCTAAACTTCTGTTGGGAATATTTTCTTATAGGGATGCTGTTAAATATAGCCTACAGTTTTCTTTAGGCAGCCTTACTTTTAAATCCACACTGTGGACCAAACCTGTACAAGGTAGCACAACTCATGAGGACTTTGTTCAAAAATGTGTTTTTATTTTATTTTTTTTTATTTATGCAGGATTTTTAAATATTTAATAAATTGCAATGTTGGAATTTTCAAAATTCATCAAACGTTAACTGCATTATTATGCTTTTACCTCGTTACAAAATAAATGGTATTAAAATGGCAATATTATGATTCATTGTAATTATTTTTTGGTACAAAAAGTTGTTAACGTGAAAGGCCTAAATTTGCTCTATCAGAAAAAGGTGGGGTTACACTTAGAGCGTTGCAGCCTGGGCTGGAAGTGAAAGTCTGCAGGACCTGCATCACTGCTTCACTACGAGCTGAGTTGTAATGCATTTTTACTATTGACTTACCAGGTAAAATATCTGCCTGGTTTCTGTGCTGTAAGATCAAAGTTATGGCCACTCTGGCGCCACCCTGTTCTGTACTTCACTGGCATATAATAATATGGCAGACAATTTTAGCTTTGTTCCTGTAGAACTAAAGGGAACCATGGCATCCACATTTTATACTGTCATTGGTAGCAACTGTTACCTGTAAAACTCATCTAATCTCATAACAGCAAGAAACAACGTTGTTGGAGTTTGGATAGGTTCTAGGCAGATATTGAAAGGTATCTGGTTGAGTTAAATGTAAATGAGGATGCAGAACCCTGACCATTCATGATTTCTTCTCTTTAGGTGTGAGTGCAACGGCCATGCGGACAGCTGTGACACCACCATGAGCCCATACCGCTGCCTCTGCCTCCCTGAGAGTCACTCACAAGGAGCTAACGTGAGTCCTGGAGGGGACGCAACCCTCCTCCCCCAACTATCCTCCTCCTCTTTTTTCTTCTTTTTTTAATTAACCACTTCCCTTTAATGACGTGAAGAAGTTGGCTTTAATGAAGAGCGCCCTCAAAAATGGCCCTTAATGGAATGATGGAGGGGAGAATGAGAGAGATAGAGAGAGGCAGAGTGAGATGGAGGGAGGGAGAGAAGAGACAAGAGTACCACATGCATATCCAGTTTCCTGAAAGAGAGCAAACAAAGAGAGCGAGAGAGAGAGAGAGAGAGAGAGAGAGAGAGAGAGAGAGAGAGAAAGAGAGCAGGATGGATAGGATGGAAGGAGAGGAGGAAGTGGTTTTGCGGGCAGCACAGTTCTAATCGCACTGTCCCATCAGCCCCTGGGTGTCTTACTGATGAGTCCAGCAGAGGTAATTATATCTCTAGGAAAGCTCTGATGACACTGCTCACGCTTTCACTGGTGCCACATCTCTGTCTTTACACACACACACACACACACACACACACACACACACACACACACACACACACACACAACACACACACACACACACACACACACACACATTTATAGTTTTATTTGTTTCCATATATGAAAGAAATTTCGACACCAGAAAAACAACATCCTGAATGAGTCCAATATGGAATTTATAGCTCACAAGTCTATAGTCAGCGGCCGGTTCACACTTAAAAATCTTCAAGGGTTCTTAAGTAAAGAAAATGTATAATTACATGTATAGTCTATATAGAACCATGAAGATTCAAAGAACACATTAAAGGGTTATTTGCATTGTGAATGGGCATAAATATGGAGCATTTTATTATAGTCACACGTAGAATCCTTTTTGTTGCCACATAGAACCCATTTCAAAAGGTTATATATTGAACCCAATTGTTAGAAGTTTTTCTAACCTGTGGGCTTCAAAAGCCCACAGGTTGGCAGGCCCATCTTTAGGGGGAGGTTGTAGTCCGTTGTGGACCAGTAGTGCCACTTTAAATCATAAAATCTATGCAAAAATCAAAATCAAAATCAATTCAAATCAAATCAAATGTTTGAGTGAATTGGCTGTGCTGCAAGCAGCCTGATATTTAGGAAACCAGGGATGCAGGAGTTCCTAAACAAAAACAGAATGGTGCTCTAAAAATCCATCCACATGCACAAACCCTGACTACATCAGATTTAATGAGAACGCTATAGACAGATTGTAGACAGATGTTTTCATAAACATGCTATTGTTCAGTAGCCTTATTCTCGCGATTCCAGTGTCAGTAATTTCAGAAATAAAAAGACAAAAACAGTTTACATAAAAAATTGACTTACTTTTCTTGTGATGTTAGGCTTTATAGGTGTAAGCAGGTGCTTAAGAACCCTGCTCTACAGCACATTCTCCATCACTCTGAAAAAGCATTTCAAGATGCAAACCCTTTATTCTGTGTTTTATCCAGATATTCATGCTCTATAGGATAGCTGAAATTGAGCAATATTTAACCAATTGTGTAGCTTTTACTTCTGTTCAGCACCCTATCAGCAATTCTCATGACTTGGTATATTATCATCTTTAATGTGTACAACCCCTTCCAAAAATGAATTAAAGCACAGGATATTACATCATCACTCTCTTTTGACTCACAGGAATGGAAACAATATCTAAGGTATTGGAATCCCTGAAAACACTAAACTTTTATTATTATTATTATTATTATTATTATTATTATTATTATTATTATTATTATTATTATTGTTGTTGTTGTTGTTGTTGTTGTGAGCTTACTCATCAATGGATTACAGCCTACAAACACTCAAAAACAAGCAAAAACACTCCATATACCTGATTGGTATTACTTCTGATTTGGACAACTTTTGGAGACTGGAGGTGAATTTGCTGCTTCTTCCTGTATGAGAACGTGCTGATCCATGCCTCATTGCAACAGTTATGGTTTAATCTTTTGTGCTGCAAAATCATGAACAAGAAAGGACAAAATGGAATAGTAATGCCTTCCCAGATGTGTAACACAGATGTGGTAGTTGTTGAACGAATAGCTACTGTTAAAACCTTCCTGCCAGGACAGTTCCTTGGCACAGAGCACACTATCTTACAATGCCCAGCTTTCCAGGCAAAATTTTGGCATGGGAACTAACACAGCTGTGGCTGGATTACAGAAACATCTTAATTCTAAAATCCTATCCATGACCATTCCGAACCATGACCATTTTGTAAAGATCTCATTTAGGACAGTAGCTGTTATATGTTACATTATCTTACCTCCAGATAGTAAGAGTATCTTAATTAGCTAAATTCCGGCTGCCCAAGATAACACTGATAAGGGTGTCTTAACTTCTGGTTTAAGCTTTCCTTTCTGCCTATAGACATGATTTTTTTTGATAGGTAGTTTCTTGTAGCAAGCTTTCAAGTTGGATCAAGTGTTGTCTATTTTAAACATGAAACAGTTTTCAGTTTCTTAAATTTACATCATGACATTATCATATAATTCCATAAACAGATGTTTTGGTGTCTGTGTTAAATTGTTTGTGGTTTAAAGCGGAAGCCATTAATTTTTCTTTCTTTCTATTTTAAATAACCTATTTCCATCCAAATTTACAGATGATATATATTTAACCCCATTAAGATATCAAATATCATAGAGGATGCTCATGACACTAGGAGAGTGAAGACAAGCACATGTCTTCTCTGATACATGTGAAGCCAGTCACTACCTCTTTTTAATCTTGCTTAGTTCTAACAGGCTAACAGACACCTCTGCTGGCCAGTATGGCACTGGTTGTGATGTGGGGAGAGAGGGCCATCTACCCATTAGAGAGACCGTGGCCAATTTTGTTCTCTGTGTCTTTGGCTACCCAGGGCAGATGGGTAGATGGTTATATGAAATATTGACTTTATTTGCTCTCACAGACTGATGCCAAGCAGCACGATCTGTGATTTGAGCCTGCAATTCTCACATCAGAGTGGTAGCACATTTGACCGCTGAGACGTGATCTATTATATCCAATTATGACTTTATTCTAAACATGCAACTTTATTCTTGAAATGCAAGAATTTTATTCTGAAAATATGATACCGCATGACTGTATCTAAAAAAAAGGTATAACTTTTTTATATCTTCCGCTTTGATTCATTTGCCACTTTGAACAGTGGCATTAAATGCTGTCATATTAAGGTTCCTTGATTGGTAGATTTGCATATTAAGTATTAGGTTGCACTTGTTATGTGAATTTGAACTTTTCAGGTGTTATCTTAGGACTTGACAATGAATCATCTTAGAATCTTGACGATGACCAATACTCGGTCCAGACTCTGTCACACACACATTGCTCTGATCTGTAAACCAGATACATTCTCTGTAGCTGGACAACATGCCTTTTTCTTCTCCACACTGAGCCACCTGGCCTTTTAAATAAATGCACTACTCTAATTGTCATGACATGTGAGCGCAATTCAGACAAACCCTGATTTATGCAGTGATTGTTTACATTCTAGTATTCATGCTCAAACTTTTATGAATGCCAGTTTCAGCTCCTGGAATACCTGCTCTACCTAAACTCCACTGAGAGTCAATGTGTTTCCCCATGCTAGCTGTGTGTGCTCACCAACACAGAGGCAGTGAGTCCCGTATTAAACTTTTAAACCCGATGTTTGGTGATTTGAATTATTCACGAGGGGCCATGCATAATTCACGGCCAGCCACAGCTTTTCTCTGCGCCATTGTTGTGTTCACAGAAACAAACCAGGGCCACATCTAACACATTCGCTGAAAAGTGTGTGTGTGTGTATGTGTGTGTGATAGAGAGTGATAAACATCAGCCTCCTCATGCCCCTAAACGCCCCCAGACCTGAACAGCTGGCTTTGCAAAGGGATTGGGGTCTACCCTGCAGCTATGTGTGTGTGTGTGCTGGAAAACCAGACGTGCAGCATTTAAATAGGCCGCCGTCCTCTGCCACGTCACGCCACAGAGCACCAGCGAAAGTGCTGCCAGTGTCTCCTTTCTCTGTGGTGCTGCTTGGCTGAGGCCATTGTATTCTAGGTACTGATGTTGATGCTGAACAGAATGGGAATTTTAGGAAAGGAAAGTTTTAGAAAGATAAAGAAGAAATAAGAAATAAAGTTTTGGAAAGAAGAAGAATGAATAGCAATACCTTGTTGTAATTAAATTTACAATGTTAAAAATAAAAACAAGGGTTGTTGCCATAGATCATACAGATTATTAAATAGTTATAGTCTTAAAAATAAAGGTGCTACAAATAGATCTATAAGGGATGGCATACAGTCATTTTAAGAATTTAAGACACCCCATAACATTGCAGAACATAATTAAACATCTAGAAATTTGATCTTAATTTTAACTATATTGGGAGATAGATGAGATGATATACCACATAAAACTAAAGAAATGCCTTTAAACATGATTTGTAAAATGTAATGTAATGATTGGAAATGCAGAGTAAAAATCTAGAACACTCCCCACATTTATCATTACTTAAAATGCCTAAAATTAGAATCAGGTGCATCACATCAGCTGTCATATTTAAACTACATTAGTTTGGTTTGCCCTTGATTGTGAAAGTGAGTGGTATCACCTTTGTGAGATCCATGAGCTCTCTGACTCCTTCAGAAAGAATGTTGTAGTCTGGGAATGGATTTTGAAAGATCTCAAAACAATTCAGTGGAAATCAGCCATTCCACTGTCCAGAAAAAAAAACCCCAACATTTATAAGTGTAAAACATTTATAATGTAAAACATTTAAAACAACTGCCAACATGGTCAGGTCAGGCAGTCTTTGCAAGTTCAGTCTCGCAGTGGGGAATTTCACAATGTTGCAGCAGTAAAGGGATAGCAAGGCACACAGTACAATAAATAGATATAGTATATACAGTATATCTAAAACATTATGAATAATAAGCAAATCTAAGTGGAATGCTCTCAAATGACCTCAGTTTTCTCAGTTGATGAAGTCTGCTCTGGTCTCTTTTGTAAAATGCAGTGGTGTTAACTGACCAGTCCAGTCTGGTGTTTAAGTGAATACCCAGTTATTTGTAAGAGTCCACTCTCTCAATGTCCATTCGCCTGTTGTGGATGTTCAGTTGTGGAAGTGTGTGTCTGCACCTGCAGAAATCCACCATCAGTTCTTTGGTCTTTCTCGTGTATATCTAGGTAGTACATATGGTAGGTATAGGTAGATCTCTAGGTACGAGTCCACAGTGTTGAACCAGTTCTCTGTGCTTGCTGTCCTTCTCATTACTTATGAGGCTGATGATTGCGGCGTCATTAGAGAACTGCTGCAGGTGACAGGTAGGTGAGCTGTACATGAAGTCAGCGGTGAAATGGGTGAAGAGGGCCCCTATGCTGCTAACCACCTTGTCTGAGAGACTGTCTTTAGTTGGTAGTCCAGTAAACAGTTTTACAGGTGACTGTCCACACATCTTCCAGCTTGTCAAAGAAGTGATTCTCACAATGTTCTCCAGGTGAGAAAGAGCTCTGTGTAGAAGGTAGATGACAGCATCATCCACCCCAATGCCAGGCTGCTAGGCAAACTGAAGCGGGTCTATGGATGCACTCACAAGAGGGTGGAGATGGGTGAGGACCAGCCTCTCCAGGGACTTCATCAGATGTGAAGTCAGTGCCACCGGATTGCAGCTATTGCGGTCCTTTGGATGCTGCATTTTCGGGTCAGCTACCACACCAGATGATATCCACAGTTGTGGTACTTCTCGCAGCTTTAGGCTCATGTTGAACATGTGCTCAGTGACCCCACAGAGCTGATCTGCGCAGGACTTGAAGAGCCTGGCCCTGATGCCATTTGGAACTATAGCTTTCCTGGTCCAGACTTGAGCAAATGTGGGGGAGGAAGTGAGCTGAGACCTATTCAGAAGGGAGGAGGGCAGGATGCAGTTAGTGTCTTAGAGTGAAGGTTGACTCCCTCACCTTGGAGTCAGGCTTCTTGTGGCCAGAGATGGTTTTGAGGCCTTTCTAAACTCTGCTGACATTTCCATGCTGAAACTGTTCCTCCAGCCTCCTCCTGTAGTTGTTTTTTCTATGTCTTGTTCTCCTTCTCAGCTCCCTCTGCACAGTTTTCAGCTCATCCTTATAAACTGCCCTGATGGCTTCTTTTATGTTGGCATTAAACAGGTCCAGTGTCTTTTGTGGCAGATTACATACTGGGTGAAGGTGGGCAAAGTGGAGGACGGAGAAGCATGATTAAAGTCTCCAGAAATAAGGAGGAGGGCTTGTAGGTGCTGTGTTTGCAGCCTATTCACAGCTGAGACTGTAACATCACAAGCAGCTATCACGATAATATGCGATACTTCCCTCGGATGGTAGTGTGGTCCCATGCTAACGGCTAACAATTCAATGTTCTTACAGCGGCTCTGTTCTTTAACAGTGATGAGTCCAGAAAGTCAACATCTGTCATTCAGAAATACTCACATTCATTCTCCTTTTCTCTTAGCACTGTCTGCTGTCTTATATTGATCATCTTTGGGAGCTTCTGAAGACATTGAGGGAAATGCTGCTTTCTATTGGCGTGGGAACTGGGAAATTCGATTCTATAGTATCAGGTGTCATATCTGAGTGAAATTGTAAAATAGGCATGATTTTGTATAGAGATTTTGGAATGCTGTTCTTCTCTCTCATCCAGCTCCATCATACTTTACAGCATTCCTTATACCTTTCATGCTTGTTTCACTCCATGCTCTACACAATCCAGCCACATTCCAAATTCCAGTATCCAATGACTAAGCATCCAGAAAACGTCTCCCCACAGAGCAGTAATTCACCACACCGATAGTGTGTGTGTGTGTGTGTGTGTGTGTGTGTGTGTGTGTGTGTGTGTGTGTGTGTGTGTGTGTGTGTGTGTTGTGTGTGTGTGTGTGTGTGTGTGTGTGTGTGCATGTGCTCACTTTTGGCAGTTTGGTTAATTAACCACATGGTGCTGAAGATTCCTGCTGCTGAAATGCTTTTGTTGGTTCTTGTACTGGTTATGCAGGGCTGTATGTGATGTTCTCTGAAGCACTGCAGAGCAAATGCATTACAATACATTTGACAAGACTAGAGGTCACATTAGGCTTCTGTATCTGTGCATCTGCCAGCATGTGTGAGTAGTCTTTTGCAGAATAGTTCGCATAGGTGTCTGCTGGCATATTGGAATGTCATGTGATGCAATTGGAGGCAGCATCTGAATCAGAAGGGACTGGAAATGGGAAGGAAAATCTCTCTAAGAGTTCATTCTTCCCAGATGGTGTTTTATTCACTGTTGAATTAGAGCTGAATTATGTGTTGATTTTGAAAAGGAAATCAATGATATTGTGACATAATCACAAGTATTAAACTTTGTTTCAATGCTTTAGTGTTAAATCAACAACTGACATTATTTCAACCACATTTCAACACTGAAGGTCAGTTATGTGCCAGCTGGGGTAATTCAAGGTCTGCGGACAGATGCACAAGCTGGACATAAGTTAGATCATAAGTCTAGGTGTAAAGTCTGTCCTAAACCATATGTTTGAGTTTAAGTTGCATATTAACTAGTACTGCGTAAATCAAAACACTGTTACATATATGAATGCTTTTATCTCTCTACAGCCAGGATCAGGAAACACTTTTTCCCCTCCTTAAGATGTTTAGCTATAGATTTTAAGATATTTCTCTTATACTAGTCATATTTTGGCAGCATATTGTGGTCTTTGCATTTCCTTGTTTGTAATTTCCTGGGCAGGTTCATACTACATCTCTGCATAATTGCACAGGAAATTAAGGGAAAATATCAACAAAAACTAGTAAAGTGGATGTTAACGTCACCATTGTAATTCCATGTCCAACAGAAAGTAATGTTACATTATTAAGACAATTATGTCAGACAAACTAAGACAGGTTTGTAAGATTGTGAGCTCAGTATACGTCTGCAGATATTTATCTTTTTTTTTCTCAGCTGGCAAAATCGAAAGACTGAGTAACTGTTTAAAAGGGTATAATCCCTTTTTTCGGACACAACCTGATATGTGTTTACTTGCATCTTCAATGAAGGTCATTCTAAAGGTATTGAAAACAGTCCACATATATCGTGGATATTTTCAGTACTTAAAGAACAGTCATTTGGAAATGTATCAAGTACATTTCTACACGTTTTGGGAATGTGAGGTTTTTGCAGATTTTTGGAAGTTTGTAAAAACAGCAGTGATGAAAAAGTTGCATTTGTTAAAGGTCACAAGCTAGCATGTTAACACCAGACTAATGATTCTTGACGAGGGTTGCAGGTACCATCACATTGGCTGGAATATTCATTTTTTGTATTGCTGAGCCATTTTTTAAAAAGTCTTTAACCTTCAAGTGACAACATGTTATTGTTCAATAACGGAACTATAAATGGTGTGTACAGCACAAACTGTCTAAATCAATCAGTTATTTATTAAATCACTACAGACATGTATCTACCTTCAATTATAGAAGCATTCATATCAGCAGCTGCAATGTTGTTTTTGTTCCTTACACACCATAACTTATAAAGTAGGGGCTCATCAAAAAATTCCCATATCCCATATCAAAATATGATATTGAGGGGTTATATGTGTGCTCATCTTTTGAAAACAATATTTCTGACACCCATTGCAGGCCACTAATCTTGAACCGGGTAGAACCTGTAGGGAGGAGGCGGTGCTTAAAGGCTGATGGTGTTGCTCTTTAGTAAAACATCATTATTAAAATCAAATTTCTGAGATGCTGTTTAAACACTCATTCAAACAACTTCTCACTGTCATTGTTTTTATTGGAAGCCTTCTCATTGGCCTATACAGTGAGATGTCTGAGATGTCAGCTTCCTCAATAGATAACACAAGAGGCTAATGTGCATCACTGATTTTTACCCCTCCAAATGGAGAATCCCTACACACACTTGAGATGTTGTAAATGGAAATGCCTGTCTGTCCGTGTGATATTCAGCGATAGATCAAGAGGATAGAAGTGATGAATATTTAACTTCTCTGTTCTGCTGAATGCTGCACTGGAAATGATGAATTCAGAACCAATCCACACAATTTCGCCACTGACATTAAAGTAGCAAAAGTCACCCGACACATGCCAGAACGATCATTGCTCTCTGTCCATGGACAAGCTTACCTGGAGTCTAAGGCACGCAGGTTTTTTAGATTTTTACTTATTCAACCACGCTCACATCATATTGTAGAAACACCACAGTAATCAAGCAACAATCTTCACTTGTTTTGTCATTTTGGAGTAATCCACAGCTCTGCTGGTTATTCTGTAAACACACACACACACACACACACACACACGCACCCACCCACACACACACCTGTGTTTTTATTGCTGTGTACTCTTCTGCTAAGTGTTTGAAGACTGTGAACCTACACCAAACTAGCACATTAGGCAAATTAAATCCAGTTTTAATACCACATTGGATATGTATATATTAGTGGGCCTCATTCATAAGCTTTCATAAATTGCATTTTTTGTGAGTATATAGCAAGTAATATTCACCTTTTTGAAAACATATCACCAAATTCACATACACCAGATTTGTTAGTAGAATGTGCGTTAATGTTAATGAATGCCAACTGTTCATAAATTGGACATGAGTGTGTGCTTCTTTACAATTAGCATATTATTACCATAATCCACACCAATGAATTATAAATGGGCACCTTATAAAGAAGCAATCAGACCCTGTGGCAAAGCCCCTCCCCCATTTAATATATATAGTATGACATTACATAACTTCATAGCCACCAAGGAAAACACTATGTCTGGTGCATAACCAGCACATATCATCACCCCAAGAACACCATACCAGCAACCTCAGGCTGTGGGGAGATTTTTCAGCAGCAGGGACCAGGAAACTGGCTTGAGGGATGTTCTTGAAATAAACCTACAGTATTTTGGTCTGTGATTTGGGCCTGGGACAGAGGTTCACCTTCCAACAGGGCAATGACACAAAGCATATTGCTAAAGGTTTAAGGTGAAAGTGTATGTGTATTGGAATGGACTAGTCAGAGCCCAGACCTTAATTCAGTTGAGACTCTTTGGTCAGACTCGAAGATTACTGTTTACCAGTGGAAAGCATCTAAGTTGAAGGAGCTGGAGAGGTTTTGACTTGAGGAATGGGAAAAAATCCCAGTGGCTAGATGTGGCAATCTCATAGTGACTTATCCAAATCGACTTGCAACTGTAATTCAAAAGTGGCCTCTACACACTACTGACTTTAGAGGGGGTGAATAGTTTTATGTTATTTTGTCCTATTTGTTGTTTGCTTCACAATGAAAAAAAGGTTGAATGTTCAAAAGTTATATATGTTCTTTAAATGAAATTTACCAAATCAAATTATCAGTTTTAGTTCCAGGTTGTGAGGTAGCAAAACATGTAAAATGCCAGTGGGCAAGGCACTGTACATATTAATTAACACTTAATTTAATACTCTAAACATGATGCTCACATGTTGCAGGCTGCTGGTTCAAGGTAGCTATGTGCTGGAATACTAAGCTTCAACACTTTGGTTTAGAGTAACTCAAAGACATGATACACCTGACAAGCAACAGCACCTACCCTGTCTACCCAACGTGGTAGGTGCAGTTGTCCTATCATCAACTTTCAGTGATTAATCCAGCTTGGAAAAGAAAATGGCTAAAACACACACACTGAAGGGTGAAAGTGGTTTTGACATCGTTACCATAGCTGCTCTGAGATCAAATTTTGATATAAAAGTCCAATAACTACTACTATTACTATTACATTTACATTTGCGGCATTTAGCAGACGCCCTTATCCAGAGCGACTTACAAAAGTGCTTTGCTGTTTACTTAGAATATCCTTAGCTAGTAGACAAGACTGGAATCTAGAGATTCCGCACGTTTAGACCATGATGAAACAAAAGTCTTTATGGAGTTAAGTACTCCTGAAACAGAGTCTTCAGTCCGCGATTGAAGACAGTTCGGACTCCCAAGGGAAGTTCGTTCCACCATTTTGGTGCCAGAACAGAAAAGAGTCTGGATGCATGTTTATCTTGCATTTTGAGGGATGGTGGGTCAAGCCGAGCTGTACTTGAAGCTCGAAGGGCTCTTGGTACAGCTCGAGTTTTGACCATTTCCATCATGTATGGAGGGGCTGGTCCATTTTTGGCTTTGTAGGTCAGCATCAAGGTTTTGAATCTGATGCGGGCAGCTACAGGGAGCCAATGAAGGGAACGCAGCAGAGGACTACTACTACTAATGTTGCTATTACCCCTATAACTCTTATTACTGCTCCTAAATAATAATTATATAATAATAATAATAGCAACAATAACAATAATAATAAAATGTATTATTATTATTATTATTATTATTATTATTATTATTATTATTATTATTATTATTATTATTATTATTATATTTCCAAGTTCTGATGTTTTGGTGTTTTTTTTGCTATATTGTAAGAATAGGAATGAGGTAATAGACAGCTTTGGCTGAAGGAAACCAGTTGATCTGCATCACTGCACCTTTTCTGTTCATTATGTTGAGAAGCTTACATGAGCTGCAATTTTACTGTAGAAACACTTTACACTTATGTGACACACTGGGAATCCACAGGAAAATCTGCTTTGCTTTTGCACTGTAGGTTTAATGAAGGCGGTCTGAGAGACACACTTGATTTGAGAGAAGGGCTTGGTGTCTACCAAATGAGCTTCTGGTCTTCTATCCATTGGCTGTGGTTGCAAAATTGGCTTCATATCTGTAGAATGACAGCTGTGTTCTTGCTCCCACCAGTCAGTGTTTTACTTAAAAAAGTTATCTGCTTGTGTCTCATGAGTGATGTCTGTTAATTTCAAACTTTTGAGCAGATCCTGTACAACGTCTGCTCAACCACCTCCACATCTCTGCTAAGCTTCAAAGGTGCACTTGTGTTTCTCCTCCATCCTTTATGTTATCTTCTCATTTTCACTTTCATCTTCACTGTAGAATGTCAGTGTTTTGGTATGCAGACGCATGGGTTGCCCTGCTGACCCCTGTGGCCTTATCCAGAGCAGCGGCACATGGCAGCGAGGACACTATGTTGGCAAGCATGCTAAAGCAGTGCATTTTGAGGGAGACTAAAGGTTAACCGCAGGCTCTCCCCTGCTGCAGCCTTACAGAGACCTTTCCTGGGGGAGCGTGAAATTAGCCATGGCATTGGTGCAGGCTTTTTGCACAGTTTGAGGATGTACTTCACTCCTTCCTGCACCCCAGCTCTCTCACACACAATCTGCATTCATACACACTTATATCATCTTTCAAAATGTTCCTTTGGCAGCGGTGTGGCTATCAGGGACTGCTTTTATAGTTCAATGTATCTGAAAAAGGCTTTATGAATAACATTAGCAGCTTTATGAATCAAAATATACAGAGCTCCTACATATTCATCCTGCATAAATAGAAAATAAAAACACAGCCAGGACTCAGTAAGGTGTGGGAACAATAGAGTTAAGTTGAAAAGCAAAATTCTGCTTTGTTGTTTGACAAAAAAAATGGTCTAATTACATTTGAAACCATCAACGCTGCAGAAAAATGCACATCCTGAAAAACCTGTCCAGTCTGAATCTTATGGGAACGAGGTGTTACTAAGACATTCCCTCACCTTACTGGGTCCTGGCCATGACTTAACTATCATTCCCACTCCTTAATGAGTTGGGCCTGTTTTGATGCATCTGGGCCAGGACGGCTTGCCATTAATAGAACAGTGAATTCTGAATAATAATGACCTTAAACATTAAAGCCTAAAACATTATGGTTAAAGAAGAATAAATGTTGCTGTGGAAAAGAATTTTTTCATTTTTAATTGATTGTTCCTGTGAATTAAGCAGTACTCTGCATATCATTGACAGAATTTTAAAGGCATAGTATCAGTGACGACTTGATCACAGTTTCTGAAAGCATTCACTAGTTTGAATTCTCTTTCTGGAGCAGCATGCCAAGCTCTGTGATGTTGCTCTCTCTGATTAGCTTTGAGGAAAGGGCCATGTAACAACAGACTCTTCAGGAATAGTTTTATGCAAATATATGCAGTTACTTAAAGTTTGAGGTTGCAGAATAAGCAGTGGCACCTTTTGTTTACATTGCTCTTGAATAAGCTTAGCAGATGTTGCATGCAAATGTGTGGCTTTAATGGAAGTTTGTGAAACTTGAAGCTTATGTTTGCTAATGGAGCTCCAGGCTTTGTGATTTATGTTATTTGCTAAACTGACAAAGATAAAATTGCGGTCATTTTTTTTTTTACGGAAAAAAGGAAGCTTCTTTCTACAGGGTTCACACAAGATCTGAATTTAAAGTCTTGAAATTGATATCTTCTCAGAGATAGGACCGCAATCATGATAACATTTAATGGATAGAATACAGTAGCTAGGTTGCAGGTGATGCTGGGACAAATATCATATTTATATGATCTCCAGGCCCTGCTGCAGCAAAGCAGCCCCACACCATGACACTTCCACCTCCATGTTTCACAGATGGTGTGAGGTTCTTGTGCTTAAATGCTGTTTTTGTAATAAACAAATATGAACCCTTTGTTGTTCTTGTGTAAATAAGTTGGATACATTGAATTATGTGGTGCATTTCAGGCATTTAGACATCAGTTATTTAACACAATAACTACATTATATTCTTGATACAGAATACTGATTTGAATTTAGAATAAGATCACATGCTATGTCATTTGCCTGTGATGTCATTCTAAAGCCTGTGATGTCACATGCTGTCTTAACTACATTTCTTGTGACACTGTATGAGTGCCAAAATCTCAACAGTGTCTGCCCACCTGTCTTGTTCATGCTGTGTATAAAAGACTATAGAAGCGGGTGGTCCGTGTGCAGCTCCACATGCTGAATTAACAATTCCCTCCGGGCTCTTGGCTCACTATGGTTGCTCCAACAACAGGCTGACACCAGGAACATCCACCACAGCTTGAGTCATCACTGGGGATTCCCACTTTCTTTTAATCCATTTTTAATCATTTCATTTGATTCCTCTTTTGTCTACTGTAATTTGCTACGACTGCTCACAAAAACCAAAGTTGTAACCAGTAAAGGTTCAAGACTCCCTGTTTTCTCTGCGTTTTCATTTTGCTTTATACTGGCAGGATTGCTACATTTGGTGCCCTAGTTAAATAAGCATGTTGCTCAAAGTCACCTTTAATGAATGCCATTATTTTTGGTATACAAATGGTTATTTTAATTTGAGCTGGGTTTAAGTGTAGGGATATCCTGATATAAAGTCTCGCAAAAAAAAAAGATAGATCATCCCATGAACACCTTTGTCATTTTTTAACATATTTAAACATATGGACTTTTGATCTTTATCTTAAAGACATTGAGAGATGGAGGTGATATAACTAAACACATAAAAGTTAGGATACCTTCATATTTTTTCTACTACTTAAAATACCTAAAATTTGAATCAGGTGCAGCAAATGATAAGACCAGCATTAGAGAGGACTTTGGAGACGTCTCTCTTATTTAAGCCTCAGAAATATATTTGTATATTTCATAGTGGTTTCAATGATGGAGAGCTCTCCAAGCAGCCCAAAACAATGACATTTCTACCCCCATTCTACCCTCATACCATCATAGGTATGAGGTTCTCATGCTTAAATGCTGTGTTTGGTTGGCTTCAAAAATGTCTTCTGTTACTGTGGCCAAATAATTCAACTTTGGATTCATCTGTCTAAAGCACAAGTTCCAGAAGTCCTGCTCTTTGTCTCGTGTTCTCTTGTATTTTCTCCTTGCACACCTCCCATGACAGTCAAACTGACAATGACAATGACAATGCACTGTGGCAAGAGCTACCTGTGTCCCATGATGACATTTTAGGATTGTTGGAGACTTGTGCATCTTGTGGTTTGCTTTTGTTTGAACCTGCTAATATGGTTAGAATATTATCAAACCCATTTCATTTATTGCTCTTTTTTCATTATTGTTATTATTTTTATTACATGTGCGGACTGCAGTGTCAGCATTGTGCTCCACTCTTCAATGACAAGCCATTCCGAGCAGGTGACCAGGTGCAGGCATACAACTGCCGTCCCTGTCAGTGCTATGGCCATTCCTCGTCCTGCCATTACAATTCCAGCATTGACCCCTTCCCACATGAGCACTTCCGTGGTGGAGGAGGAGTGTGTGACAACTGCACTCACAATACAACAGGTAAAAGTACAATAATAGTTATTAGGGCTGTACAATAAATTAAGCCTTTTAGGGTTACTGTCATACAGCTTTCACAGAACTGATATTGCAGAAGTGTGCAGTGTACAAATGAGCCTCTTACAAATCACTCTGATTGGTCTTCTGACCAAACATTGTAACCAAAATAACTATAGTAAGTGCATTTTAGCATATTCAAAAATATATAATTAAATTCCAGTTTACCTTTTTAAATAAAATTACAAACATGAATGAACATTTCCATTGAATTCTAAATTTCTGAGGCGCTATAGAAAATATTTTTTATATGTTGTGTTTTGTTCATTTCTGATAAACGTCAGCCTAAAATGCAAATGTTAATTTTTACTCAACATCATCTTGTTAACAGTGTGTAGACAGTCCAGCATTCTTTCCTAAAATATCATTCAAAACCAACCAGTGAACATTACTCCAAATGACACTCCAGATGTTCTCCTCTCTGACATGAACCTTTGAGAGACTTTGCACTGTATAGAAAAGTGCTGAAAAGTCTGAATATTGGATTAGAGGGAAAACAGATGGAGGTTTAATGAAGTAAATCAGGCCACGCTAACCGGTTCACTGTTTCATATGTTGGGCATCACACAGTGGCAGAGGGGGACAAAAGGGGACATTAAAATGGACACCTCACCTCTCTCGAGACAGTGGTGTGTTAATTTGAAATCATGGTCTTGTATGACTGATCCTGTCCTTGTCTTTCCTTCATTTCATGCACACTCCCTCAACATGGACACGACTGCTTGAAAGGAAGGAATTGTGAGCGATGCAAGAATTTGTTCTACAGAGAAGTTGGCACGTCTCTATGGGCAGAGGATATGTGTAAATCGTGTGAATGTAACAGTGCTGGGACAGTCAACGGCAGTCTTGAGTGTGACCAGGTAAGGTCATATTCATGTGCACTCACACACTGTTCCTATAAAAAAAAAAAAAAAAAAAAAAAAAATATATATATATATATATATATATAAACTATCACCAGCTCTGAAATTAATTAGCTTAAATTTCAGATAACCTATCAAAATATCAAAATCGATATCAGATAATGTGATCAAAAAGGTAAAAGATTATTTGACTTTTTCTATGTTCAGTGTTAAATATTAAATTTTGGTTACTTTAAAGGTACCATAGAATGGAAACCTGTCATAATTGAATAATGAGAGTTAAGCACAGGGAAGTGATATACCATGAACCTCAAAAACCTATGTCATTTTCCAGAAGAAAATCTGACAATAGGGCTGTATAACAGGTCATGTCCAAAACCCCAAAATCATAACAGTCTGGACACTGATTCATTGCTAGAGAATACTTTGGATGAGGCTTTCATATTTAAACCTTAGACATTAGTTTGGTTTGCTCTTGATTGTTGAAGTGAGTGGGATCATAATGGCATGAGGCAAAAAGGTCTCTGATGCCTTCAGAAAGAAGGTTGTAGATGTATAGAGAGTGTAGAGTCTTTTAGAGTCTGGGAAAGGATTGATAAAGATCTCAAAACAATACAAAATAAGCCGTTGCACAGTCTGGAAAATAATTTACAAGTGAAGAACATTTAAAACAATTGCTGCTATGACCAGGTAAAGCCATCTTGGCATGTTTAGCCTAAGAGCAGCAAGATGTTGAATTGAGTGGTATGACTATGGTGAGATCCAAAGGGCTCTCTGAGCACTTATATTGCTGAAACATCACGTAGCTTAAAGAATTGTGTATGGAGACATCAGAGAGTTAAGGGAAACATCTAATTGACATTATTTAAGTTTTATTAAAGGAGGAAGTACCAGCTATTAGTGCATTGGGGTTCTAGCTGTTTCCTCACAGGAAAATTGCATTTCTAATAAATACATTTTACAAATGATGTTAAAAAGGCATTTCTTCAGTTTTATGTGTTTAGTTAGTTCACCTCCGTCTTTCAATATAGTTAAAATGTCAAAAAAAGGTCAAATGTCAGTATGTTTAATAGGCTAAAAAAGTGGAAGGTGTTCATAGATTATCTGTATTTATGCCCCTAACTTAACATAACTCAGCCCACTTATAAACACCCTGCTGGTTCTAGCTGGCAAAGTGATGAATGCACAACACTCATTTTAACATAGGAGAATATGTTGTTGAGATTTGTAGTTAGATAGTCTTGACATGTTTGTGCATCAGTAACTCTGGAGATGCATATCAGTGGCAGATACCGTGTAAGTCCAGAAGTTTGTGTACACCCCTACCAATGAATGCATTCAGCTACTTTAGGTTGCACCCATTGCTGATACAGATGTGCAAATGCATACACAGCTTGTCTAGTCCCTGTACACAAACACTGCCAATAGGGAGATCTCTCTGGAGATTAAAATTAACCTGCTGGCAACATGTCAAATGTCAGACTTGGGCTAGAGAGGTATAAACCCTCCAGCATTTAGCTGCAACTGTGTTCTCTTGAATGATGGTGCTCCCGTCATAATTTTAGATTGAGTTAGGAACATGGTCTTTGGGAATTATCCAACATCCTGACCTCACTAACATTTTTATCTCTTCCTCTGCTTGATGATGAGACAGAAAATTCCACATTCATATGATGCTATTGGCCCGTTCATCGTAGGAGAAGCTTGTATCGACATATTGGCTGAAGACTTTAGTATTCACACCGGCATTAATCAGTGTTGTGATCAGTAAGAGATTGCAGTGAGTATGTAAAAGTGTCATTAGGAGGCCCCTTTCCCTCTGGAGAATCCCCCTATATTCCCTTCTACACAAGTGCCGTCTGCGCCTTTTCGGGGGACTGGGACCATCCTTGTCAATAGATATACTGGATGACAAATTCGAAATCAATGGCCAGGTCAGACCCGTGTTGAGATTGTTGCCTTATTTAAATTCCAGGAATGATTATTTCCTTAATCTCTCAGACGGCTTCATTTGTTGGACTGTGCCATTGCCTTGGATTGTTGGCTGGGTTTGGGCCTGTCGGTTTGATGCACATAGTGGAAACTCCTTGTGTTTTGCATACTAATAATAAGTGAGATAAGACATAATAGTTTTTGTTCTCTTAACTAATCAAATGTCATCCCTTGAGCTTGAGAATTTCATATCTGTACTACCCTTCACCAAGTCTCTGCAAGTCGGATTACGGGGTATTTTGAATGCATAGTCAGGGTGTCAAAAGGTGGGCGTGTCAAAAGGTTTCTGCTATTGGCTGAAAATGGTGGGCATTTCAAAAGGTGGGTATGTCAAAAGATTACTCCTATTGGTCAAGTGAGACAAAAAGGATGCCTGTATTGTGTAGTTTTTAACGTGGGTGCTTCAACCCCAGCTTATAATCAGCAGTGAAAAAAGTCACTTTTTGTCTGATAATACCTTTGTCTCGCTTTCACTGCCACTAAAATAAGTCATGTGATGACAGTGAATAGATGATAATCGGTTCTAATTACCATGGTTACATAATCCCAGTGTTTCCCAATTCCCAATTGTTATGGTCTAGGAAAACTGAAGATACACATATCTGACATATCTACTAACTAGACAGCTAGTTGTGTAGGGTATAGCTAAGACAAGTCTGCAACTTGAAATACTGTCCATAGAGGATGCAGAAGATGCGAAAGCCACTTCTGTACTATGCATATGACTTATCTTAGAGTCTTAAAGAGAGTTCAGCTTACCTGTTGCTCAATGGTTGAACAACTTGCACCAGCAACAGCAACAGCATCAACACCAGTATTCCTGACTGTTTTTGTCAAGGCAAGTTAGTGGGAAAAAGAAAAATAATAATAACGCAGAAAAGAAACTCAAACAATGTCACTTGAAAAGGCGCAGATCAGGAGACATCGGTCAGGAGATGTAGCTCTGAAAATGCCATCTCAAAAGCCTCAAATCAGTGACTGTCCCTAACCATGTGACCTAACTCTACTAACACAATTCCGTTAGTGCTTTTCCTGCTCAAACACACCCAATTTATCCTAATGGCTTGTCAAATACACTCTGTCATTCCTGCTTGGAGTGTTCCTTTACTGTGCTAACCCTTGCCGATATGAGGCTCTGAGGTTTTATAGATATTGATGAAAGTTCTAGTACAGAATAAAAATGTGTGCCTTTTTTATTTCAAGGCTAATCAACACCAGTCCTGTAGGGCCTGTGTCCAGCACAGTTTAGTGATTTTCCTACTCGTCATTTTCAGCTCAGCTGTTAATTGCCAGAATTAGTGGGTGTGTTTTAGTGCACGTATGTTATAAAGTTAGGACACCCCATGAGCACCTTTGACTTTAATAAATGTAAACATTTGATCTTCATTTTAATTATATTGAGAAATGGCGGTGACGTAACTAAACACATAACACTGAAGAAATGTCTTTTAAACATAATCTGTAAAATCTAATAGAAATGTAATAATATTAATAAATAACTAATATTATTCTCCTTTGGCTAAAATAGTCTTAATTAGAAGTTTCCTATAACAAACAGTCTCTGACATCGACTGGGAGAAAAGCTTTCCACAGTTTAACGTATCAACTTCAGTCTTTGTACAGATGGTCTTGTGTCGTGTGTGCGTGTGTGTGTGTGTGTGTGTGTGTGTGTGTGTGTGTGTGTGTGTGTGTGTGTGTGTGTGTGTGTGTGTGTGTGTTTGGTTTGCAGCAAACATGTCTTCAGTTACTATGCCCAATAATTCAACTTTGGATTCATCTATCCAAAGCATATTGTTCCAGAAGTTCTGTTCTTTGTTTAGGTGTCAACTCTGGCAAGAGTAACCTGTAGATCCTGTGATATTTTAGGATTGTTGGAGACTTCTTTACCCATTGTGTGGTCTGCTCTTAGGCTGCTCTGTTGGCAGTTGTTTTAAACGTTCTTCACTTGTAAATTCGTTTTAGAACGGCTGAATACTAATTGTTAAAATACCTTTTTAAATCCCTTCCCCGAATCGCCTGCATATCCAACTGTCTAATCATTTACATCTGATGTGTATCATCTGATTCGAAATTTACACATTTTATTTAGTAATAAATGAGTGTGTGTCCTAACTGTATTTCTAATCATTTTATTGCAATAATTATGTTTTATTATTTATTTTTGAAAAGATTTTGTTCAGTTTTATGTTTACTTATATCAACTCCATCTCTCATTATTGTTACATTTTTTTTAAATGACAAAGGTTTTCACCTGGTGTACAAGCTTTTTTTTTTTTTGTAGGTCATTCAGCTGCTTATAAGCAGTCATTGAGGCCCAGAGTTGCAAAGCCCTGTTTTATACTGAGCATGAGGAAAAACATGATACAGATTTGATTTAATGATGACCACAAACATTGAGACTGATAATAATAAATAAAATATTTAATAATTCTCCATTGATTTTCTTTGGTTTGGTTGGATTCACACTACATTACTCTTTCAAAGTGCATCAAAAAATGTTATGCCAGTGTGAATTGTGTTCTTTAACTACCACTAATTATGTACTAATTAATTAATTGTTCCCGTTATGCATCATATTTTTAAGTAAGCTGTCCCGTTTTGCATACAAACATGCATACATTCAGTTTGTGCATTGGTTATCAAAGAGGCCACCTAGGACTGGGACTAACACACACACACACACACACACACACACATATATATATATATATATATATATATATATATATATATATATATATATATATATATGGCAGCCTCTTTGATAGCCAATAATTCGAGCCATATAAACAGAAGAGAGCAGCTGTGGGGCTTCCTATGCTGAACCAGCTGACTACACGACAAGATCTGTGTAAGTTCAGGTGATGTGACTCTCACCCCCACTCTTCCCTTTGCTTACCCCAGTAATGGAGATAAAGCATCCCAGTGGGGCTAAAGGGGAGGATAGGTGTCCATCCGGTGAGACACAGAGTGCACTCTGCAGCCAGAGTGTCTCAATTGGAGCACTGTCACGTGCTGCTGTCCTCCTCTGCAGATGGGGGGGCAGCGTAAGTGTAAGCGACGTGTGTCTGGCCGACAGTGCAACCAGTGCCAGCACGGATTCTACAAGCTGCAGTCAGTGCTGGCCGACGGCTGCCGTGCCTGTAACTGCCGCCGCTCGACGGTACCTAATTGGTGATATTACCTGTCACCAAGACTCAGGTCAATGCCAGTGCAAGGCCAACGTAATCGGTAGGTATCAAACAGCATTGCACCCACCATCTCTCTCTCTCTCTCTCTCTCTCTCTCTCTCTCTCTCTCTCTCTCCCTCTCTCCCTCTTGCTCTCTTGCTCCCCTTCCTCCTCAGTGTCTATCTTTAACACCTCTCTCTATCCCACATTGTGCCTCTCCATTCCTCTTCTCTTTATCTTTTCCTTTTTCTTTCTTGGACTCACTCATTCATCTTTGTTTTCCTAAGTGTCTTATTATTCAAACCCCTTTACTTTTTACTTTACCTCTCTTCATTCCTCTCTCTTATTTCCATGTTCGCATTCCGTTTTCCTTCTGTCTCTCTCTTCTTCTGGCCCTCTCTAATATACTCTTTTGTTCTCCTCCACCTCTTTCTTTCTATCCTGTCAATCTCTCTCTCTCTTTCTGTTCTGTTCTCATCTCTCCTCCTGTTATCCTCCTCTGTCTTTATCTTTTCAGCCATTGTTCCTTATTGTCTCTCTCTTTCAAAAACAACAGTACATAAAATCACTAAACAATGCTCAGTTTTTTATATAAAGCTACCCTTGGCCCAATGCCACATTTTAAGCTTTAGAAGAAATAAACTGAACCTCTTAGCCATTCAGACACAAAAGCACAACATTTTCTGTAGAATATTTTATTACAATTAAAATAAATAAATCAACAACAAAATAAAATCAAATATCACCTGTCTAAAAACGTGGTCTCCCATAGTTACACTACCATGTTTTACTGCCACCGCCTATTTTGCTGGTATTTTGTGGAATCCATTCTTTCCTCCTCCATGCAACACTTGGCAACACAACCCAAACATGATGGATCCATCTCAGTTTACAGTTGGCAAAGTACTAGTTTTTGAATGCATATGAATGGTTCTACATGAGGATTTGCTTGGTCTTACAGATCTCACCTCCACAATTCCCCTGAATTACCATTTTTGCCAGGACTGTACCAGAGAGCACACCTTTTTGGGTTGGGTGAAGAAAGGGATTTTCACTCAAACAATGCTGTACTAAGCTGTGAGTATCCATGGCTGGTTCATTCTTAACACTCAACATACGTATCTCCTCATTGTGATGCTTACGCCAAACACCCTACCACTGTCTACTCAAAGTGAATGTCCAGCTTGTTTAAAGCAATGTTATTCTCTTATCAGATGACATGAATGTGCAGTGGCTGGGGAAATGACTGGTCCTATGAACACTAAATCCAAAGCTGGTCTGAAATTGGTCTGCACTACACTCTCCCACTCTACACTAACCGATTTATGGTGGATGTTGTCATGGTGGCATGGAGATTTTAACCGTAATTAGGTGGCCACTGACCACTTGAATTGAAAAAACACAGTCTTAAAAAGATGGCAATCATTGTAAAGAGGATTCTGCTAGCAAATCTCCTATTCCTACACTATATGTTGATAAACACACTATGTTCACACACTCTACTGAAACATCATCCTTCCTATAGCCTGTATGTAAATGCCATGATTAAATTGTTTGGGCACTGTACACACTGAACACACCCTTGGCCAGTCTAATTTTTCCCCCATCAAATTTACTGCAAGCTGTAGCCAAATGGATTTTTCCCCTCTCTTTTTCAACCATCTCAGGTCCTTTGTGATAAATCTCTTTCACCCCTCCACCCTTTCCCCATGCCCTTGAAGCATTTCTTATGAAATGCAAACGAACGTTACTTAGAAGATCGTGCATTGCTGCTTCAGGATATCAAGGGCCACCTAATTTAATTTAGTAATTCAATGCCAAGTTGATTATAATAAACCGCCCGTCCTTCGTTATTTTTCATGCTACAAGACCTGCTTTCTTTGTTTGTCGCTTCATTATATTTCAGAAATTAGATTTGATTATGGCACGATACCTCCGCCACCGCTTTGAGCGCAGTGGTTTCATAAGGGCAAAATTTATCAAGTGGCCCAAGTACTCTGTGTACACAATACACTTTGAAATGTTGATGCATGAGAATATTATGTCGAGAGCACATTGATAGAGGAGGTCATTTGGCCACATAGCAACATGCTGTCTGCACCATGCATACACAACTGTGCAGGCACACACACACAGAGGGACAAGAGCACGTGTACCTACCACTTATGAGGTAGCTAACAACCCATGCCCGCCCCTGTTTGAATCTAGATTCTAGTATCGAGAACTGCCAAAATGATCCAATTCAATTCTCCTGCTTTTTTAAACTGATTCTTTTTGTGCACCATTTGAAAATGCCATCTAACACGTCTGTGTAACAGACCACTTAAAATGCTTCACAATGGCACTAACACAAAACAGACGTTCCAAATTTTAGTGCAGAAATTGTGCCAAAAGGTCATATTAAGGTCGCTTTCACACTTGTCCAGAATAATTTTACACCCAGGACCAATTCTGGAATATAGAGGCGGCCTTATTATCACTCTTGCTTTTATACAAAAACATTACAATCAAGTATCCATGACGCGAGCAGCCAGGACTTACATTCACAGCAGACTGATCCAGAGGCCGAATTGACCCCAGACCACTGATTCTCAGGACCACCAAAGATAAGTTCTCTGGACGTTCCCAGGCCCAAAAACAGCTTTCACACTTGGCAAACGGTGCTAAGCTGTTGGAGCAAGCATTCCTGGGTCCAGAAAAAAACACACTACAATTCCACTAAAGCTCGAAGTTTAGCTGGTCCTTGCGAATTCCATGCCAGCTTAAGTGTATCAATGCAAGAAAGAATGCTCCACCAATACTAAGATATTCTGAAATTTGTTGTAAAGGATTCTAAATTAGTAAGTCATCAATACTGTGGGCTGCCTCACACTGGCAAGGAGACTCCTGCAATTTATTCGATCTCCTGCTCTCCTGCTAATCTTGTATTTTCTCCGGCAGTTTTTAAATATCTACCGAACTACATCAAGCATGAATAATTATCTGCTGCACTGAGTATCTGAACATACCACAGCAGGTTGCTGACTGGTTAATAGACAAATGTCCAGACAGTGACACATTTAGGCTATATCTGGGCCAAATCTTGGCCAGTGTTTAAACCCCTACTCTCACTGCTGACTGAGAAGGTCCAAACAATTAATAGGAAATATCCAGCCAACAGCATGGTGGCACAACTAGCTAGTCTAATAGGACTGGTCTAATAGTGAGTGGACACAATGTTTAAACACTCCAGCAGCACTGCTGGGTCTGATCCACTCATACCAGTCAAGTCAGTGTCACTGCAGTACTGAGAACGACCCACCACCCACATAATACCCATGTCTGTGACATCTAGCATACAGTGGTTTTCAGTACAGGGCAGGAACTTTTGTTGCATAATAATGTTTTCCTCCAGAGGAGCCTTATAATTACATGGCTTGTCCGATAGAAAGCCTCAACTTTGGCCTGGTATGGAGCAGGTTTGTCCACATGATGTGTTACTATACTAACTGTGGATTAAATTCTGCCTCATTGCAATGAAGTTGAATAAAATTACCCAACCCATCGCAAAAGTCCTGTTATATCATAGGTAGCATAGAAATGCAAAATATTTACAAGGCTTAAATACAAGGCTTTATTAAGATAACAACAATGTGATGATATTTTGTACTGCTGGAAAAGTTGTGGATATCTATCCTTGTTTTTGCTAATTTCTCACCAGCTTCTCTCTTCCTGCCCACAACTGCTCATAATATCCCAAGATTCAAGAACACACAACAAATTGGAGCTGTTCAGCTTTATTGTTATCGGGTATTCATCGTCACACAGCACTTAACATAATGTCGTGAACGAGGTTTAACTGTGGCAGGAGCATATATTAATATCTAAATTCATTAAAGCGGACCTCAGCCCAGGGGCTTAACTGCAGCTGAGTGGAGTCCTCTAGCACTTATAGTGGCTGCTATGCTCTGCTCCCAGCTCTGGCTTGTGCAACATTAGGAATAGATTACCTGTCAGGAATATGTATGGCATATTCAAATAAGCACTGTGCATATTTTAAAAACTTGATATGATTTGAATCATGTAGACCAATGCTTTCACATTTTTTTCCTGGAGTTCCAAATGAGCCGCAATTTTTTCGCCCACACGGGTTATTTACCTTTCTTTTTTTCCCTGCTGCCTTTCTTGGGCCCTTTTAATTTATTTATTTTTTCTTTAGTGAAATTAAGTGTTATGCCTGAGGTGGGTCATTCATCATTGCAAGGGGCCCCACTTTAATGATGTCACGGCCTATGTTTTTTTTTTTTCTCTCATGTGCACATTTCACACTTTCTATTTGCTTACTTTGCTGTATGTATTTGTGTTCAAATTTGGGTTATGGATGTCTGTTCATGCACATTTTTGGCAGTTCCTGGTTCTAACAGTCAGGAAATACTGGGCTAAAACAACCTCATTTGGGTTATTTACACACCACCGTACTGGGTTACTATATAACAGAACACACGTTGTGTTTCACTGACACACCATTACACTATAGACTAAGATATCAGTTGGTCCAAGCATGTAGTTACTGACCCAGTAATGTCGTGATATGTATATATTCTTCTAATTTCCCTGAGGGAACACTCCACATTCTGTATGTATGGTCTTGTTTTTTTTTCTTTAATATTTAAACATGTGGATTTTGAAAATCATTTGTAAACATAATAGAAATGCTATTTTTTTTTTTTTTTTTTTCAGAGAAAGTTAGTACACCCCATGTTTGTTACTACTTAAATGTCAAAATTAGAATCTGGGGCAGCACATCAATTGCAGATGATTAGATGATTGTTACACAGGAAGAAGCTTTTTTATTTCAACTTCAGGCATTAGTTTGGTTTGCCCTTGATTTTTGAAGTAAGTGTATCATCGCGGGCAGGTCCAAAGCACTCCCTGAGGTCTTCAGAAAGAAGGTTGTAAATTCAGATGAGTCTGCATATTTTACAGTGTGCTTTGGACACATGAAAGTTGAATTATTTGGGTATAGTAACAGAACCAGGCACAAACCAAACACAGACTTTGAGCACATGAACCTCATACCACTGTGAAGCATGGTGGTGGAAAGTCATGGTTTGGGGCTGCTTTGTTGCAGCAGGGCTTGGAGATCTTTCCATAGAAACCATTATATAAAATCTTTATTGTGTCAGAGGGGTTGAGGAAAATCTAAGACCAGTTGAAAGAGCTGAAAGAAGTCAAAATCAGACTTTGTATTTTCGTTTCAAATGTAGAATATATATACTGTATATTATATATATATATATATATATATATATATATATATATATATATATATATTACATTTTGTATAGAATTGTAATATGAGCATGAATTAATTTGACATAACTTAGTGAGTTACTGGGACAATTCTTTCAAGGATTTGTTTCAGTGTCTCGCAATGGGATACACCTCACTCATGCTATCAGAGAACTGGGGTCACAGCAGTAACCTAAAGTTCTCTGTATTGAGAATCATTTAATGCTTACTGAATAATAGTGATGCTTTCTTCTCTGTTTCCAGGCCTTTCTTGTGACCGCTGCAACTATGGCTTCAAGTTCCTCAACAGCACAAACCCGGATGGCTGTGAGCCATGTGGCTGCAACCCATACGGCTCTATCCACCAGTTCTGCAATCCCTTCAGCGGTCAGTGTGAGTGCAGGGATGGTGTCCGGGGACTCCTCTGTGACACTTGTGCCCCGGACACCTATGGACTAAAGGGTGTTGGACTTTGCCTGCCCTGCGATTGCAGTCCTGTGGGTTCCGTTCCAGGCTCCACCTGTGATCCTTTGACAGGCCAGTGTGTGTGCAGGCCCCATGTTGAGGGACGCCGCTGTGACTTATGCCAGGATGGCTATCACAGCCTGGGGGTAGGCAGGTCCCTGGGGTGCCTACCATGCCAGTGTGAGCTTAGAGGCACATTGGAGGAGTCGTTGGTATGTGATAAGGTGACGGGACAGTGTCAGTGTAAGAGTGGCACGGAGGGTTTGCGCTGTAATCGCTGCTCTCCTCACATGTACTGGATAGGCGCAGCGAATTCAACTCATGGGTGCCAGGCATGCCACTGTGATCTTCTGGGCACTGTGGCCGGAACAACGTGTGACCCTGACATCGGCCAATGTGTGTGCCTGCCTACCCGGCATGGTCGAGACTGTGACACCTGTAAGCCAGGTGAGTTTGAGCATTAGGGGTAAGCAGTAAGGCAAAAATGAAATATTGTGATGTGCCCACAACAACTTTTACTAGTGGTGGAAAGATTAAAAAAATTTTAATGAATAGCGATTCACTCTTGAAATAATCTGAATCCGTTTACAAAACAACAGGGGGCTCCAGTACCTTGATACAAGATGATTGGGAAATGGAGGCCCTTCTTAGGACTTTTATTATGAAAACTGAACACTGTGTGAGCAAAGAAAGAAAGCAAACAGCCCCTTCCTTCTCATGTTTATCTATAACCCAATATTTGGGTTAGTGATGTCATCAGCCATGCTCTCTCTCACTGATCAGTTGGAGTCTGCATGCAGGTTGAACAGGTACATGTGGACATAGCAGTAAAAATGTATCTTTGGCATTTAAACTGTGATTTAGTTCAGGTGGAAACAAGTGAATTGTACCTGTTTTTTGCTGGTAAATTAAAATTTACACATTGATAATTTATTACATGTTGATGAGAACACAGTGTTTAGATGCTAGTTTGTTATGGGTATCATGTCTGTAGAAAACGGCTTGTAACTGCCCACAAAGTGCAGGTATCAGATTCTGATAGAATAAATAGAGAATAGAATAAATAGAATAGAATGAATAGAATAAACCATAAACCTATATAAATTTTCTCAACTTGTACCTAAGAAAAATGCATCCTGTATTCATTAAAATTGTCAATTTAATTTAAGTTTTACATTCATGATATTCATGATTCATGATTTGAGGTCATATCACCCAACCCTAATAAATACCACATCAAAGGTCCTAACCCTGCCATCAAATGAAATGTACTAGACACTTTTGCTTCTCTGGTTTCTTTCATCCTCAAGTAAAATCACAACAGATTTCCTTTTGCATTGTGTGTGTGTGTGGATGTGCACTTGAATACTCATTACCTTAAGAGTTGTTGATCATGCCAGTGCATTCATTGCTGCCATTGTTTACCGGAACACAAAGCCACTGTGTTCGCTGCTTTCTGTGTTTTCTGTATTACAGGGTGTTATTTCTTTCTCCTGACCAACAGTTTGGCTGCATTTCCTCTTGGCTCATCATCTCTTTCTTCTGAGTTGTCCTTAGAAGTGACATATGTTTGGCAGTCAGGGAAGTCTACATTGTTTAGCATGGCTAATATTTCTGTCTTCATGGAGCCAATTCCACCAGAAGTATTTGAAAGCCAGTGCTCCCATTAAGAAACAGCCCCACCTGGGGTTGGACGTTTGGACACCAGAATGGATGGGTGGGTCTCAATGCTATAGCAAAGGTGTATTGCCAGCGGCTAAGGCGGTCAGTCTGTCTGTAGCCAGCTGTAGCAGCTGGCTCCATTGTTTCCATAATGGAGATTAACCGTCCTGAAACCCACGCTGTTTACTGTAAAACCAACCAAGCACATTTTGAGGCCAAGTACAGTGTTTCTGCTCCCAGTGCTGACCGCTCACTCAGTAATCTCCAGCATTCACCCTGTAGGGCTGAGAAAAGACCAGTGTAGCATCTTTAGTTAGAATTAAGTGTAAAAATGTACATTTCCCACCAGCTATGCATTGCTCTGTCTAAAATTGTTTTTGTATTCAGCTGCTGATTACACAACAATGACAACAAGCACATTTAACTTAACACCCTTATTCCTAAGGTTTGTATTCTACATATATGGACTGATGTGTTTTTGGGGCCAGTACAGATTGTTGATCTTATTTCAGCTCAACTGGCCAATTGTCGAGATCAATCAGGGATGGGTCTGGATGCTGCAATAACCATTTCAGGCAAACTTTAGATTGCATCATCATGTAGGGCTTCTGTAATACATTGTCTCTCAAGATGAAATGTACTTTGCTTTTAAAAAATGACTGGCTCATTATAGTTGATATTTGTATGGATTTTAAGTCCTTAATTATACATATATAATAATACATATACATTATACAATTATACATATCCTATGAAAACCAAGTATCTGCATTTTTGTGGATTTTTAGTTTTCTTCATGGTTTGAACCCTGTAGCTGTTCTGTACACTGTATAAATAATTCTGGATGAACAGACCAATAGAAATGCTTAATTTTTTTTTTTTCTTTAACTTCCTTTTGCTTATTTTTACCTTCTCCTGTAAAGACACCATTTGGACATACATGTTTTTAATTGGAAAGAAATATATTACCACCTAATGTTGTGATAGATCTTTAATCTTTAAAGTTCTTGCCAACATTACAAGTTTTGCTATTTTTTCCACCTATACAGTCAATATATTTTTACCATATTTTGCCCAGAAAATTAAGAGAACATTTATAGCAACTGCCAACATGGCCAGGTCAGACCATCCTAGTAAGTTCAGCCCAAGAGCAGACAGCAAGATGTGTAAGGCTTCCAACAATCCTAAAATGTCACCATAGGACCAACAGTTATCTCTCGCCACAGTGCAATCAATTAATCAAAGTTCATATAGCACTTTATACAATGAAATCAGTGTCACAAAGCAGCTTTAAAGAGATCCGGGTCAGAGCCTCTTGCGTAAGCCAGAAAAGAAGGAATAATAAAGGGATAGGAAGGTTTAGGCTAATATCAGTGAGTTTAAACAGTGATAGGGGACAATCTGTGTGTGTGTGGGAGGGGTATGGAATATGGAATATGAATATGAGTAGGAATATGAGTAGCTCGGTGTGGAGCCTGTAGAGGAGGTAGTTTAGTAGGAACTATAACAGAACTGAACAAAAAGTGTAGCACAGAGCAGCAGCAGGAAAAATGTAGCCTGTAATGAAGAGGAATATTTTCTAGATCTGGAACAATGTGTTTTGGTCAGGTGAATCCAAAGTTGAAATATTTGGGCACAGTACAGAAATTTTTGGCACAAACCAAACACAACATTTGAGCACAAGAATCTCATACCAACTGTGAACCATGGATGTGGAAATGTCATGATTTGGGGCTTCTTTGCTGCATCTGGACCTGGACAGCTCTCCATCATCATATGAATTATATATTGTATCAGAGGGGGCTTGAGGAAAAACAACTGTCTGTATGAAGACTGATGTTGAAACATCCCATAGCTGAAAGAATTCTGCATGGAGAAGTGGGAAAACTTTTTTCCAGTCAATGTCAGAGAATGGTAGACAGTTATAGGAAACATCTCATTGACATTATTTCAGCGCAATAGCTGGCAGTGTGCCTGAGGATCGCCAGTCTGAGGGCCAGGGTTCAGCAGCCTCTGATCAGTGAAAAACAACAAGAGCCGTTAGTCATATACCCCCGTTGCTCCCATCGGCGTGCTTTTATGTTGGATGGGGAGCTGTGGGTGAGTTCTCTCAGATGGACTCATCAGTCGCTGCCAGATCACTCTGGCCCACCTCCCCTGGGCCAGAGAGGAGGGGCCAAATGTCCAAGACAGTGGCGCTGAAAAGGGTTGGACAGCGGTCGTGGGCACGGCAGGTCTAACTTGATCAGGGTGGCAGTGGCAGGGTGAAACATCATAGTTACATTCTGCAATAACATTTTAGAGTTTGAAAAAAAAATCACTTTAAGGTGCTTAGTTATATCACCTCCAATGAAAATCTCAATGAAAAAGTTTGTGTGCAGTTTTTATTTTGTTTTTGTTAATTAAATCATAAATCCGAGCATGGTTAGAAGGGTGTAATGGAATGATGGTGCTCTATCCATTACTTTTGGGATCAGTTGGAGAATTGGAGATGAAATGAGGTAATCTAATTACAATCAGATTCTCACAGCAATACTCCAAAATCTAGTAGAAAGCCTTCTCTGGACAATAGAGACAGTTACACCAACAAAAGCAGGAAAAACTCTTTTTAAAACCCATGTTTTCAGAAGACACAATGAACAAGCATGTGTCTCGATACTTTTGTCTATATAATGTACATCATACATGAATCTTCTAACATTTGCTGTAAAAGAACACGTTTGTGGGCGGAGTATGGATAGGTCGGTTGTGATATATATGTGTAGCACAAGCACCAGCCCCAGCATCCAGGTCTAAAACATCAAAGTACTACAGCGCTGCGCAGAACCCCAACACAGTAACCAGACAAGGATGTACGGCTGTTCGCTTCCCGCCCACACCACCTGATGAAATAGTGTGGGGTGTACCCGGCTCTCCGCTGAGCCTCGCGAACCAGGCCGGCACATAAAGCATGTGCACGGAGAGTGGTGCTGGCAGGAGAAAATTGAAAGCGCAGGGAGAGAGAGGGAGATCCATCTGGGAAGGCTGATGACTGTTTCGGCGGGGGCCCTCCCCCTCCCCGGCCCTGCATCGCATGACCCCCTTCGCTCGTATTTCACCCAAGGAGGGGGGCGGAAGCAGGCCGTGATTGAAACATCTCAAAGTCTCTTCGCCCCTCCCGGTCTGAATGATGTCCTTGAGATTCCACTCTTTCCTTCTCCATATGGAAGGAGAAGTGGAGGAGCTTGTGCTTATTAAGGCTTTGTTGCTAATGTAGAAAACTGTGGATGAAAGTTATGTCATTCTGGCTGGACACACCTGCTCCCTTTCCTTGTAGGCCATCACAGCATTTCCTGAATGACCCCTTTGATATGCTAATGAATGTCTAAGTGTAATACCTGTTTCATTTTGTGCTGTTGTCACAGGTTATTTCCATTCGGAGGAAGGCCACAGTGAATGTGCGCCCTGTGACTGTCACCCGGTGGGAGCAGTGGGGCAAGTGTGTGCCACAGCCACAGGGCAGTGTGTGTGCTCTCACTCATCATTAGCCGGCCGCAGGTGTGATCGATGCCAGGACCTCTACTTTGGTTTCAACCCTGTTACTGGCAGGTTAGTGCTACACTCTATGAAATTCACCTGCTTTGACGGCAGTCATACTTTTCAGATTTGTTCTGATTTTAAGGAAAATCAGCCTATATCACCCTACCATGACAGTCTACATGCTGCTTCTGCTTTTAGGTTCTGGTTTGTCCAGAAATGCATGTGTAAACCGTGTTCTTTGATTGCATTACAAACATATTAGACTTCTCAACTGCAGGGGGAGCCCAGGAGCAATACATATCAGTTCTCACTTACTGCAGTTTGAAAAAAATGTTATTATTATTACCTTGCTGAAGGTCTGATTTTAAATGCATTTTACGTAAATGTGTTGTTTTAATCCTCATAGATTTTTGTGTTTTACCAGTTTGGAAATGCATAGCTAAGCAGTGTCTATAAACACCTAGACTTTCAAACCTTTTTTTCAGAGGTTGAGGATCTAGTCAAATATTGATGCTTCTTCTGCAGTATTTCTACTGATGAACATAAATACCCATAAATCCACAGGATTACAATATTGGCTGATATTATGGATTAACTGATGCATTGTATTGCCCTATTTTTTTTAAGACAGAACTCATGGAGACTGAACACTGGTGAATTGGTTTTATGTAGAAGACCATGCCTATCCACTTACAGTTTTATGGTGATTTGAGCCAGTTAGCAGCTCGATGGCCTGCAGGTCCAGAGCTGCATTCGCAAAAGGTCAGATTAGCCATTAAAGTAACCTGCCTCTAAACGAGCACGCGTTTTAATGCTCTTGGCGCACTTGATTTGTCGGATACATCAGTTAGGCGGTAAATACATCATGCATTAGCTGTCCTTAACGATATACAACCCAGCAACTCACCAACCTGAGCATATGGCCTACGATAAAGACGAAAGCCTTGGCATTCTCTGGAGCTGGTGGATTAGAAAATCATTTTTCATGTTTGTTTGTTTTTTTTTTTTACTTTATTCTCTATTTTATTTTCTGTTCCGCAGCTTTTCTTTGATATTGTTAGGTTTTTGAGACTTCACCGCACACAAACGTGTTTGGACGGGAGTCTCTTTCAGTGACCTTCCAGAAAGCTCCAAGGAGATATTTAACTGCTAGCCATGCTGAGCAAAGCAGAGAAAACAGTGGGAGCCAACATAAGCGGCTCTCGCATTAACCATCATTTACCTTTTTAAACACTTTCCAAAATTAAGGAAAAAAAAAAAAAACAGGATGTTTGGGGGCTCGGCAGGTAGGCAAAGTATTAATTGTCAGTGAGTGGCCAGAGTGTGTGTTTTTCCAGTACATCAACGAAAGAGCCTGCCGGACATCACAAATTGTTAATCCATACGTGTCATGACGGATCGCCGTGCACACACTCCATCCGGCTTGCACTCATTTGCCCGGTAAGGATGAAAAATGAACTATTTAAAGCGATTACAGGGGAAGCTTGAACAGCATCAGGAGATTCCACACAATAAAGATTTCTTTATATAAATATTACAAACTCATTTACCCCAACTCCCCCGAAATCAATAAGGCTATGCATCTTATTTTGTTGATATTATATTGCTCTGTCCGATGCAGTCCGTCTAATGGGGGGTAGTTAAAAGGCCACAATATGGTTATGGAATATTTCCCATCACAGCAGATGACATAAGCCAGAACACAGAATGTGCCTTGTGGTTAATCGTTTAACCTTGGAGGAGGGAATCACGGTTTTATTTTTCACAGGAGAGGGCAATATCCATTTCTGCTCCCGAACTGCAGAATGTAATTTATCTGTTTATTCTAGTCGCAATCAAACTCGTTCAATTTTGTTTAGACTTCTTCCCGGGCAAAACTTTTTGCAGGCCAAATCCATTTTCAACATCTGTTCCAGGCCTCCATTGATACATTTTAGGGTCACCTAATTTGGGCCTGCTAGAAATATAAAGCAGTGTCCAGTATTTTAGTCAGCATAAGCAGAGAGGACATTGCCTAGAATGTCTCGTAGAATGCATTAATCATTTCGTGAGTTGTTCTTTGATGTATAGTGACTTGCCGAAACCTGCTGGAATATCCCATCATCCATAAAGAATGCAAATGGACAGCAAATACTGAAACATAGCAGCCCCAGTCAAAGACATCTTTAGGGGGACCAGTGAATCCAAACCATTGGATGGACTACGTATGGACTACGGCTAACCTGCAGAGTGCCGTGACAACAACGGGGGGCTGGAGGGTTCCCTGGGCTGGAGGGTTCCCCATTCTTGCTTCATCCAAAAAAATGTAGGGTGGGAGGACCTCTTTTGAAAGGTGGAGGCTATTGAAAATAATCCATGCTCTGAGAATACATACCAGTTTGGAACCACCACCAGCCTTCACAGTGCACTATTAACAGGCTGCTCAGCTGCTGCTTCATTGGGTGGAAGCATGTTTGACACAAATTGGTGGAGTGTTTTGTTAGCGTTAGTATTCGCTCAGCTGTGAGAACTGTAAAGCTTGCCATCTCTCCCTGAGGCCACCAGGGCAGACAGAAAAGCAGCATAACACAACATGATCGTATCATTTCACAAATAAAAAGAGGCGAACAAAAAGAAGGTAATTCAGTCTGAAATATAAAAAAAAACTTTATCTCTACACCGATTGGCCTATTTTACAGCGGTGTTTTGGAATTTACTGGATGTTCGTTTGAAGGAGGAACAGCAGTGTTTGAGGTTCCTGGTTTGTCACCTCCATGTACTGAACTCCCATTATTCAGCTACACCAAGGTAAATACAGTTTGACATTTTAGGGTGCATTTATCAATTTTCAGTTCTGTACGCTGGCCAATTTTACCAAATCACAGAGAAGTTGTGTGTCTCCTTGCAAAAGAGTCAAGGTCGAACCACATCGGGTTACGCTTGCTTGGCCCACGGAACGCCACCCCCAGATGACAGGACAAATTTGCAGCTCATTAAGAGTCTCGGGCTTTTCTCAGTTGTGTGTGAGGGTGTCAGGCGCATGGCCCCAACGTCACCCGCCGCCGGCCCCGTCGGGGTCACACCCCTTCCACACCCCTCCTCCTAACTGTCTGTGGGCATCTGTGAATGGCTCCATTTAGTGGCAGTGTCTCCCCTCACACATGCACACACACACAGCCTGTCAGCCTATGTGTGATCCTTCTCATCCAGACTGCTGCCAGTGACTCCCTGTGAATTCACAGCTTTTCCAGTGTGTAAATAAATCTGGACTTGTTACTTTTGGTTAATTACCCAATTTCATGTCCTCTACAGATGCTGACAATGTCAAACGGAGTAATGCAGGGTGCGCAGATGAGGCAGTTATATGTGTATGTGTGTGTATGAGGTCTTTCTATCTCCTGGGTTCTATCTCTCTAGGTGTGAGCACTGCGACTGCGATCCGGTGGGCGGTTTCAATGGCTCATGCTTGGCTGAGACGGGCCAGTGCTTGTGTAAGCTGTTTGTGACGGGCGACAAATGCAACTCTTGTGTGGAAGGGGCTAGTCACATGGACCCCACTAATCACCTGGGCTGCAGCAAAGGTCAGAACCCAAATGTACTTTCATACACTGGTGGTCAAGAATTGGTCAGATGCACAAATAAACTCTGAGGTTCTTAAATTTACTTTTCATCCATGCATCTGGCATGTGGATTGTACAAAATTTAGGACACCCTATGAAAACATATGAAAAGTTGATCTCCATTTTAACTGTATTGAGAGATGGAGGTAATATAACTAAACACATAGTCTTTTAAACATCATTTTTTTAAAGTAATTATTAGAAAAAGAACACACCCATGATTATTGAAACTTAAAAATGCTTAAAATGTGAATCAGGTGCAGCACATATAGCTCAAGTGATTAGACCATCATTGGAGAGCACTTTGGAGGAGTCTTATTTAAACCTCAAACATTAGTTTGGTTTGCTCTTGCAGCATGTTGAAGTGAGTGATATCACCATGGCCAGATCCAGAGAGCTCTCTGAGGCCTTCAGAAAGAAGGTGCAGGAGTAGATGCAGATGAGTCTGGGAAGAGAGTTAAAAACATCAGATGTTCCACTGTCCAGAAAATAATTTACAACCACAGGATATGCAAAGAAGTCTCCTATAAAATTATAAAACAATCCTAAAATTTAATCTATGGACCTCTAAATGCTGTTAAAATTAAAATCAAAAGGCCATAAAGGTCCATAGTTTAAATATATTAATAAAGACAAAAATGTTCATGGGGTGTCCTAACGTTTCCACCAATTACACATGATTGTTACAGCTTTTCAGCCCATGGATCCATTACAGCCTGAGTCTGAGCTTTCAGCAGGATCCTGTAAACCCTGATACTTTTTTTTTCAGATTGTCAGACACTTTTGCTCTTCTTTACTAACAGAGTCACCTTTTTGGTGTTTATCAGGAGTGATTTGCTACATTCTCCATTGCTATGTATTTTTAACCTAATGAAGACATGATCTGAAGTGGAAAATGTCAGGCTAATCCCTCCCTCCTCCAAAATTACTTTTATTAATTTACCACATTTACCATGTTTGAACCATAGGACCCCTACCCCCTTATTCATAGCACATTTGTTGTATTTGTTAGCATTACTATCTTGAACCTTGTTGTTTTCCTTTAGTCAATTGTCAGTTTTTCCATCATCTTTGTAGACATTTACCCACTGTATTTCTCTCTCTCCTCATTCTTTCCTCCTGGTGTCACTCAGAGCCCAGACAGCAGCCTCCTCCACTGGGCACTGTGCTCAGCGCCAGTGCCATCAAACTGAGCTGGAATGCCCCCGATTCGCCCAATAGCAACGCCCTCACCTACACGCTGATCCGCGATTCAGAGATTGTCCACAGCAGCCACAGCTTGCATCCTTTTGGTAGACTACACACCTAAACACACATACACACTTGTCGATATTTCATTTTTTAACTGAAAGAGAAAAAGACTTTTTCATTCTTGGGAAAACATTGAGAAGGTTTAGAAAATTTGTATGAAAATATTCCATACATTATTGATTATGAAGTAAGTAAGCTCCCAACCAATGGAACTTTTAAACAAAGATTAAAGGGCTAACGTGTCTTCCTCACATGTGTTGCTCCATAGTAAGTTCAAAAGCATGCTTTGATGGATATGCAAGGTGGGTGTTAACACTATTAATGCAATTTCAAAAGTAAGAAATAATCATTAGGTAGATACAGTCATGTTAAAAGGTTAGAACACCTTGGACTTTTTAAACATATTTAGACATGGACATCTGATCTTTATTTGAACTATATTGAGAGATGGACGTTATATAGCAAAATGTTTTTTAAATTTATTTGTAAAATTAAATTATAAGAAATGCACTTATGTTGTGAGGACTGTATTAAGCTATGAAAGGAATACAGACATTTTAGACTACCTCATTTTTGAGTTGATGGTGTTTTGAAAAAAATAGAAAACTGTAGAGCATCATTAATTATAATAATTATAAAATAAAACTGATTTCCAAAAGGCCACTTATTTCAAAAGTGATCAGAACTTGAAGTTGAAAATATGACCAGACAAAAAAAACAATGACAGTATCCAGGCTACCCTCCAAAAATTTCTGCACAGTTATGTCTAAAAAACACCATGTGTCCATCCACTACAGTTATATCTAAACAACTTGGAAAACAGCAAAAATTCACTTGTTTTTGAGTGAATAAAATCCCATTTTAAAATGCCAAAGGAACCTTCCACTACCTTTTTACTGCTATCCATGTGTACTTGCTCAACTGGCATGCAGACTGTAACTGATCAATGAGAGGGGGCTAATGATTTCACTGACACAGATACTGGATTTTAGAGAACAATGAGAATGGAGGGGCTGTTTTCTTGCTTTCTTTGCTCACACAGTGTTCAAAATGCAGAATAAAAGTCCTGAGGACAGCTAATACTGATGCATGAATATATAACAAAATAATCAAGAATATTCTAGACGATCAATTTTAACAGGTGTGAACTGCATTTATTGTCCTTACAAAAGTACAGTTTTGAACATGGTAAAGTACATGCAAATAACTCAAAGGAAGATAACATCTGGGATCTTTTAGATGAATACATTTACATCAAGCTATGAAAATATCCTGCAAAATGTCCTTTATTGAAAAGCTCCCAAATGCAAAATGCGCAAAAACTTGGTGATGGGAAACCCTCACCAATATGAGTAAAGCCATTGTGCCTAGAAGGCTTGCTATTGCATATGTGGTATCTGGCACATTGTCAGATTCTTAAACTTGCTCATTCTTCACCTTCAAGAACTGTGCACTTACTGCCTTTACAAATGCCACAGTAGCTGAAGATAATCTCTGTTTTTGTCTTCTCCTGTCATGTTATGGCTGATCGGTATACCTGGCAGTATCACTAAAGCATGATGTTTTTCCCATATTGTGAAACCTTAGTCCAAATATAACTTACTTCCTCCCATGTTTCCTTTGCGTACAGGAACAATGCTGTTTACTGACTTGGGTCTGTCTCCATACACACTCTACACGTACCAGCTCATCACCAGCAATGTCCATGGCAACACCAGCAGCTCCAGCATCAGCCTGCGAACCCTGGCTTCTGTACCTGTTCCTGATGAGCTCCAGCTGAGCCTAGTGGGTCGTGCTGGGCCCACCAGCGCCACATTCAACTGGACTGAGCCTTTGAACACCTCCGGCCCAGTGGAGCTCTATGCCCTGATGTCTGTGGAGGAGCAGACTGGAGAGGATCACCTGCACTACAAGGGTCTGGGTTCTGAGGTCACCGTGGAGGGGCTGCAACCCTTTACCCGCTACATTTTCAGCTTAGAGGCATGCACCAATGGTGGCTGTGCCCGAAGTGACAACATCACTGTGCTCACGGCACAGATCTCACCCCAGCAGCAACCTGCTCCACATGTGGCCACACTCAGCTCCACTGAGCTGCAGGTGGACTGGAAGCCTCCAGCTCTTCCAAATGGTATGAACGTTTGGGCAGTGTTACTGGATATGGCACAGTGACATGCACAAGTTTAGTGACATATGTCAAAATGTCCATAAGGCACACATTTAAAGAAAAATTAGTTTAATTCAGATATTTTATTAAACACACTTTCATATGTGGTGAATATATAGGTGTGAAAACATATTGTGCAATCCTTTTTTGCTTATGCATTCTAGGGAACCTAACACTGATACGCACATCTGTCAGTTAAGCACTTTATAAAATAAAAAGTCCACATTTTTAACCTTAAAATCAGTATAATTAATATTAGTCATGTTTTATTCGTATGAATCAGGCTGTAATGTGGACAAATGTGTAACTTGAGCATATTGTACATAGAGTTCTTTTTTAAGGACCTTGAACCAATGAATTAATGCAGTACTATTAAAGTGTGTCATGGCAGTTAATACTTACAAATTATTCTTACGAGGTGGTCGCTGTGCATATCACAAAGTGTGTTATACAGTAGAGCTAAAAAAAATCTACTGCTTCCTCCTCATGCTCTTTTAGCAGTCTTCATCCTCATCATTACAATAATGAGAAATACCATTACAGAAATGCTATTTGATCTCTGCCCGGCTGAAAATTAATTCCTGGCGAACTTTAATCTACAACCAAGAGGCTTGATTAAGGCTCAGCCCGTTCTCCATTCTGTGGCATAAACGTGCATCAGAGAGAGGCATTCACGTTTTAAGGCAGCTGATTGCCGCATACAATTATGCATTGTGCCTTGCGCCATTGAAAGTGCGGCAAAATAGCCTTCTGTATATCAATGACTTTTAATGCCAGTTATCATGCTTTTTCACAAATTAGCTCATTAACATGGGCCATTATAAAGTACCCTCGGAGGATTCTGCGAGCGAATCTCTTTTCCGTTTAATTGTGTCTATCTGATTTCTTCCTTTCTCATCTTTTTTCTTCCCCTTTCCTCTGTCATTTTGGGCTGTAGCTGTAATTGCGTGTTGTCAGTGGCTGGCCTTACATCTCAATATTCTCCGTATTCTGCTGAGGCGTATCGGGAAGATTATGGAAATTGTTTTGTTGTTATTATATACATATTATTATATATGCTGACTTATGCAAATCTTTCAACTGCTGGAATTTGCCCTTTTATGCTGATATAGGAGCAGAATGCCTTACAGAGGTCTTTATCTTTGAAAAACAAGGTATGCTATGAACTGACTGAAAACTCTGTCAACTTTTTAAATTGTTCTCTTTTTTGTTCTTCCCAGGTATCATCATCAGGTATGAACTCTTTATGCAAGTGCTTAATGACTCGCGGGAAAACATGACCAATCTTGGCTCGGAGCACAGGGTTTTCCTGAGCAGCGGGTGGCTCAACCCGCAGCAGCCGATGGGCTCGGCCAATGAGAATGCCCTCACTCCACCTGAGAGCAGTGTCATTGTATCTGATCTGGAGCCTTTTACTTCCTACCGCTTCAGAGTGCTCACCATTAACATGGCTGGAAGCACCACGTCGCAGTGGACAGTAGGCCGTACAGGAGAAGGAGGTTAGTTTCATACACAGTCAGTGTCCATTGGCCAAAATCAAACAGAATAGCTACTATTAGATTACACAGTTAGTGTACCCAGCTCATCCCAATAATATTGAATTTTATATTACTGATACGTTAAAATGTGTTTGTTTATTTATTAGAATTGCATTTTTTTGAAGCAAGAAAGACTTGCCCACTTGCCTCCATTCTGTACTCACAGGGTTGAATTTATTAAAGAGACAAACCAAAATACAAGAAACTACATACTGATGGTGAAACACAAAAACTGACAAAAGTGAAAAGGACCTTAAATACACGGACAAGAGTAGAAACACTGATTTACAAATGGGCAGGGTGACAAACGAGACACCGGTGGAAATGGGGTGGAGCTAGGGTGGCAACAAGTTCAAAACAAAAGAGAGACACAGGCTTGAAAACACGTGGGGAACCAAAACAAAATAAATTGATGACGAGAAGAGTCATGGGAGCACAAGACAGGAGTGTGACAGTAGGCCCCTCAATGACACTAGGGCAACACTAGAACACGTAAGCCAACATCCCCCAGATCTGGCAAAACAGAGGGAACGGAAGGACAAGAACAGGACAGACACAACTAGACACGCACACAAGACTGAAGACTTGACAGGAGCTGTGGCAAAACATAAGACGACAGGAGACTGGACACTACGAACAGGAAATGTGAGTGAAGACTGGATACAAGACTGGACGAAAGACTGGACCTGGGAAACATGGGACACAAGACAGGGGACTGGAACTGGGGAATGGGAGCCTGGACATGGGAAACACGGGAACATATATATATATATATATATATATATATATATATATATATTCACATAAAAAACATTAAAATACAGGTTATAATGTAACAAAATAACACAAGGCACTGTATATGTTTATATGTATAATATATTGTTAAAATGAAGATAAAATGTCCATATGTCCTAACTTTTTCACGTGACTGTATAGAGACAGTACCGGCATTTTTATACTAAGTATAAACACAGCAAGAGTTCAATAGCAGTCACATGTCGCATTCATCATGGTGTAATTGTGTCCTTTCTTCACAGTCCCTGAGTACATGAGCCCTCCTAGGGTGTCTCCAGTGTCCTCGTCCTCAATCCTAGTGAGTTGGGAGGTTCCACAAGAGCAGGATGTTCGGGGCAGAGTGACTGAGTACAGGGTCAGCCTTTACCAGGAGCAAACCTCCAACCCCTACGCCCCTCCTGTAGTCACACAGGTATCGTATGACCAGCCTTTGTGCAATATTAGACCTGCAGAGCGAGAGCTACATTTGCTGTCATAAGAGTAAAGAACAAAAGTCACTTCTGTTTGGAGCTGCCCATGCTAGCACAGGCCACTCGAGACAACCCTTCCAGGTGTATGGATATGGTGAAAGCACAAGGCATACTGTAGATACCAACATAATATAAATGTGCATTTTTCCATTACTCCACTTCCTCAAGGCTTAATTATATCCCTTTAGTGCTGAGATTTTGTATTGTACTGATTGCCCCCTCGCACCAAAACAGCCTGTTTTTGCAAGCATATGCAAACTAAACATACAAACATACAGTACAGTCCAGTAAACCACTCATATTGCTGTCATCAATCAGCTCCAGCCAAAGAAAGGGTGGGGAGGGTTCAGGGTAGTGTTTAACCCAAAGCAAGAAGTACAGTTCTCTCCTAAAGTGGTACATTCACACGGACCTATTTATTTCTGCTGGACAAGGATAAGCTGCAGTTCCCATTGGAGGAGGTGAATAAGAAACAATTCATTGTTTGGTTGCCCTGCTGTAGCCCCGTGGAGAATCAGCATCTGAGGCAATTACATGCTGACCCTGTGTTTTTTTCCATCCCAGTAACCTTCATTTGTGTATGCGTGCTTGTTTTTCTCTTGCTTTTTCTTAATGTCCATTCCTGTGTGCCTACCACTGTCCCACCTGTCCTGAAACCTTATGTCCTCTATGTGTGCATAAAGTGGAGGAGCCTTTTAAAGGTTAAAGTGGTCCAGCAACCTGCACGGTACCCGGCAGTTCACTCGGGCAGCCAAAGTGCGTATCGGCATTGCTTCTAGTCCTTCTACTCTGTGCTGCTTCAAGGAGATTTGATGAGCTTAATTTTCCTTAACAACCTTCCTTTTAATTGGATTTCACTATCTTAGATTTTAATTAGGCTGATAAGTAGGTGTTAGCATTAATATTTTTCATCAGTATCCCGGAGATATGCCTTTTCTCTTTTTTTATTCCTTCTTTCTTTTAACAAATATGTCAAGTCAGCTGGGTATGACAGATACTATGCACATTGTGTGTGTATGCACATTCTTGCTATGCACACATACTGCACGGGACTGTGTCAATGATGTGCATCTTTTGTAAGTGTCATGACTCTGTATAGGAAGAGTGTCGAGGCTCTGGTTCATTTTGGTGCAATTCCTTTGGGTGTGAAAACAGTAATCACACTCAGGTGTGGAACAAAACAACTGCACAGAATCCTTTAGAGGATGTTTCAGGGCAGTCCCAAACAAACTCTGGAGCGATTCCTTTTTGGTGAGAGTGGGATCTGACCTCATTCCGACCCAACAGTCAGGTTTACTCCACAGGTTTAACTGAAGCTGGTATGTTGGTCAGATAATCACTACAGCTATGAACAAACTGTATCTCTGCCGCTACTCCATGTTAAGCTGCACTGGATTGAAACACAGCATCTTCTTCCTTTTTACTTCCTTGCTCTGCCAGGTCTGACCAAAAAACAGAGACATTTTAATGTGTTTGTTGTGGAACATTTTGGTGCTCTTTAATTTTCTCAAAATTAAATACAATTAAAAATTAAAATGAAAGAAAATAATGCTCCAAGCTTGAAAACTTGTTAACTGACTTGGACCAAAGCATGTTACCCACAGGTGGGAAAATGAGTACTTTAGCACCTGCCTTGTTTGGTCCAGACATTCAGGCTCTTTAGTTTGGTCTGAAACAAAACAGAATGGGTGAAGTGTGCCACAGAGCATAGTCCAAAATTTGGTCTGACCAACATAGTTGGTGCCAGTTCAGATCAACTGAACCATGGTTGGGTTGGTTTGCAGTGTAAAAGCCCTTTTTGGATGGAGACAGAATCCTTTTTCACCAAGTTCCAGATGTACAAGGAATTTTTCTTGGTTCAGGTCGATATATAAATAAATATGAATAAATACAATGAAAAAAAACAACAAAAACTAAACTATAAAAAAGATTGACTCTTTAAGATACAAGATATATGAACACAAAATATAAAATACAAATATGAAATAAAAAGTACGTAAGCAGACTTCCAATAAATTATGTACAATGCAGGTGGCACCATTAAGCAGGAAATACAAGTTAAATGAAAGCGTTATTTATGTATTTAAACAGCAACAGCAAGTTAAAGTGCATTTGTGTAGTGACTACAGTAAAGTGTCTCTTAGGGAGGTGGAGGTGGTGTAGTTTATACAATTAATGTAATGAACTGCATGTGCAGCAAATTAAAGCAGAGGGATGTGAGACGGGTCCTTGTTTTGGAGGATGATGGCCTGGGGAAAAAAGCGGTGGAGGTGGTGGTTGGTCTGAGTCTTTATGGCTCTCACTCTTGGTCTTTGCAGCGATGGAAACTGCTGGAAGAGAGAGTGACTGGGGTGTGAGGGGTCAGCCATGATCTTTCCCGCCCTCTTCCTCATCCCCATCTTCGAGGGTGGAGAGCCGACAGATGATGATTTTCTCTGCACATCACACTGTTCACTGTAGCTAACGTTTGATGTGCAGAGACACTGAGCCAAACCAGAATGAGATGGAGAATGTGATGAACTCTATTATAGCAGTGTAGAAATGGACCAGTAGTGTTTGAAGCAGCCCAAACCTCTTGAGCTGTCGCAGGAAATACAAGCACTGCTGGGCCTTCTTCATGACTACAGTGCTGTGAGATCTGAGATCCTGCTGAATGGTGGTGCCCAGGAATTTGTACCACTCAGCTCTATTTATGGTGCAGTTGTGTATTACCAGTGGAGGCAGGGGGTGTATTTCTTTCTGAAATTGATGATCATCCCCAAAGTTTTTTGTGTGTTGAGCTTGTCAACACACAGCATGTTTTTACCACAGTACGACACCAGACACGACACTTCCTCCTGGTATGTGGACTCGTTGTTGTTTGAGATGAGGCCAACCAGGGTAGTGTCATCTGCAAACGTAATAAGTTTAACAATGTCACTGTTACAGTGTAGAGAGAGCAGAGCAGGGGAGAGAGCAAACAACCCTGTGGAGCACCAGTGCTGAGAGAGGGTCCAAAATATGGTCACCCACCCTGACATACTGTTTTCAATTGGACAAGAAGTTGTGGTTCCAGTAGCAGACATGTGGGGGAATGCTTAGCTGCCATCGTTTTTTTTTCCAGTAGAAGATCACTATGGATGAAGTAGAGCTAAATCTACAAACAGCACACTGGCTGTTGTGGTCATCCAGGTGTTGCAGGATGTAGGAAAATGCCAAATTAATGGAGATCTTCTGCTTTTGGGGAACTGGTATGATGACAGAGGTTTTGAGGCGCACAGGCACAGCAGCCATGGTTAAGGACTGATTAAGGAATCTGTAAGGATGGGAGAAATCTGTTCAGAACAGTGTCTGAGTGCTGCAGGTGACACAGCAACAGGCCCAGGAGCTTTCCTGATCTTGTGTTTCCTGAGACCATGGATGACTTGCTGTTCATTGATAGTAATGGGTGGTTGTGAAGGGGGGTGTATTGGAGCTGAGGGCAGATGGGGATGAGGTGTGAAGAAGCTGCTGACAGACTGAAGGTAGACTGGGGTGAAGGAGAGACGTCCTTTGTATTTCGAATGTTGAATAGAAGTTGTTTACCTGGTTTGGCAGCTGTGGGTCTGTTGTGACATTTGGCTTGTAGTCCTTTCCAGATGAAAGAACAGTCATTTGAAGAGAACTGTTGCTCCAGTTTTTTCCTGTCTTTGTGTTGTCAGTTTGGACTCCTTTATTGAGTGCATGTACTTTGCCCTTTTGTATGCCTCATGGTCCCCACTTCTAAAAGCCTCTTCCTTGGCAGTGCAGTTTCCTGAGTTCATTAGAGAACCAGGAATTGTTATTGTTGTGCAGATAGTCTTTGATGGGACACAAGTCTATATATGGTGACTGCATCTGCATAGTCATCCAAGTGATCCACCTGATCCACTGTTATATTTGGGCAGTTCAGCACTCAGATTGGTGTGTTTGAAGTCAGCCATAATGATGACCAGAGAATCGGAGAGTCCATGTTCAGTGACTGTAATCTGATCAGCCAGCTGCTGTTGCGCTAAACTGGCTTGTGCCAGTGGGGGAATATAAACCCTGACCAGTATTATAGAGTTAAATTCACGTAGGGAGTAGAATGGCTTGCAAATGATGATAAGAGGTTCCAGTTCAGGAGAGCATGTTCTAGCAAGAACAGTTATGTCTTTGCATGATCTGTGGTTAATGTGAAAACATACTCCACCACCTTTAGTTGGTCCGCTCTGTGCAGAGAGCTAGGTATCTCCACTGCTGCGTCGGGGGTTGCGTCATTTAACCACATCTCACTGAAGCAGAATGCAGATGTAGTGAAAAAGTCTTTCGTCATTTGTACCAGCAGTTTCAGTTCATCCATTTTGTTGCTGAGTGAGTGCACCTTTTCTCCCATGCGCTCTCTGCCTCCGTTTTTGTGGGGGTTTGGCTGGTGGTCACCCCATGAATTTCCGCAGGTATGCAGGCAAAGTCCGGCAAGTTGTTTTGTGGTGTTATGCCTCTGATGTAAAGGTGCTCATTACGGTTGCAAGTTAGTCAAACTATGTCACCAAACATGAGTTTAACAAGTGAAACAAACAAATACACAAGACACCAAAACACTGTGGCTGCCTCTTGGAGCACCTTGATGGAGCCATTAATGGAGCATCATGATTTCCATTAATTAAATTAACCCTTAATTAATTGTAGATCAACCCTTATTTATAATCAGAAACTAGAGGAATCCAAGAATAATCTGTTATACCTTTCTGCTGCATGAACCTGAAGAGAGTTGGATTCTGGCAGGGAGGCAGAATTCACCCCAACACCCGGAAAAAGCATCTTGCTGAATTGGCAATGCATATGCATCAGATGCACATCCCTCTACAAACCAGTCAGTGTCTAGTTTAGTTACTCGCAGCCTAAATATGTGATAATAAGAGGACACAGTGAAGTTCTTTAGTTTGTTCATTAAATTGCAGCATGAAACCTGAATTAACTGGATCAAATGGGAGTGGGGGATGAGGTGGGGTGGTGATCATCCAACATCCTGACCTCACTAATGCACTCTAATGCAATCAAATCCTCACAGCAAATCTCCAGAACCTAGTAGAAAGTCTCCATGGACAATAGAGCCAGTTACTCCAACAAAAGCAGGATAAACCCTTGATTTATAAAGGAAATAATCCCTTCATTTCAAAAGAAATAAATGAGCAGGTGTCCCAATACTAGTCCATATAGTGTGTACAGAGTATGTGTCATGTATGTCCCTCAAGATTTATGTATCAGTGCTAATAATTGTGTTATCTATGTTTGTGTGTCTCCAGCTGTTGTACAGTGCCTCTCCGGAGGAGCGGAGCTACACTGTGGTGGGCTTGAAGGCTTACGAAGAGTACAGATTCACAGTGGCTGTGTGCAACACACAGGGTTGTGTGAGCAGCCTGCCTGCTTCAGGTCGGACACGGCCTTCTGGTCAGTATACTCTCATTCTTGCACCCTTGTGTCCACCAGGAAACCAGTGTTCACTTAGCTATATTGTAGGGGATGACAGCTGTGAACATATATATTTATTACTACTTAAAATACCTAAAATTAGAGTCAAGTGCAGTGAATCAGCTGCAAATGATTGTTAGAGAGGACTTTGAAGCAAGCTGTCTTACTTAAACCTCAGACATTAGTTTGTTTTTGATTGTTGAAATGAGTGGTATCATGGCCAGATTCAAATAGCTCTCTGAGCCCTTCAGAAAGAAGGTTGTACTGTAGATGCAGTGAGTCTGGGAACAGATTTAAAAATATTTCAAAACAATTAGACATCAGCCGTTCCACTGTCTGGAACATAATTTACAAGTGGAGAATAATGGCCAACATGGCCAAGTCTGGCTCTCCTAGCAAGTTCAGCCCAAGGGCAGACCACAATATGTGTAAAGAAGTCTCCAACAAACCTAAAATGACATCACAGAACCTACAGGTATCTCTTGCCACAGTTCATGCCACAGTGCAGCATCTACCATCAGAAAGAGACCCAACAAATTTGATTTTAATGGGAGGTGTGCAATGAGGAAATTTTGGCTATCAAAAAAAGTATCAGGACAAGACTAAAGTTGATCGAATTAACAGAAGACTCAACTGGCACAAACCAAACACAGCATTTGAGCATCTCATATTAACTGCGAAGCATGGGGGTGGAAATGTCATGGCTTGGGGCTGCTGTGCTGCAGCAGGGCCTGGAGAGTACTCCATCATAGAAATCACTAGGGGGGCTTCACATAGCTGAAATAAGTCTGCACGGAGGAGTGGGAAAGAGTTTCTTCCTCACACTTCTAATAAATAAACACATTTTTAATGTATCAGTAAAATACAGCACAGAAAGCACATCATAGAAACTATGAAATCTTTATAGTTTCAGAGGGGGCCTGAGGAAAATGTAAGACCACATGTACAAAGACTGACACTGAAACATCACATAGCTGACAGAATTTGCAAGGAGGAATGGAGAAATCTTTCTCCCAGTTGATGATAGAGACTGGTAGATTGTTATAGGAAACATCTAATTGAGCCAAAGGTGGAAATGCCAGATATTATGGCAGAGGGTGACTGAACATTTTCCTTAAAAGAACAGTGCATTTCTGTTAATTACATTTTACAAATTATGTTTAAGACATTTCTTATGTAGCTAAAATGAAGATCAAACATCCCTACGTTTAAATATGTTCAGAAAATCAGGAGAGTGTAGAATCATGTAGATTCTGTGTAGAACACCTCTATTCAAATGACCAAATAGAGCCAATTAACAAGCTGGTATATAATTTTTTAATATATTTTTATTTTACACTTCTAATGTCTGAATTTTCTTGTTTATAAATGATTTATTGCCCTATAAAAGCTGAAATTGCATTATTATGTTATTATATTCAAAATATTTTTTTAAATTGACAATATTATTGTTTTTTGCAATGATTTCTTGCAAAATTGAAACTGAAAAAAACAAAACAAAACAAAGCAGTACGTAAAACTAAGATTACTCTCTCTGTCTGAATACTTATGGACACCCCTTTTAATAAATGTATTTAGCTGCTTGAGTTGCATGAAATAGTGACACAGATGTGCAAATGCATACACAGCTTGTCTAGTCCCTGTAGGAAAGTATTACCAATAGAATAGGACTCTGCAGATAAACATATTGAGGTGGGGTTCATTTTGATGAATGCAATCAAATCCTCACAGCAGTATTCCAGAATGTAATACAGTAATTTCAATAGAGACAGTTACTCCAACAAAAGCAGAACAAACCCATGATTTCAGAAGAAACAATGAATGAGCAGGTGTCCCAATACTTTTGTCCATATAGTGTATTTTGCCAGTGACTGACGCATTCCTTTACTGTAGCTCTCTCCTGACACCTAGCTTGTGATCTGTTTATGCATGTGTGTGTGTGTGTGTGTGTGTGTGTGTGTGTGATCTCTCAACTCTCATCTAATTATGAGTATAAATTAGGAAGAACGTTTTTGTCTTAGGCTGAGGAGCAGGATACATGTTAATTTCCATTTTAATATTAATGACGTGACTTTAATGGAAATCGTCCGTCATTGGTCGTAGCCACTTTGTTTAAAGGCCAGTCTGTGGCTGCTGAGGGAACAACGAGTGGCACCTTTAATTGTGCAGCCCCATCCCAGTGCTGGACCGTGACGTGTGTAAACCTATGAATTGGAGCAAATACCGTTTGGCCTACTCTCCATTGAAATGGAAGGCTTTTATCTCTGAGGAATATGAATAAAAGCTATTTTAGATTCACTCTCAGGTTATCTCTATTATTTTTCATACTTTGAAATTGATGAAATTGGAAACAGGCAGGTTGGGGGAGAAAGGGTTCAGGCGTTCACACACTTTCGGAAAGTATGTCATCAAGCCCTTTTTTTTAAATCAGACTTTTTGTCTGAGTGCTTTCTTTTGTTCTGTCTTTGTTTCTGTATGTCTTTCTCATTTATATCATGCAGGTTTAGTCCTACTGACCTTAAAGGCAGGAAAACTGTGAGGCCTTAGCTTATTAGTGAGGGCACTATAACTGATCTGGGAAAAAAAGGTATATATATATATATATATATATATATAGGTGTGTTAAAATAATACATGACCTTTATTCATTATAAATCTTACACTAATGTCCTTCAAACTAGTCCCCTTGGGCTGCCATTCACTTCTTCCAAGAAGGAGTGCTGGAACGCCTCTTTTGAGATGGCCCGTGACTGGTTCATCACATTCTGCATGATGTCTTCTCTGGACTGAAATCTGGTCCTTCCCGGGGCATGTTCAGCTTAGGGAAAAAGTCACACGGAGCCATGTCGGGAGAGTTGAGAGCCTGACGAAGCACGTTTTCACTCATCATGCATCCCTAGCTTCATTTGTTATGAAAAATTATGGTCAGATATTTTTAAAGACTGCTGTCCATTTGTTTCTTTGCATACATAATTAGCCTTCTTTCACCTTGTTCGTCAATGGTCAGAACCCCACCGGACCACGACAGAGCATGTTATGTTGGTGTTAGGACATTCTCAGCACTGCAGTGACACTGACATGTGGCAGTGTGTTGCTCTGGTATGAGTAGATCAGACACAGCAGTGCCATACACCACTACCATGTCAGTGTCATGGTCAGACTGTCATCGTGCTGAGTCTCCTGATTAATAACATCTCACAGCATAATGTATGTACACTACTGTTCAAAAGTTTTAGAACCCATATTAGATGTTCTAAAACTTGACCGATAGTGTATATATTGCTGTATATACATATCATAAACAAAATATCAAAGAAAATATATAGATTGTTATAAGATTTACTCTATCCACTGCAATTTCTTCATTTTGTGGTAAATCATCTGTGAGTAATACAGATAAACAAAGCAAGTAAAATGGCTAAAATTCCAAATTCCAACTGAATTTCCAAAGGAGCTGCAAGAGAATCCAGTGTGGTGTTCACATCAGGAGAGAGGCTGATGGAATATGAGAAGGGAGAGGCTATTTGTTCATTCATTTTTTTTTTTGTCTGTTTTTTTTTTTGCTCACTCAAAATGATTCAAATTTTGGGAGGAAAAACAAAAAACAAGATTTGTACAAATATTTAAAGTCTCTTAATGTTTACACCATAAATTAAGGCTAAGATCTCCTGAAAATAACAGCTGGCATGTCTCCTATAAATACTTAAAAAGGATTTTTGCAATTAAAAGTACATTAAACTACAAAAAAAATCCTATAAAAATGGCTATAAAAGTTCTGAAAGTTGAAAAAACATTTTTGCCTTCTCCAGTAAAGTGAACATACCCCATGAACACATTTGACATTTTTAAACAAATTTAAACATATAGACATTTGATCTTCATTTTAACTACACTGAGAGATGAAAGTGATATGAGTAAACACAAACTGAGAAATTACTTTTAAAATCATTTCTAAAATGTAATAGAAGTTGCAATTTTCAACAATTTTGCAATTGTTAGGACCCTTAGCCCTAATAGTCGATATTCCTTCCTTTGGCTGAAATAATGTCAAATAGATTATGAGTCCCCTCTGATACAATAAAGATTTCATAGTTGTTTCTTAACTGAGAACTCTCCAGGCCCTGCTGCAGCAAAGCAGCCCCAACCACTTCCATCTCCATGCTTCACAGTTGGTATGAGGTTCATATGCTGCTTTTGATGTGAGCCAAACATGTCTTTTGTTACTGTGTCCAAATAGTTCAACTTTGGGTTCATCTGTTCAAAGCATATCGTTTCAGAATAAGACCTCGCAAATTCCTCTCTAGCAATGGTCTAATCATCCACAGCTGATTTGCTGTACCTGATTCTAATTTTAGACATTTTAAGTAGATATAAATGGGGAGGTGTGCTAACTTTCTTTCACAAAAAAATTGTATTTCTAATAATTACATTTTACAAAAGTTTTTTTTTAAGTCATTGCTTCAGTTTTATGTGTTTAGTTATATCACCTCCAACTCTTAATATAGTTAAAATGAAGAACAAATGGTCATATATTTAAAAATGAAAAAGGTTTTCATGGGGTGTCATTTTTCACATGACTCTATAAACACACCATACTAATTTAACAGTTAAGCATATCTAAACACACACATACCATGTGCACACACATACCATGTCTGATTACATCATTCTCAGAGATAACATTTTGTGTTTGAGCAAAATCTCAAGAGATGCTCCTGCATTGCTTTGTAGTCTTTGGCATACATTTCATCAGACATTTTACTTTTAAGTCTCTCCATGGGAAGAATTTTAAATATTTTCCTGTACAATCGTGAAACTGTATATGATTTTTCATGGATCTAATGTAATGAAATACCTTTACTGGTTATAAATAGAGGTGTTCTGTCTGATTTTTGTAATCTTTTCTGTTGCCAATAGGTTTAGACGTTCTCCTGAATCTCTGTGTGTGCTACAATTATAAATTCAAACTCCTGTGATACTAAGAACCATAAAGGACATTCAGGATCACTTAATTTAATACGGATTGCATGTGGGTTTGCCATTTTCTAATAATAATAATAATAATAATAATAATAATAATAATACAAACCACCTAGCAACACCTCAGCAATACCCTAGCCACAACATCGACCCTCTAGCAACATCTCAGCAACCACCTAGCCACACACCAACCACCTAGCAACATCTCAGCAACCACCTAGCCACACAACACCAACCACCCAGCAACAACTCAGCAACAATCTTGTACACCATATTAATACTCTAATAACCACCATGAATGCTGATATAACCACCTACCAACATGATAGAAATACTATAGTAACCACACAGCAGCACCCTAACAACTACCTGGGATAATGTAGCACTCACCTAGCAACACTGTAGCCCATTGTAACTGCCTAGCAACCATCTGAAACACCACAGCAATTCCTAGCAACTGTTTGTTAGTTTCTTAAGCTGTGGCGTCTCTTCTGATTAAAATCTGGGCCATAGTTTCCAGCTGCTTTGTGACTGTTCCTTCCCAAGTGAATTATTTTTTACAATCTTTAAGTGAAAAATGCAATAATTGTTCTCATTTTTTTTTTAAATTGCCTTGTCCATTCAAACTGGTTTGTACCAACTTCAGAAAGTGATGAATTTTTTGTTTTTTCAAAATGTCTTGAAATATCTTGATATTATATTCTCACCATATCACCAAGCAAAACCTCCTTGATGTCCTCCTCTTTGTTCCTCTCACCCTGTCCTTATTAACTATCTCCATTTCACCACATATGATGACTTAATGACTCCCTCAGCCCTACCACCACTGTTCGGCACTCTCCCGGCACCACTCCCCCATTTGCGGCCTAAGCGGGGCCCAATTCATCGCTCGGCAGTAAAAACAATTTACTGTTAATTACAAGGAGAAAAATGTGCCGGCGAGCTCTGCACGAACGCCATGAATCATGCGGCCCTCACGGAGATTTATACGGAATATGTAAGTAGGACGAATTAGCGGGCTTTAATAACACAGGCACAAATCAAGCAGCCTTCAAGGGCCTTTAATTGATACAGTGGAAAGTGATGGACATGAATCCGTCAGGCTCATGGCGCCACTGTAACATATGGTGCGCTCTGTGCTCTCCCGTCTATGCTGTCGCCTCCTCCATATGGCGGGAAACGCACTCACCACTGGTGTTGTTTGCACTGTGGTCTTTGTATTTGTGTTGTTGTGTTTAGGGGAGCGGGGGGTGTTCCATTCTGAAGTGGTGATATGCATATTGTTTGTGGACAGCCTTTCTAATAAGTGTATTTAGCTACATGAGTTGGACCCATTGCTGACACAGATGTGCCAATGTACAGACACTGCTCGTGTAGTCCCTGTAGGGAAGTAATGACAATAGAATAGGCCTCTCTGGAGCAAATAAACATATACCTAAAAATATACCTAATGCCAGATGTGGCTAGACGGGTGTAAAGCCCCCCTGCACTGAGCTGTGGAGCAGTGGTCCTGGGATCTCTGGAAGGATGGTGCTCCATCCAGGACTTTTGGGTTGATTTGGGAAGTAGGAGAAGAGGGGTTGCTGATGTTATGTAGATTTGAAGTCCTTTACCTGATTTAATGTAGATCCATGAACAGTGAAGCAGTATTTTTCTTATAAGAAAGCATGCTCGCATGCCATTCACTGAGGGGAAAAGACCTTGTGTAGAAGACCCAATTACCCAACATAACAGAGCGCTCTGTTAGTTCATAAGCTCATCTGAAGAGGCAGATTCATTACTTGTATGACATGACAACTCAATGCAAATAAATCAGACAAAAGTGCAAAATAATCACAAACTGTTAACTCTGGAAATGACATGATCCTGCTTGAATTTTGCTCAGTGCTAGATGCAGAAAAAGGAAACGTTGGTTTGCTGGCGAGGCCACCTCCAACCAGCTTTTGTTAGTTAAGTCCATCACCATTTTCAAACCTCTGAGCTTGGGACCTCACACTCTGTGCGGTAGCTCACTAGGTAGAGTGTCAGCTTACCACCAAGTGGGTCTGGGTTCATACTCCCCCTGAGTGAGCTACCCTGTTACAGAGCAGGACTGAATCAGCTGGGACAAGTTTTCATTCACATTATTGTGGAGCTGTATGCTATAAGGCATAATAAGTATACATGTGTGTGTTAATGCTGTTAAGGCCTGCATACTAACTCTGTACTACTGCTTCTGGATGTCTGCCCTAGCCAGTGCACTAATGCTGCACTAATGATGTTTTATGGTTGGCCATGATAACTCTATCTACTTAGTTACTGTTATGGTATTTGGATAGTGTCTTTACCCAATGTGGATTATGTCACAACTAACAGCCAGTCCTCCAGATACCCAAAGAATGAGCAGAAAGGAACAGGTTCTAATTTGGTCTTGCTCTTTAAAAACATTACTGATGTGCAAAGAGTCAAATAATACTTCATCTTTTCAACATTTTAACCTTAAATGCTACATTTATTTACACTGAAATAGATTTGACTTGAAATTCTTTTAAGAGCCATTGGTCAGACATGGCATAAAGGTCACAATCGTTGCACTAGACTGACAGTTCTCATACTCCTGGCTGCTGCCATTCACTGAGAAATGCATTATGTGATACAGACAAGAACAGCCAATATGTTGCTCATTTGATACGAGCTATCAAACGTTGGATTTTCTGTCTGCCTCTGACTTAATGTTTTATCTGGCAGTTGTTTCAACTCAAATTGGGTGGGAAATTTTCATTTGTCACTGGGCTATTACCTCAAACGCTTTCATTCCCTGCCATCTCTCCTACATGCCACACATCCCCACTCCCAGTGGAAGTAATAAGCTAACACGTGCATCTCCCAACCTGTTGTTGAGCCCACTCAAGACTATGTCTCCCTTTAGCCTTGCCCCCCCTCTCCACCCACCCACTCAGCTCCTCTGCCAGGACTTTGATGTTGATGATTGCAATTTATGCGATCCTTACTTCGTTTTTTATGACTGTCTGTACACACAATACCCATCGCTATTATATGGATGCACCATTAGACCGAATTACCATCTGTTCGAGTGGAGCAGTCAGCAGCTGCTTGCTTTGAGCGGAATTGCAGCCCATTTCTCTCAATGCTGGAGTGAACATCATCCACACTGTAGTCACTGAAATGGTTATGTTGGAGTCTCACACACACATTTTCTACATACAGTCATGTGAAAAAGTTGGGACACCCCATTTTAAACATTTGGACATTTTATCTTCATTTTAAGTATACTGAGTGATGAAGGTGATATCTCTAAAGACATAAATCATTTGCAGAATGTCATTATTAGAAATGAAAAGGTCTTGGTATTTCTGCCTATAACCATCGCTGACATGGACTGGAAGAAAGATTTCCCCACCAAACCTGCCTTCTGTTACTGTGCCTAAATAATGAAACTTTGGCTTCATCTGTCCAAAGCAAATTGTTCCAGAAGTCCTGTTCCTTGTGTAGGTGTTCTCTGACAAACTTTAATCTTGTCATGATGTTGATTTTGTTTTTTGTTTGTTTGTTTTTTTACAGCAAGGGTTTCCTCCTTGCACACCTCCCATGAGAATCAAAGATGTTTGATCTCTTTCTGATGGTAGATGTTCCACATTGGCATCAATTGTGACAAGAGCTAACTGTAGATCTAGTGATGACATTTTAGGATTGTTGGAGACTTCTTTAGGTATCTTACGAGTTATGGACTAAACTTACTAGGACAAGCTGACCTGGCCATGTTGGCTGTTGCTTTAAATGTTCTACACTTCTCCACAAATCATTTCTCCAGACAGTGAAACGTCTGATTTCAAATTCTTTTGTGATCTTTTTAAATCCCTTTCCAGACTTATGAACATATACATAACATTCAGAACCCTTCTTCCTGAAGGCCTCAGAGAGCTCTTTGAATCTTGTCTTGGTGATGCCACTCACTTCAACAATCAAGAGCAAACATAAATAATGTGTCATATTTAAATATGACAGCCACCCCCAAAGGCCTCTCTAACGATGGTCTAATCATTTGCTGTTGCCGATTTGCTGCACCTGATTCTAATTTTAGACAATTCAGGCATTTAAGTAGTAATAAATGTGAGGGTGAACTTTTTCCTCACAAGAAAATTGCATTTTTAATAATTACATTTTACAAATGATTTATAAAGACAATCAGTTTGATTCCATCTCTCAATGAAGATCAAATGTCTCTCAAATTTTCTCAAATGTCTATGAATGTTGTCCAACTTCATTACCTTTTGGCAGTTGATGCTCATGTTTGTGAGTAAAAAGTTTGGAATTTTATCTGCTGATTTATTAAATTTATTTAATTTTTACCTCTTAGGAATCTTATTCACAATTTCCATTTTAGTTCTTTAGTTATTTAACTTGATTTAAGGAACATACAGATGGATTTGTGAATAAAATAAATCACCTTTCTGGAGAGTTTTATTCTCTGTTGTTTATAGTTTCTAATATTCATCAAAGCTCTCAGTGAAACAATGGTGCTGTTGAGCTGCTGGACATCAGCTGTCAGCATCGGAAAAACCTGGCTGTTGCTAAAAAGCATAATAACTCATTTTTGAACAAGCTGATGAGGACAAGGACTGTGTAAGCACATGGAATGTTAAAGGGGAGCCAGACCGATGTTATTGATCTTGTCAAAAAGCGAACAGCTAATCAAGAGTTGATGGTAATGTTTTATGTATATTACACCCATAAAGGCATGCTGTACAAGTGTATCCCTGCCTGTACACACCATATTGACTTGAACTGTGCCATGCATATTTCTCCTGCTGTAGAAGGCTGGGACAATTATGCATAAATCAATACTTTCCCTGTTACGGAAATAATGTAACTAAGTATTATAGTGCATAAAAGGGCCAGGGGGCTTTGCAGAGTCTTGGAAAATGTCAGCCTGTGTTAAAAAAAAAGAAATACAAATACAGAGACAGGGCTGTAATTGTTGCTAGACATGTCTGGGAGATTTGGCTCACTCATTAATCTGATGAGAGTCATATTAACCTTTCTGGTTAGACTGTGAATCTTGTCAAAACAGTGAATGCATTAGTTTAAAAGGGGCGACACTGGAGTGGTTTTGTCACATGCAGTGCAGTGCAGCACAGAGTTACTCGATTTTAGTTCAATTATCCTTGTATATTAGTGTCAGTTTCTATGTTGTTTGTTTCTTGTTCAATTTAAGCATGACGTCACTGTTCTTAAAAGTAAATAAATAAATAAACAAATACAAAAAAAAACAATGGGAGCCATTGTAAAACAAAACAAAACAAAACAACAAAAAAAAAACAAAGCAAAACTGCCTCGTATAATCAATACTGTACTAGTCACATTTACACTTGTGAACTGTACAAGGGCATCAATGGCACAAACAGCCAATGTGGATCGGACAGCCGCTACTTTGACAAAGCATTAAACATTAAACATTCAGTTTAATTTCTGCTATTGTGTGATTTTGAGCCAGTGGATGAGCAATGCTGGTGCTGGATTAAGTATTTGGCCTGATATACTTCATTTTTTTCATTAACAGGCCCACTGTATGACTGTGGATTTTCCTGATTGTGTACACGGGGCCAATGCATCATGCAATGGCTGCAGTGGCTTCCTGATCCACGTTGCTTTGTGCCAACATTGTGCACACTTTGCACAAATTGCATCATTGTTTCTTATGAAATAAAGGGTATAAAAAATAGTTTATCCTGCTTTTGTTGGAGTAACTGTCTCTACTGTCCAGGGAAGACTTTCTACTATATATTTTGATTGCATTCAACAACAAGAGCATTAGGGAGGTCATGATGTTGAATGATTACAAGCCCACCTTATTCTCATATTCTTTAACTCATCCCAGAAGTACTGGATGGAACACCATCATGCCAGAGAACACAGTTCCACTGCTCCACAGCCGTATGCTGGGGGGTTTTATACCCCCTCATATGGCATTAGGCATCCAATTTTATTGGCAGTAATTCTCTACAAGGACTATTTAAGGGTGTATTTGCACATGTGTGTCAGCAATGGGTGCAAGAGTAGGTGAATGCATTCATCGGGTATCCAGAAACATTTGGACTATAGTGTACGTGTTTGAAGTCCCTATGAAGGTTGTGAATTGCATCAATTAACCAGTCAACAATTCTAATAGTTGCTTTTTTAGCCGCACATCATTTTTACCACCCGTATTTTTTAAGGCAAAAGTGATAAATGTCCAGCAAGACTTCACACACGTGCTATTAAATCAGCAGGAGGAATTTGAAATGATCACGGTTTCAATTATATAGACTCAAGTGCTATTGATTGAGAGTAATTTATGACACGACGCATGGCGATGGGCCTTTGAAGACAACACGTCCATTTCCCACGGACATCATTTATTAGTCTCCATAGTGGAGCTGGGCTGACGGGCAAAGTGGACTAAATGCACGGTGGATGTGTCACTGCCCGGTAATTTACTGTGTGAGAGCCCCATTTAAAACATTCCAGTGGCATGCATGGAGTGATGGCTATAAATGCACATTTTTCTTTTCCTCGTCACTTCTCCACCTGAGCGCCCTCGCTCCTGTTTTCCTGTGTTTTTTCTGTTCTGTTCTTTGTTTCAGTCTCATTTGATGTCTGAGCTGTTCTGTGCTGAGCTATAAATTAAAATTCCAGTTTAAAAGAGTCTTAAACCTCTGTTCTGACAGCTCCTGCAGGTCTGACAGCACCCAGGCTGAACCCGCTGAACACGACTGGAATGGAGATTTCCTGGGCAGCCCCGGCTGAGCTGAACGGCCCTCTGCCCGTGTACCAGGTGGAGAGGACAGACGTGTCCTTGTCTGATGCTCAGGGCCAGGTGGTCAGAGGCAGACGCTTCACAGGGACTGGATACTTCCACTTTCCCAGTTCTACATTGCCCAGCAACACTGACTTTACAGGTATGGTCCTAAATCAGCATTTACACTCTGCTGGATTGTTGTAAATGATTGTAGTGTTATTCCAAATAATGGAAGTCTTTCACATGAAACAGTGCATCAACTATGTCTCATAGTTATATACTCAGTAGACTCTATAATATGTAGTAATGTCATGCTATACATAATGCTACACATTTTCACATAATTGTGAAAAGACAGGAATACAAACACACTTATCTTGCTTAAAATATTTACACAAATGGATATTTGATCTTCATGTTAACTATGTTGAGAGATGGAGGTGATAAACATATAAGACAGATGAAATGTCTTACATCAATTGTAAAGTGTAATTAATAGAAATGCGGTTTTCTTGTGATGAAAATATATTACTACTTCAAATGCCTAAAATTAGGATCAGGTGCAAATGATTAGACCATCATTAGAGAAGACTTTGGAGGGAACTGTTTGGTTAAGTATTGCTCATCTGAAACATTAGTGTGGTTTGCTCTTCATTGTTGAAGTGAGCAAGGTCACTATACTGACATCCATAGAGCTCTCTCAGGCCTTCAGCATGAAGATTGTAGATGCACATGAGTCTGGCAAGTGATTTACTCAAAACAATTAGAAATTAGCCATTCCACTGTAAAATAAGTGGAAAACAACCACCAACATGGCCAGACCATGGTTTCTTAGCCAGTTCAGTACAATAGCAGATGTAAAGAAGTCTCCAACAATCCTAAAATGCCATCATGGGGCCTACAGGTAGCTCTTGCTACAGTTGATGTTAAAGTGCACCATCTACCATCAGAGAGAAACCAAACACGTTTGATTGTCATGCAAGTAGGAAACCCTTGCTGTCAAACAAGACTAATGTTTGCCAGAGAACATTTAGACAAAGTGCAGGACTTCTTGGACGCAATAACAGAAGACATTTGGCACAAACCCAGCATGTGAGCACAACAACCTCATACAAATTGTGAAGCATGGGGGTGGAAGTGTCATGGTTTGGGGCTGCCTTGTTGCAGCCGGGCCTGGAGTTCTCCATCACATAATCCTCAATGAAATTTTTATTGTATCAAGACACAAAAACTGACGCTGAAACATCACTTAGCTGAAAGACTGCATGTAGGGTAAGGAAAAGCTTTCTTCCAGTTGATGTCAGAAACTGGTAAACAGTATTTCAGCCAAATGAGCGAATACCAGCCATAAGAACATAGGGTGTCCTAACCTTTTCCTGACGAGAAAATTGCATTTCTATTAATAACAATTCATTCGGTTTTATGTGTTTATTTATATCATCTCCATCTCTGTTTAATCTTTTAATCAAACATAACAAAGAGGCTAAAGATTCCAGTATTTTTCTGTATAGTCCAGTGCAAGTCAGCTTAGCTTGTGCAGTGTGACAGTCTTCCGTCTATATGTGGATCAACCAGATCAAGATTATGTGGGTCTGTGTGCGGGAAGGAGGAGGAGAACACTTTTTATTCAGCTCTCACTCTCTCTCTCTAACAGCCTGATAAATGAATGACTTCCCGATTAGACAAAGGGCAATTATACTTTTGTTTACAAACATAATTGGGGAATTGAGTTCCAAATGAATATAGGTTCTGGTTCATCTGCTAATGTAAAAAAAAAATCCTTAAGTCTGTGATCCTACCATTTGTTTCGATTAGCCACTGTTTAATTGTGTTTAAGGTTTAGAAAGAGGCTCACCTTCAATCATCAGATTGGTCAGTTAAATGTAAGACAGCAGATATGTCTCCAACAACTGTGGCTTCAAGGTGGTATTGCTGCTGAAAGTTTCATAATAAGCGTTCACTCTAATTACTTTCAATCTTTATTGGGGTTGATAGTTTTGAGGTTGTTTCTTTTTTGTCTATAATGTTTATGTGGCTTTATCAAATTATACAGGCTATTTTTGTTACTTTGCCTTTAATACTGTTATAGTTGTAATCAGAAGTTCACATACACTCATCATGGATATGGATATCATGGCAATAGTGGGGTGATAATTGTCTATCTTTGAACTGTTCTTCTCCTACGGCAGAATGATTATATAGCTGACATCTTTAGTAGAAAAGAAAATATTATATAATTTATTATATATTATAATTATAATTATATAAAATATTATATGTGCAGGATCAAAAAATCATACATACAGCACCCTTGATTTTTGGTTAAATATCCCTAGGAAGCTGGAGCACTCTTCTTGGCAGAATATAGATACATTTGTATAGTTCTAGAATGATCTCTGCATACTGCATACATGGTCATGACCCCGAAGGACCACCACAGAGCAGGTTATGTTTGGTATGAGTGGATCAGACAGTAGTGCTGCTGGAGTGCTTAAATCCCTCAGTGTCACTGCAGTACTGAGAAAAGTCCAATGACCAGTGGACAGCATCCTATGAGCCCTGATGAAGGACTAGACGATGTCCAATGCAAACTGTGCTGAAACAGATGAGCTTCCGTCTCTGAGAACTGCAATGTCCAACTACGTTGGAGTGTCTAATAGAGTGGACAGTGAGTGGACACAGTGTTTACACTCTTCAGAAGTACAGAGGGCTAGACTGGACCAGTAAATTGTCTCTGGCGTTTGTGGAGCACAACTGATTAGTAATTTATGTGTGTTTTCCCCAAAGGAATGTATTTTACTATTGTCCCAAACCCAACTCTAATTATTGTCGTGGGGCATATATATGTTTATTCACTTGTCGGAGAGCCCCCACAAACACTGTCAGTCCGATGAACAACTTAAACAGCCAAAGAAGTCATAGTTACAAGTGGGGAAATGTGGTATTCTAGATGATACCTGAGTTGTGATGTATATTCTGACCTTTCACCTTTTCCATATATATATATATATATATATATATATATTTTTTTTTTTTTTTTTTTTTTTTTTTTTTTTTTTTGTAATGTTTGTAGATGATTTAATGTGTTTTGGGATATCCCATGGATCTCCTTGCTGAGTGGGCAGGCATTCCTATAAGAACTTAAATGGAGTGTAGTTGCATTAATGAGCTCAAACTCTGATGTACATGATCTTCTGATGTCCTCTTGAATGCAGCATTAAACAGTGGTATTCTCAAGCTATCTCATACAGCCCAGCTGGAAGTGGCGCTTGTCTCTGGGTCTTTTGACCCAGTTATGAAGATGAGTGAGTGAGGGACACATAATCAGTATTATTATGAGAAGAACTGAAACTGGTGTGAAGTCCATGAGAGCTGAGCAGTTGCCAGCACTGCCATGCAGTATTATCCTGTTGTGAATGCAAGAACTTTGAGCAGAAGAGCATCAGTCAGACTTTTACACAGACAGGATAAGACATGGTTAGACAAACAACAACAAAATATGGAGACAGAAGGACGGTCAGACACACTTCTGTATCCACCCAGCATCAACAGCCCCATCCATGTCTTACGTGCATCCTGCAGCCAGGCCAATCCTCCACACGCACCCTGGTTTCAATGTCTACCAATTGCCAAGCACTGTAGGGCCACTGCAGAGCAGCAGCAGGGCAGCCCCAGTGTTGCAGAAGGTTTGAGGACAGTCCACCAACCAGAAATATCCAGCCAGCAGTGCCCCATAGGCAGCACACTGGATCACAAGTGAAAGGGGCAGAGAGCAACCGAGGCAACAAACGAGCCATGGCCTCCAACCCCACATTCAAGACAGGGGAACCAAAATTGGTGTATCTATCATTGCATTTATTTTTAATTTAGTTTCTAAGCCCTTGCTCATCAAATTCCATTTGCAGTACATTTTTGCCCTCTAACCTTTGCTTTGTATAGTTACACAGAGGGATATTTTCTGTATAGGAAGAGCTCTTACTCCCATTGCCTCACCCCATGCAGCAGAGATAACCTTCTTTTCCCACTCAGTTAAATGCAACAGCCTTTACCAAGGAACACGAGACCATGTTGTATTGCAAGTCCTTTTCTTGTTTCCATGCGTGTCTTGTAGATATCGTACAAATCACACTTTATTTGTATTAAAAAAGAGACAATTAGGAGATCCTGCCTCAGAAGTCAGGGACATTAAATTGCCTCCTTAAGAAACGTGCATAGAAATGAGTGACCCTTTCTGACCTTGCAATTTCAAGAAATGAATGGCCATTTCCTTAGCCCCCGCCTTCCCCCACCCACCCACAAAACTCTATTAACATTTAGCACTGCAGTTTCCAGTTTTTTCCTTAAATAATGACAAACGGATAAATCTTTATAAATCAAGCCCGGAGTTGAGTTCAGCTGACTCTCTAATTGATCAATGGCTGCAGTCAAAGTGGAGAGCTCGTCCTTGGGCCTGCTGGCATTATAAATGGCCGACGACTAATGAGGGAGCCCAAAGAACAAACCGGAACAGCGGCAACACCCCCCTTGGCCCACATCTTTAGCCACGCTGCTCCTTCAAAATCGGACGTTCTACTTTTTCCGGCGATGCATTAGGACGAGGGCAGTCCACTCACATTTGCGAAGTCCTCGCCCTTTCGGCAGCGGTCGCAGAGCGAATGTATTGTGCGCCAGGGCGGGGAAAACATAAAGATTTCCCTGTTGAAAACAAGCTGTTTTTATCGAGCCAGCAATGAAGGGAGGCAGGGGAGGGTGGGGGGTGCTGGATAAATGAGAGCGAAGAGCTCAATGGCTGAAATGAGGCATAATGAAATGAACAAACAACATGCTCAGGGACAAATACTTTGTATAATATTGAAATGTAGCCAAAGCGATGCATTAAGCAGAAATCAATGGTCATCTAATTTGGCGCCTTAAATGATTTTGTCAGAGCGCACAACTCCCAACAAATCAAAGAGGGGAAAAAACAAGATTAAAAAATGCGATATCACTGCAGCAGATTGATCTGCATTTTAATCCTCATTGATGCATTATGGCGGTTTGTGTCTTCAGCTCTGTTCGTGATTCTTAGTCTAGAAGTAAACGATGAACTTACGACTGTAACTCATACATATAGTACGTCATGCGTCATTACGTAACTGGCAGCTATGTGCACATTGTGGTGGCAGAAAACTGGCAGAAAACTAGCAGAAATAAGCGGTAAAGTAATAATAGTAAGAAATGTCTTGTTGCACTGTTGAATGTCAGAATCAGAATGAATGTATGACCTTCATTATTGTACAATACCATTGTCGAAGACACCCTTTGAGGCAAAAAGCAGGTGTCTGTGGTTATGAGATATTAAACAGACCGATAGGATTAATGGAATCATGCACTCTCTCTGTAGGTGCAGTTCACCATTAGTACATAGCTGTGTGACTTGTTGATAACAGCCCATGTCTTGTTAGCTGTGTTGTACTGTATGTGCTTGTCTTGTCTAGGCGGGATGCTGGACCTCTTTTTATTCAGGGTTCTGGGCATGACCACAAAGTACAAAATAGTAGACATGGAAAGTTCTGTATGCCTTGAGAGTGTCTTTCGTACGTATGCTGCCCTCTTTTGTATGCAAGTTTCCAACAAGGTATACGAAGATGTCTAGCCACTGACACTTTGGTCACTGACCCAACAAAAATTATGGGTCAGGAAACTTTACCCCATTGCTATAAGTAAGCTTACTAGTGTAGGACAGGCTGTCTTTTCTTGACCAGCTGTTAAAATAACAGGAAAAGGAATCGGGATGATCCATATCCACATTTTCCTTCACTTGACATCACTGTGTGAAATGCAACTTTCTGTCACCAGTGAAGCTTTGCCCTCAAAAACCATTAACTCTCTGTTTACAAGCACCAACATGGTCTATTAATATAGGCGACTCTTTGTGTGTTTCATTGATCCAGGTGTCTTTACTTTTGCAGAATCTGAATGGTGTAAGTGGGTACACCACCTTTTTTTAGGCTTTCCCCTGCAGCCGTATGAGGGGGCTGAAATAAGTAAGAACCAAGTGATTTTCAAAGACTACATGCTATTGTAGCACTGAAGGCTAAATGATACAAATTATTTTCCTTAATTAATTTGATTGATTGTCAAGTGGCCTCAGTGTGTGAAAAGTAGAGGGGAAACTTTGTACAGACATCATTAGATTTTCTTTTTTTCCCCCATTTAAAGATTAATCATGAAAAGCTCTGGCTCTTTAATTCTGTAATTTGTATATTTAATGGGGTGCTGCAGAATCTATGACAGTAATTAGCATTTGCTGAAAACTCATTAATACGCAACAACTTGATTAATGCTGCAATAATGCTAACATGACTGAAGTTATTCAGGTTATGTACTAAGCAGATTAAATCCAAATGGCCCTGTTTGTTTTATTTATGGTCGATATTATGGTTTTTGGCATGGAAATGTGTTTTTTGCCCAATTTAGCATTTGTCCATGCTTATCATATGCACACGTCTCACAGATCCTTAAAGCGTGTAACAGATAAGAAGAAGAAAGTGTTGATTTAAGGTTTTCTTGAAGCTGCTGAAATATATAAACGAATATGGACAAAAGCTAAGTAGAGCAATTACTTGTAATTACATGTATATGCATATTGTGATTTACCTGGCTGTATGTTAAAGATACATTAGGCAAATCATTGGTAAGGTGAATTTAAAATTTTTCACTTATTTGTTTTTCAAACATTTGTTATGCTGGTTATTTGTCAAGGCAACCACAGAAAACAAGACCAGAGATTTGTCATGAAGCTCCAAGAAGAACTTGTTTGCTAATTGCAGCCATCTGCGGTATCAATATTGCAAAGTCCATAATTGCTGTACCAATTAACCAACCATATATTGCATAACATTGATGCACACTTTACCTGCATGGGCTTAATTAAGAGACTAACTTCATCATTAACAACAGTTACATTTACAAGAAAAAAATATTTCATTAATAATAATTGAAGTAGAGCTTGAAGCTTCAAAAAAACACTGCCTGATCAGTATTGTGTGGGGCTTTCAATGGCAACATCAATGGCATCTCACAACAAAGTCAGGTTTTGATTCTTGATTCTGAAGCTAACAGAGGTTATACCCATGAGACTTAAAGCTGATACCCAAGGTTCAGCTGGTCAGGGTTCAGTTGGACATCAGCAGTCGGAATTTGAGAGTGCAATATTGGCTGGCACAGGACCTGTCGCTTTCCAAGCAATGGAATGATGCAATGGCAGGACTAAGAAAAAGAGGCAATGGCTGATGGATTGGAGGAATCATATGCTTGTCTTCATCCTCCTAGTGTTGGGAGTATCATATGTGATGGGGGAGAATCCTTACAGGGTTCGATAATTAGCACTTCCAAACCAGGATGGAAAACCCACTTGTTCATTTTATATAACACAGATGAAACATACCTGAACTGATGAGGCTTGATTCTAGGTCAGTGTTTGCAGACACTTGCTAATGTGTGATATGTGTGATTGCAGACATTTGCTAATCAAACAACTCAGTGGCTACCATAGGCAAATCATTGATCAAATCATCAAAATAACAGACATGATTAAATGAAGGATAACAAAAATTACTGGCTTTAAATGAAGTGAGAAAATCACAGCTAATAGAATCACAAACAGGACAGACAAATTAGTACTTTGATATTGTGTGATCAAGGATTAAACCAACATTTTTACAAAACAACATTTTGTATTCTTCATACAAAATTGCTGTAAACAACTTTAAAACACAGAAAAAAACAAACACATGAAATATAATGTCCTGTCAAATTTAATTTCTGGTAATGTCTGAATTTTCAATATAATAATAATAGAATGGATTCAAAAGATGAAATGCATAACATTCTTTAATGTTTTTAATTTCTTGATTTTTTACAAAAAAACACCACTGAACTTTAGAGAAGGATAGTATATGAAATACAAATAGTAAAAATATCTACTCTGATTCTAGTCATGCTTGGCCATGATTGTCAAGAGATTCTTAACCAGTATTACATTCATATATTATAATACATTCATTAATATGTACAGTGCTCTTATGAACAGATATGAAACAGATTTTGAAACCTGTGATTATAAAGTCACACATTCATGCTTTATAAAGAGTTATGTATGTTTTGATAAGCACTCATGCGTAATCATACAGTCTTATGACTTATGTCTTGTTATGGATGCCATATAACTCATTGTATTATGAATACTGGAAATGTTTCAGAAATGTTTAAAGTACATTAGAATGAACTTGAACTCTGAATCAGATGTCTAAGCTGTTCTCAACAAAAAAAAAAAAAAGCCACAGAATATGTGTAGTCAGATGTAATCCTAGCTGAAGTTCCATTTCTGTCTGTCTGGTCTCTGAATTTACTCCAAGTGCTCCATGAAGTGCTGATGCAGTCTTTGTGCAAAAGTGCTTCACATCTCCCTATGTCTGAACACTGGTCCAGAGACTCTCTGAGGTGAATCTCATTCCTCATCGTTCGACTCTCTCGGCCTGGCCCAGGCTCCGGGAGACCACTGACCACCGTTCTCTCTGAGCAGACCTGTCAGGACGCCCTCCACTGGGACCCCGGCCCCCTGCTTTTCCCTCCGTAATGGGCTGGATGCTCTGATGGATGTGAAGAGCTTGTCAAAAAAAATAGCTGATCACCCAGGAGAGGTCAGCTGTGCTGAAACTTCAAGTTTAGAGCGAGGGTCTCCCCAGACATCTCCTGACACACACACACACACACACACACACACACACACACACACACACACACACACACACCACTCACACATACCACACACACAACACACACACACACACACACACACACACACACACACACACACACACACACACACACAGCGCAACTGGATAGAGGCTCACAGTGGTCAACATGGCATTTATGTTGTTATAAACCCCCTTTTATGTGATCCAGGTGTGTTTTTTATTGTTATAATATTAACATATTATATAAATATTGTTTATATATATATATCAGAATGAAAATTATAATTTTGAGATTTATTATACTGAAATTGTAGAAATCAGCAAAATGCAGATGTCACTTGTCAGCTGTGCATATTTTGAGTGATCACTGCTTGTTTCTGTGGATGTTTTGATGCATTGTATTTTTGTAATCCAGTTGAAATTGAATCATGTCACATTATTAGTGTTTTTAAAGGGATAATGCAAAAGAAATTCTATGTAATTGTCCACTTACCTTGTCCTTGATCAAAATGTTCTTTCGTATTAAACTAGATCTATAAGGCTAATGTTGCTTACAGACACTTCAATTCAGTATTTACACAAGTTATTTCCATAATTACATGCCCACACACTACTCTCAAACCATATCCATGTATTCAACAGGTAGAAGGTGCATATTCTATGCATGATTTTGCACTATTTATTTTATTTTATGGTACACGTTTGCACTGTGAAAGAAGGGGCTTTTTAATCTCATTGTACATGTGTATAGTGACAAAGGCATTCTATTCTATTCTATATTGTAACTGCTCAGGAAATGGCCAAATGTGCAACCTGACATTCCTCTTTCATGAGGACTGAGGGGAAGGGAAAATGGACAGCAATGACAGACGTTTTCAGTGGTGGGATAGTGAGCTAACAGACCTCATAAATGTTTGAGATGATGTCTCTGTTCAAATTAAACAGCAAGGTGCACATTGCTCTGTGCTCCATGTTTCTAAATAAAAGGTCCAAATGTACATGGAGTTAAAAGCAGAGCTTAAAGAAAATGAATGCAAACCAAAGAAGTGGGCATGGCCATGTTGAATAACATGCCCTTTTTTACAGAGAGCTTAATTTCAGTGATGAGCCCAGCTGTCAGTTACTGAACTTCTTCATAGGTCCTGTGATGCTGGCAAAGATGAAACCAAAACCTCAGGAACCAAAACATTTGTGCATGCATGTTCAGACGATTGTGGGTTATAGGTTACATATTACATTTCGATATGCAATCCTGAACAGCTGAAAGAACAGCCAGATAGAAATGTATGTGATGCAAATGCAAAGAAACCATAAATTCAAATGGTGGAGAACCCCCCCCATGCTCCTTTCATCCATTTCTGGACAATACAGGAGCACTTTGTAGTTCCATAATTACAGACTGTAGTCCGTCTGTTTCTCAGCATACTTTCTTAGCTCCTCAATGTTCTTCAAAGCTCAGTCCCCCACAGGAACACAGTGGGTGGTGGGTCATTCTCAGCACAGCAGTGACACTGACATGGTGGTGGTGTGTTGCACTGGTACGAGTGCATCAGGCTCAATCAGTGCTGCTGGAGTGTTTAAACCCCTCAGTGCCACCAACCAGAAATATCCAGCCAGCAGTGTGCTGTGGGGACCATCCTGTGAGCCAACACAAACTATGCTGAAACGGATGAGCTTCTGTCTCTAACTTTACACCTACAAGGTGGATCAACTAGGTTGCAGTGTCTAATAGAGTAGACAGTGAGTGGACTGTGTGTAAACAGTCCAGGACAAGAGTTATATTGTTGAGTTGTAGTCTTTGTTGTAGTCAACATTAGCCTTGTAGTTCTAGTTTGAAACAAAATAATTAAAGATTGAGTAAAAATTCTGTAAAATTGGAGCACTGCAAGGTGTACTGCGATAAACAGTAATATAATCACAGTCACACTCTATTCTGTGCTCCCCTTGCACTTTTCCTAAGTTTCTGATTTTTCCTCTGCATGTACTCGTGATTTAACCATCCCATGTCATGCTTCATGAAAGTAAAGCAAGTTTTTTTTTTCTTTTGTGATCCAAAGGCGTAATCCTAGTATCTGTCGTGTCGATCTGAGGTGCAGAGATATATCCTGATGCTTTTACACGAGGTCAGTCAGACTCACAACTACTTCAATCCACTGGAGAGTGAATGATAGATTAAGTAGAATCTGTTTAATCTGTACGGTCTGTATTTGAGTGAGTTCGGACTCGGAGCCCTCAACATATTAATTAACTGCATTGAAGAGGGATATTACTTCAAAGGTGTTTTTATGTCTGATTTAAGGTCAGATGGTGGAGGGTTTTATTAAGAGCAGAGCTGGAGGGAATGTAAAGAAAGCACTTCTGTGAGGAGAGAGTCTGTGGAGATCAGATCATCTGGAACATTGTGGGACTGTTCAGTGTTCTGAGTGTGGACTTGTGCTCTCTCTCTTTCTTACACACACACTCACACACCTCTGCTCTTTCTTTGTCTCACATTTTTGGTGTATTGTAATTCTGTGTCAAGTTGTATTTCCAATGGTCATAATGTACATAGATTTGGCAGTCTGTACCAGTTTCTCAGAAAAGCCTGAACAGTGTGTTAGCTCTGCACCCTGCTTGAGCATGGTAGTGTGAACCATACCCAGTCCTGCTTGAAGAAGTGGTATGGTATGTTGTAAGGCAAGGGATGCTGTCTCCAGAAAATCTACTTTTTACATGCTGCATGATTAACAGAACATCACTGTGCTTCAAAATCTGTTAATGTCCTATAATATGTGGTCATAGGTGTCTCTGACCACCTCTGAATGCAGTTTGAGTGTTCAGATTTCAATGTCTCATTGAGTCTCCACCTTTGACAAGGTGGTCCCTGGTAGAAGGCCAGATAAGTGGAGCCTGGAATGAAAGATGGCAATGGAGGAGATGCTTTGGTGAAGGGTGTAAAATGTAGAGATGGAATTAATAGGGCATTAGCCTGGATGGAGATGCTTCAGGTTCCTCCTCCCAAAATTTAGATATAGGTTTCATACAATTTTGGTTCTAAGAACATTCAATCTATCCAATTTTCTGGAAGTTCCTCGACTGAATAGGCTTTTCATATTTGTTTGGCACATTTTAAAAAAGTAATGCAAGTACTGTATTTTTTACTTCAGGTTTTCAGAATCAGACCACTGTCTCAATGTTTTACTGCTTTTACTGCAAAGAGTACTGAATACTTGAAAACAGCAGCATGAGACCAATGAGAGTATGGAACACTCACAATCCTGGAGTCACTAGAATTGTTATTTCACATGCAGTGATTTTAATGCGGCATGTTAAAATAACTGGGAAGTAAGTCAAATTGTTTTACCACATATTAAACTCATGATAAAATTACCATTTTAACACATTCAGAATAATAGATTTAATAGTATTCACCTGATTTTTTTATTAAGTAGAATTGTTCTTAATAAGACCAGATGTTGGTTGTTCAGGATGTGCGTGTCCCTGCAGTGCCACATCTGGGGAAAAAAAAAATGGATTGGCAAATCTCTAATCCAGACATCTGTATACCACTGGATCCACTCTATAAATGTACAGCAATATTATCGTCATACTACATTCAACACAGCTTTCAGCACTGGGGAATTACCCTTTATTTCTTTTAGTTTTAAAACATAGTAACATTTTAATTTTATCCATTTCATGTCCCACCCATAGCCCAGACCTTCTCCTATCACACATTGAGTGACATGGTCCAGTTACATCAGCCAACCACATCAGCTGGAATCACCCTGTGTAATAGGGAAGAGCGAGGTCTTCACTGTATGAGAGGCTGTTCAGCTGAATACATTTCAAAGATTTTGAACAGTTTAGAGGCTGTGAAAATATTCTAGAGCAGGGTTTCTTAACCTGTCAGCTGCAGACCACCAGTGGGCCTAGAAGCACTCTGGTGATCTGCAGGCCTATCTTCAGGGGCACACTGTAGTAGCAGTCCATAGTCGTCCATAAATCATAAAAGTAACAAATATTTAGAGTAAGAAAAAATTGAGATATCAATCATGTTCAAACTACAAACATTATGTAAACATCAGTATGAACATACAGTCAATAACACTGCAGAATTGATGCCCGGCAAATAAAATTTTATCAGACAGTGTAGCAATGGATGCCTGATGTAGACAGTTGGGTAACGAGAGATGTAAAAATGAGAATTGAGAAATTTCTAATCAAGAAGGAATGAGGATACTATTCCACAACCCAGTAAGGCATGGGGGACCACCTTTTTGGTTTTGACCCCAGACAGTTTTCCAGGATGCATGTCTCTACGTTGTCTGTGGTTTTTAACCTTTGTTTTTTTGTAAGGAGATCCCCGTCCCTCACCCACCATTCAACAATGAATAATTCTAGTTGACAACTGGTGGGTACTGACGTGGAAAAGGTTGAGAACCCCTGATCGAGAGGATGAGACCTGTGGATACACTACTCACAAACTATCCAGACATTAGCCTTATCGTCTGCTGACAGTCTTCAATATTTTTGTCAGCCTTAAATTAAAAGTCATCCAAAAAGGGTTATTAAGAGCCACTGTTGGAAACACTGGAGCACGGTGATAAATATTGAAAACACGCTGGGATTGGAGTGAGGCTGATGATGCCTTCTTCTTTACTTTTAAGCATTTAAAAAAAAAAAACTGAGCTGATGGCAGGTATCTTCTAAAAATTCTACTGCCAGCTAGCAATTAGTTGGAAATATCCATCAAAAAAATTGGCCCAATTCTGAAGAGAGATCACACAGAAGCCAGTGTTGGCTTCTCTAATAGAGTTGAGTTGGCAGTTAACATTGAGCTGTCCACTGACTTTGCTTTAGCAACATTTGACAACATGGATAGCATGATCGGATCAGGAGTCTAGAGGGTGGGAATTGAACATTATAGGCAACTGATTGTTTTTCGTGCTTCTGTTGTATCTCTCTGCAGGTCTTCAGCTGAGTTTCCGTACGCGAGCAGAGGACGGGCTCATCCTGTGTGCTTTGTCCCCTGGAGAGCAGGAAGAATACGTGGCACTGCAGCTGTATGGTGGCCGACCTTATTTCCTTTTTGACCCTCAGGTAGGACCCAGTTGTTTATGGTCTTCAAAAGTCAAAGTCCATAGAGATATGCCTGGCAAAACTGGGCTAAACTTGATTAAGTGGTTCATGGTCATTTCGAAGTGTCTTCAAGACTGCTTTAGAAACAGTCATGTGAAAACGTTAGGACACCCCATGAATACCTTTCACTTTTTTTAACATATTTAAACAAATGGACATCAGATTTTTATTTTAATTATATGGAGAGATGAATGTGATATCAGTTAGATGTTTCCTATAACCATCTACCAGTCTCTGACATTAACATGCTGTGCTTCTGTTACTGTGACCAAATAATTCAGCTTTGGATTCATCTGTCCAAAAAACGTTGTTTTGACAGCATTTCCTCTTTACACACCTGCCATGAAAATCAAATAGTTTGGTTGCTTTCTGATAGTAGATTCTGCACTTTGACATCAACTGTGGTGAGAGCTACCTGTAGATTCCATGATGACATTTTAGGATTGTTGGAGACTACTTTATATTGTCTACTCTTCGGCTGAATTTGCTAGGATTGCCTGATCTGGCGTTGTTGCCAATTATTTTCCAGACAGTAGAACGGCTGATGTAATTGTTTTTAGATCTTTTTTTAATCCATTCCCAGTCTCATCTGAATCTACAACCATCTTTCTGAAAGCCTTAGAGCTCTTTGCATCTCACAATGGTTATTCCACTCACTTCAACAATCAAGAGCAAACCAAACTCATGTGTGAGGTTTAAATCAGACAGCCTCCTCCAATGTCCTCTCTTTAGTTTCACATCCATCTCTCAATATAATTTCATTCTAGTTTTTGAATCAACTGTCCTGTTTTTGTAACCCTCTTCTTGCAGTAATACATCTTTGACTCTAAATGTAGCTAGATCTGATATTGTTGCTACAATGGGTCAATTTAGGGGAAATAACTCTATGAAATCTTAGCATGTCTATTTTTTTGATTTCCTTGTGAAACCAAAACCAATATTGTTTTTTTAAGAGGGGAAGTAATTAGTTTTTGATCCAATGAAACTGTCTACTGCCTTTTTTCCATGGAGAACTTTCAAACTGAAACGATGTTTGAATTGGAGGCCAATTAACTTGTTACCCGCAGTCACGAGTAAGGCAACGACAGTAGCATGCTAATTATGTCGCAGTGCAATGCCACCTCGCTGTCTTGACTCTGTCGCTGTGATGATGAAAGCCATCATGAAAGATGATTTGCGCATTAGTGTCCACGGGACCACCGCCGATCTCTCCCCAACAATATTCACCAACGACGAAACTCACCAGTTTTTGCACTCATAAACATATTTTGTCGGGGGTAGTTTGATAATTATAACTAAAAGTGGTGTCATGCCCAATTAATGTCCCCTGATAGCGTGCCCATTAGTTCCCCCATTAACGAATTCAACAATTCTAATGGGATTAGCACCATGGGACGCTAATTGGGCGTGACACAGGAAACTGCTATGCTTCCCCTCACACTCTTTCTAATGATGAAATTAATGAGCAGTTTATAAAACGCTGTCTCATGAAAGAATATTTAGTTCCTGTAAAAAGCTGTTGCAAATGATGCCAGTTAGTCCCCCCCCCCCCCTTTCCAACATCTCCTCATTGGGAAACGTGCTGATATTGGAGGGCCCAAAGCACACACAGAGTGAAGAAAGCTTCTCCAAGGCCCAGGGGCATGATTAACAGAATTAACACCATTGAAGGCATGCATTTTGTCTTAAACAAATTCAAGGGCTATTAACCAAGAGCATGCTGGGTTCTGCATTGATGCCACTTATTCTGTTACTAAGCATTCACTAAAGCCTAAAGCCTAAACAAAGCTTATGAAGGATGTTAGTGGATATGAGAGGACTTTCTCAACAGCAGTGTTTCACTGTTAAAGTTTTAGCATAAGTCTCAAATGGTTTCAGATGAGAGAAGCTGCTTATCCAGATGAAAACGGTATGCTGATAATTTAACTACTTAACCTGCTCTTGACCAGCATAATACATTTGATTTTTGTCAGACTGGTCAAACTGGTAATGCTGGTCAGCCTGGTCATCCAGTTTGGTCAGGGTGGTCATGCTGGTGAGCCAGCCGGATCATGTTGGTCATGCAGATTGGCCAACTTGGTTATGTTGGTCCACCAAAGTGGTCAAACTGGTCTAGCTAGTCAGCCACCTGGGTCATATTGGTCATGCAGGTTCACCTGCTTGGTCTTGATGGTCATGGTGTTCACCAGCTTGACCATATTGGTTGACAATCTCAGTCTTGATGATCATGCTGGTCCTATTGTTTGACCAACTTGGTCATGCTGGTCATCTAAGTTGACCAGCTTGGTCAGCCACCTGGGTCATGTTGGGCATGCTAAACCTCAACAAGACCAGTTTGGTCTTGGTATGGTTAGGCTTGGTCATAGTGGTTGTTCAGCTTGGTCAGGTTGATCATGCTCATAGACACATACCTTATACTGATCAAAAACTAAGGTGGTCAACCAGCTAAACCACCTTTACAAACTTGTGCTGTCCAGGCTGGGTTTTTCCAGCAGGAATAGAACTTGTACAGCTGTATTGAACTGAGTTCTGACCTTTTCCACTGTGTTTCCTGTGATGATCTTTATGGAGTACGTCACACAAATGACAAATGTGAAAATATACACTAGTGCTGAGTATATAAGAAGTGTGTATTGTGTTAAGTATTTAAATGTCACTCAAGCAATTAAGGAAATATGAAGTGAGAAATATACTATATGGACAAAATTAATGGTACAGCTACATCTGCAGAAGCTTTTATGACATTCTAAACCCATAGATATTAATATGAAGTTGGTCCCCTTTTACTGGTGGTCTGACACTTCATAGCTGAGTTGCTGTAGTTCCTAAACACTTCCACTATTCAATAATACCACTCACAGCTGATGGAATAACAGAAAGGAGAGGGGGCATCTTTGTTAACTTTGTTAGAACTTCTGTTGTGGCAGTGGATTCTTTTATATGGATTACAGCCACAGTGATAATAAACACTGAATGAGCGGTATACTATACTCAGTTAGAGGGTGTCACAGTAATGGGAACAAGAGGACGACACAAAAGAGTGTGTGCTTTCCAAAGAAGAGGACCTGCATCTGTGACTACTCTTAAAACATCCACACATCTGCTCTTGCTATTATGTGGAGGGGTAAACAACACAATCACCTTTTGTATCCATTTCACTGGCATTTCAGAACCGAGTCATCTCTCTGGATGAAGATGTTCTGGTGTTGGTTTCCCTCCACTGAACGCAATGACTTTTTTATGAAGCGTCGGTGAAACAGATAAGGTGGGCACTTGAGGCTCTCTGGTACAAAGTTAGACTACAGACTAACAAACTAATTACCTGATCTATAAATAGTTTTTCATAAGAGTTTCATAACCGAGTCAATTGTTTCTTACCCAGATAATTGACTCCTTCATCCACAGATGCAGCTCCTCTTCTTTGGAAGGAGCTGGATAGATATGTGGTGTTTAAACGCACTCTTTTTGTGTTGTGTTTGTAACACTGATGTTCAGGTGAAATTCTCCTCTTCTTCCTATTACTGGGATTCCTCTGAGAATATTATACTGCTTATTCTGTATGTTTGTTTATCACTGTGAGTGTGAAGCTAAATCATGTTTATCTTAATGCAGAAACTATTGTGACTAATTTTGCAGCTGTTTACCATATTTTGTCACATCCCACAAGGTTCTATTTTAGGGCCTATGAAACCAATGTAAATTATGACAGGAATGCAGTTCTGAGAGTGATTTGTTGGCCTATGTTTAAGGTATAATGGGTTGCCAAATATGATACATTAAAATTTACATCAACTAGACTAACCGATGGATTGGCACCCTGTCCAGGGGTATTCCAGTCTTATACCCATTAATTCGAGAGCCATATCAATCCTGAGCAGGATAAAGCAGATAAAAAGACACTGATTGGCCAAAGGAAAGAAAAAAACAATCTTACATAACTTTAAAGGTCTCAATGACTGTAAATAGAAAGCAGAGTCATCTATAATCACACCCAAGTACAATACTCCAAAACATTGTGTTCCATTTCTGCTTTAATCTAGATAGTGAATACACATTTAAATACATACTACACATCCACTTTCTGTGTTTGAACCTAACATATTTAATAGAGTACATTTTATGTTCAGGTTTGAAGTTCAGGTTATTTGTCTCCTGGTGCTTCTCGTCAGTGGAAACCCTGCATTTTCCCACAGCAAGCATCCAGAGGACGCTCATGTCCTCTCCTTGGAACATCTCCACCCTCTGCGTCCCGCGTTGTGCTTGGAAGCAGTAACTGTGACCTGAGAAACGAGTTCCACTTGGAAGAGGTTTTGGCACTGTGACAGAATTGATCTCTGATAGTCAGAAAGCCCTTTTGAAGGCTTCCATTGAGAGAGTAGGGGGTATAAAGACAGCGTGTTGCGTCCCCCCAGGCTGATACCTAAAGCCATCTTCTTTCTGCAGTAAACATATCGCAGCTCCTGGCATCCATACATATATCGATTTGATCATTAAATCTTCATCACCAGGCAGAGACACGATACTTTGTGTCTCGCTGTGTTCACTGCGGAGCGCTACGCCGGGGCCGCTAAAATGTGCCAGCCAGAGTGATGTCATATTTTAGCGAGATAATAACCCCCATCTTAATGCCGACGATGCCAGAGCCTCTAATTTACAGCCTGTGTGGAGGGTCCAATCTCCAGGCAGAATCCACTGCGTACCTCGGGGAGGGAAACGTTGCTGGGAAGAAAACAGGGACGTCGATGTCCACCAAAGACGAAACTCCTGCGTCAGTGGAATTCTTTGAGAAGTTCACAGGAGGTGAAGGTGTTGTAAATGGCGTAAAATGGTTGTAAAAGTTCTGGTGCTCCAAGCTTTCAAATCAGGGATGGGGTATACTTGAGGCCCAAATAACACATATCACTTGGTAATATCAACCAGAATTAACATACCGGTGCATGTAATTTGTGCCAATCATGACAGTATTTTAATGTTTTTTTCTTATGTTGTAAACAGACCTCTGATGTGTGGTTAACTGTTCATAACTGTTCCTTTCATGTTTTAATGTCAGACTTTGTAGAGACTGCTATGCTCCCATGAACACCCTTGACATTTTAGTATATTTAGACATACAGGATCTTCATTCTACCAATATTGACAGATTGAGGTGATACATCTTCATTTGTGAAATGTAATTAATAATAATGTCAGTTTGATGTTTCTTATAACCTTCTATCAGTCTCTGACATCGACCTTTCACCCTCTTCCATGCAGAATTCTTTTGGCCTTGTGATGTTTCAGCATCAGTCTATGTACAGGCAGTCATACAGTCAAAGCAGCCCCAAACCACCAGACATTTCCACCTCCATGCTTCACAGCTGGTATGAGGTTCTTGTACGCAAATGCTCTGTCCGTTTTGCACCAAACATGTCTTCTGATACTGTGCCCAAATAATTCAGCTTAGGATTCATCTGTCCAGAGCACATAGTTCCAGAAGTCCTGCTCTTTGTCTAGGTGTTCTCTTGCAAACTTTAGTTTTTGTCCTGAGGATTTTTTTTTTAACAGCAAGGATTTCATACTTGTACACCTCCCATCAAAATCAAACTGCTTTATTCTCTTTCTCACGATTGATGCTGTTCTTTGACATCAACTGCGGCAAGATTTACCTGCAAGTAATGGCATTTTAGGATTGTTGGAGACTTCTTTACACATGTCTGCTCTTGGACTGAACTTGCTACAGTCTTTTTTCTGAAGGCCTCAGAGAGCTCTGGATCTCACCATGGTGACCCCACTCTCTTAAACAATCAAGAGCAAACTAAACTAATGTCTGCAGTTTAAATAAGACCGTCCCCTCTAACAATGATCTAATCATTTGTAGCTGATGTGCTGCACCTGATTCGAATTTTAGGCTTTTTAAGTAGTAATTATTTTGGGTGTACTAACTTTTTCCTCACAAGAAAATTATCACCTCCATCTCCATCAATAATAGTTAAAATGAAGATCAAATGTCCATATGTTTAGATCATGGGGTGTCCTAACCTTTTCACATGACTCTAGTGTATGAAAAATAACTGCCCATTAATAGAATCTGACTGCTTGTCAAATTACCCCCCAAACATTGCTCTCTTTCCAATATTGAATGCTGTATAATTGAGCATGTTATCTGCCAGTATTATCAGTAATCTGAATGTGTAACATTTTAAAATCTGTATCTGTACTATCTGTACAGTCTGTAATGCTTACTGTGTAACACTGGCTTTGGGGAAGACTTGCTCTAATGGACTAAGCTCCAGAAAGCTTAGGGCCTGTTACGCAGCAGTGTTGGCAGCGTCGGAGCGATTGGTGTGTGATTAACCCCGAGTGTTTGATGTTAGGCCTCGGCTGTGGCCCTCAGTCCACAAAACGATGGAGGGAGGAGGTATAACGACAACCAATGGCACCGCCTGATCGCAACCAGGAAGCAGGCCGTGGGAACAATCATTGTGGACGATCAATACACTGGTAATGGCACGCACACACACACGCACACACACTCACACCTATCATATTCATAGGCTAGCTCTTTACACTCCTCCTCATCAATGCCTCTAAAGCCCTGGCTTCTGCAGATTTCCAAGCAGAGGAATTATCAAGGTTAATCTTTGCCATTCATTGTGTGATTAGAATAATTAGACTACAGGAGCTGCTCCCTCTCCTGAACTTGCATTTCAATGAAGAGTGGCAGAGAAGAGCCGTGCTTTCCGTACCATCGCACTGAGCACACTCTCACATGAAAGAGAGATCGAAAATGCGTGTATATGTGTGTGTCTCGTTCTTTCTGTCTGTGACTCTATTAAGGTTATGACCTTATCTCCTCTGGGCTACCAGAAGCCATTGAATATTTGGAATTTATTGCAAATTGCTCAGCCTTTTTCCGTCTGGGATTATAACCAGCCTCATTTACTGGGGAAAAAGGCTTGTACATCCATGCATGCTTTGCTTTGTGCATTTTTCCCCAGTCTGTATTCCCAGAATGTATGCTCCACTGAAAATACCCTGAATCTAACACAAGTGCCTTGCCAAAAGTATATCCACTCATTCCATTTCCAAATTGCCAATGTTAATCGCAGTTTCTTCACAGCAACACAATAATCCTTATTTACACTTCCTTGCAGAACACCTGTGGTCATTATGTGATTTGTAGTGATGTACAAAATCTAAATTGACAGATTGACCTGCAAAACTTGTCAGCTTGCATTATCCAACCCTACCACTACTAATTAACTTAAAGGAATACTCCAGCTGTATCTGTAGCTTATGGTCGATTGCCACGGACAATTGTTTCGACTTTCCATTTCCATGCATTTAGTAGCAAAAGAACAAGTAAGGAAATCTTACATTGTGACTCCCTGCCTGAAATGCTGTTGGTATGCTGCATGTCAGCAAAACCACTCAATCTTCAACACCTCTAAAGATGTGCTTCCATATTGGGAAAAAGGATATTAGCTGCAAATCCGTTAAAGCAGCAGTATGTAGCATTTTACCTGTTCAAAAATAGTACCTACAGTACTTCCAACGTTGGTGAAATGGTAAGGATTACATCAGTCCACATGTTTCTTTCACTCTAGATTCCAGTTCTCAAAGCACAAATTCCTCTTCCCAACTGTAGAGGAAATTCAGGAGTAAGAAATACCAACTTCATACTTGAAGTTGAGTAACTTGTGAGATGGAGCAACATGGATCAGACTTCTCCTTACTGTTCACCCTACAGGGCACATATAACTGTAATAAAATCTTTTCACATTGACTTCCACTGAAAACATTCAAAGCCATGCTAAATTGGATTCTGAACTGGGAGCCACTGAAGTGATGCTAAAGGTGAAGGGCAGTGGCAGTTTGAACTGGTTGTAAACAAGCAAAGGAAAACTTTTTGACATGACTGAACTCAATTATAATAGACTCCAAAGAGGTGGTGCTCAAGCCACTACATCACTGGATTCTTTAATTAATTATATACTTATTTTCTGTTTGGTCTCCTAAATAGGTACAGCTTCAGCAACCAGTGGAAGTACCATTATTGGGCCAAACACAGGCGTTTTTTTTGGAGGCCTTCCTGAGAATTTCACTCTTCACCGACAAGACACTGGTAATGTCTCAGTTCAACAGCTGGAGCCTTGCATCTTCACTGATTTTGTTTGCTCTTATTAAACTTAAGCTTCTATATTTGTGTGCAGGTCCAGCCAGAATGGTGCGACAGGGTTTTGCAGGTTGTGTGAAGGAAGTGCTGATCCAGAGGGCTACTACCCCTGTGGATGTGTGGGAACCATTAGACTGGGACTCTGCCCTTGAGGAACATGAGACATATGGGGACTGGGAAGGCTGTCCTGAGGACTCTGAACATGGGGCATACTTCCTCGGACATGGTAATGCAGAGAAATAAGTTTGTATATGAGCTTTAGTGTCCATAGCAGTGATATTACAGAGAGCTACAATTTGCAAATAAGTCTCATCAACTTTGAAATTCTATATAATTTACAGTGGCCAATATATAGAGGAGTCAAATGGTGGTGCACTATTCTACTGTGCAGAGACTCCTGCACTAATAGGACCTTTAAGGGACAGCTAAACAAGCCTGATACATTTTGGAATGAATCATGTTCACATTAATGAGTAAAAATCTAAATTTATGTCATCAATTAGCAAACTTATCTTTGGAGATAAAGGGGACAGGTGAAATGAACTGTTAAACGTGGGGTGGATGGCTAATGCTACTAAATATCAATAAATTCTGGAAGCAAACATCATAGCATCTGTAAAAATGCTTGAGTAAATGCTTGATACAACTATTGTTTTTCTGTTTTTTAGGTTTTCTCAAAATGAAACATGGGATCTTCACTGGTGGAAATTCTTTTGAAATATCATTTGAGTTTAAAACAGACCAGCTTAATGCACTTCTTCTGTTTGCCTATGACAACAATGGAGAGGATTACATTTTGGTAAGTTTTGCTAGTATATTGGAACAAAAATAAATAAATAAAATCAGTCAGTTCAGTTCAGTTGTTCAGTTGCATTTTACACACTGTTACTTCAGTGCATCCGGTATGCATTAAATGCAGGGCATATGTTTGTTTTTTATTTTTATTAAGTGTGCAAATATTTCAAACAAACCTTTCCTGTTTTGTCATTGTGGGGTGATTTTTGTAGACTTTTGAGAGTAAAAAAATGAATTGAATCCTTTTTGGAATAAAGCTGTATCATAACAAGGTGTGCAAAAAGTGTAGCGCTGTCAATACTTTCTGGATGCACTGATATTAACATACTAACTTGGAATGTACTAAAAGGAAGTGACAAGGCTTCGTTATGCCAACATATGTCACTGTCGGTTCTGCTGCACTTGCTGCACTTCCATCATTGTCTGCATTTTTGAAATTGTTTCATATGTAGGTAGCTCCTTACATTCCATTTCGCATGTCCATCATAACCACAATCAACAACTGACTGGTTCTAATTATGTGTATGATTGACAGCAGCAAACGTCATTAACAATTAATTTATCTTTACTGTGTGTGTGTGTGTGTGTGTGTGTGTGTGTGTGTGTGTGTGTGTGTCCAGGCAGAGTTGCAGGGTGGTATTCTCTCCTGGGTGCTGCGCTGGGGAGAGCAGAGTGCTGAGCTATCTGTATGGGTGGGCCTATCCTACTGTGATGGTGGCTGGAACAGCGCCACCATGATGAAGCGTGGGTCCCTAGCTGGAGCTGGTCTGAATGATGTTCTAGAGCAGCAGAGGAGCCAGAGAGGAGGCCCACTAACCATCAACTCACCTCTTTACCTTGGAGGGGTTCCTGCAGGTCTACAGCACCCAGCCTTGCACCAACACAGTCTGCTGCATGGTGAGAGACATGGTATTACATGGACATACACAGCAACATGCTGTGGATTTTCCCTCCAAATCCCAGCTTTCAAGGATTTAAGGAGACTTAATTGTCATTTGCATTGCTTGTAGTGAATGAGGAGGAAATTATGTGCAGGGGGGAAAAAGTCAGCCACTTATTGAGCAAGTTCTCTTACTTATAAGGATCATAGGTACACTTCAAAAGAGAAAATGAGAATTGTAGGATCACATTGTAGGATTTTTAAAGAATTTATTTGTGCATTATAGTGGAAAATTAGTATTTGGTCAATAACAAAAGTTCAAATCAATACTTTGTAGCATAACCTTTGTTCAGGTCAAACATTTCCTGTAAGTCTTCACCAGGTTTACACACACTGTAGCTGGTATTTTGGCCCATTAACACAAGCTAAATATTCAGATGCAGAGATGTCATTTCTTGATCCTCTTCGTTTGAAAAGTAATTAAATATAAGTATTAAAATCCTACTTATATACTCTTCATCTGGAAGCCTCTGACAGTGTTCCTTGTTTTAAATAAATAAGCCAGCACAGAATGTGTCTTGCTATCTCTCTCTCTCTCTCTCTCTCTCTCTCTCTCTCTCTCTCTCTCTCTCTCTCTCTCCCTCTCTCTCTCTCTCTTTCTCTTCTCCACTTCCCCTGCCCACCCAAGGTTTTGGCGGCTGCATCAGGGTCGTTCGATTGGCGGCACGCGGGCCTGTCGTAAACTTGGCCGCAGTGTCCCGTGGTGCTGTCAGAGTCAATCTGGATGGATGCCTGTCAGCTGACACCAGCGTTAACTGCCGGGGAAACGACTCCATCCTGGTGTACACTGGCAGGGAGAGCAGCGCTGTGGACCTGACTCTGCAGCCCTTCAGTGGTAAAAAAAAACAAAAACAACAAATAAAACCAAGCACACATACATTCTCTTCCCCACCAGCACTTCAGCCACTTCAGCCAAAGCCTTGTTGACCCTGAGATATCTTGGCCTTTTGCTTTGGGCCTCCTCCCGGGTGATGTCTCAGGCGATCGTTTGGTCTGTTTTTCCCCTGCCTTCTTTCTGCTGGGGTTTTTTGTTCTCATAAGGGCCAAACAAAACAGTGCATGTCCAGCCCGGCAGTGGACGCAGCCCTGACATCAGGGGAAGTGGAGAGGTCACGGCTAAAGAAGTCTGCACTGTCCCCTTCATCAGCACTCTGCTGAAAGTGTTGAGAAAGGCAAGCTTGGCTGACGCCCGGGGGCCAAATATAGCCAGCGCATCTCTCTGGGCTCCAGTGTCTGACGGAGATGAAGCTAAAAGGCAGCTTCAGTGCAAATGTAGCAGCTCAGCTGTATCACTTCTCTCCCTGGCCCCAAACTCAGCTTGTTCCTTAGGGTTCCATGATGCACTGGATGCAGTTGTGGTCAGGCGAAAGATAGATGACCTATATGTTTGGATTGCTTTTGTATGTGGAGCTGTAGGTTCGCTTAAGGTGTGCTAAGGTTTGGAGAAAGCTGTGCAATGTTGTTTCTGAATGTCATGAATTTCCATTTTCCTCTTCTCAGTTAAAGAAAATTTGACACCATTTACAAGAAATATAACCCCACAGCAGTTCAGTTTGGTCACAGCTCATTTTTGAATATTTTAGAATACCCCAAGAACGCCTGCGTGTTAACTTTTTTTTTAATATATGGACATTTGGTCTTCATTTTAACATATTGAGAGATGGAGGTGATATAACTAAACATGTAAAATAGACGAATTATTAGAAATGCAATTGTCTTCTGAAGTTAAGTATTACTACTTAAAGTGCCTAAAATCAGGTGCAGCAAATCTGCTGCAGATGGTCAGACTATCATTAGAGAGGAGGCCTTCTTATTTAAACCTGACACATTGGTTTGGTTTGTGCTTGGTTGTTGAGTAAGATGCAGACTGGAAGAGGAGATTTGCTGCTGCTGGAGATCTCTCCATCATAGAAAACTCCATTAAATCTATCTTATGTCAGAAGATTCTTGAGGAAAATGTAAGACTGTCTTTACAAAGGCTGGAACTGAAACATCACACAGCTGAAAGAATTCTGATCTTTTAAAAGCATTTCTTCAATTTTATCTGTAAAATGTAGTTCAAATGAAGATCAAATGTTCACATGATGTGTTTGGGGCTAACCAAACAAAACATTCAAGCACAAAAACCATAACAACTGTGAAGCATGGAGGAGGAAGTGTCATGGTTTGGGGCTGCTTTGCTGCAGCAGGCCCTGGAGATTACTCCATCATAGCATCCACTATGAAACCTTTATTGTGTCAGAGGTGGCTTGAGGAAAATATAAGACTGACAGACACTGAAACATCACATAGCTTAAAGAAATTCTGCACGAAGGAGTGGGAAGTCTTTCTTCCAGTCAATGGAAGAGACTGGTAGACAGTTAAACTATAAACTAAATTGTATTTGTAATTGACATTATTTCAGCCAAAGGAGGAAATATCACCATAACATGTATTTTCCTTGATTTTCCTCGAAGGAAAATTGCATTTCTACTAAATACATTTACAGATGATGTGTAAAAGACATTTGATCAGTTTCATGTATTTAGTTTTATCACCTCAATGGGGATCACGGGATGTCCTAACTTTTTCACATGAGTGTACATAGTGCAATGACAGAGATGGGAACGATAAAATGGATGAACCTGACTTGCAGGTGGTAGCTGCAATGCAGAGACACTGACATGGTAGTGATGTGATAGTGTGTGTTGTAGAAGTGGATCAGACACAGCATTGGTGCTGGAGTGTTTAAACTCCTCTGTGTCAGAGCTGGACTGAGAATAGTCCATCAACCAGAAATGTGCAGACAAAGCAGGTGAGCTTCTGTCTCAAGGGGTGTCTAATAGCGTGGACAGTGAGTGGATGCAGTGTTTAAACACTCCAGCAGCACTGCTGTGTCTGACAACTCATATCTATACAACACACACTAACACACCACCACCATGTCAATGTCACTGCAGTGTTGAGAATGACAAAACACCTACATAATACCTGCTCTGTGGTGGTCCTGTGGGGTCCTGACCATTGAAGGTGAGAGTGAGATAAGGAAACAGTTGGAGAAACAGTTGGACAGTCTGTAATTATAGAACTACAAAGAGCTTCTGTATGGTAAGAGGAGCTGATGAAGTGGACAGTGAAAGTAGAAACAAGGAGATCATTATAATTTTAAGGTTGATTGGTATATTTGTTGTTACACCACATCAGGTTGGGCCCTGCTCCCCAACTTTGACCCAAAATGTCAAAACATGTGTAAGTCAGTGTAAGGTCAGTATTTGCACACAGCTTTGTCTTATTGTCCATAGTTTTAACATTTAAGCATTTCTTCATCTTTTTCATTGACATTTAATGCTTGAATATCCAGTAGTCATATTTAATTGTTCTGTATCACTTTTTTTAACACGTCCTCCTTAGAATATTTGTACAGAGTGGTGGCATCTGGAGAAGGAGGGTGGGCAGTTGGACCATGGCAGCGAGGACGCAGTCGAGAGACAGGTACACACATAGACAAACAGTCTCTCTCTCTCTCTCTCTCTCTCTCTCTCTCTCTCTCTCTCTCTCTCTCTCTGGTATTTGTTTGTGTCATAGTTTTCAGAGCAACCCATTTCCTTCTTATCGCCGCAATATATGTAACAGTCAAGGAGATGAGATGGTGCTTGGTGATAGCTTATCATGTACCTCAGGGTAAGAGCGCACATCACAAATGCTACCTCCTTAAAAATGAAGGGCTTCTATAGAGAGGAAGATGAATGAGAGAGAGAGAGAGTGAGAGAGAGAGAGCGAGAGAGAGAGAGAGAGAGCGAGAGAGTGAGAGAGAGAGAGCGAGAGAGGGGCTCAAATAACTGAGCAGGCACATTTCCGCACATTCAGCCAATTTGACGTTTTGTGTTTTGGACGAATGTTGTTCATTGCTTACATTTCTGCATATTGTAAATTGAGTTGTAATAAACAATTATAATGTTTTACAGAAAATAACAGTCGTTTGTTTTACTGTACACCAGCTGATCGATGGGAACCAAAACCTCTTGAATTGTGCCTGAATGTCAGTGAGCTACATTGCATTTTAAATGTGGCACCAAGACATAGGTCTGACCCGTAAACAATCACTGCAGCACATCTATATGTGGATTATCACTCTAATAAGAAAACATAATGGACTGGTTTCCCAGATGGGGCTTTAGCCTAGTCCTAGACTAAATTTTACTTTCAATGGAGAATCACAGTTGAGAATGCTGTGTAGTACAAGACTAGCCTTACTTAATCTCTGGGAAAACAGACAAAATATTCCTTCAGTTAATCGCAGTTAATCTTCAAGTTGTTCTTAATACCACAGTCACTCCTGGTTGAATGTGTTGAAAATGTACAATCCCAGGTCAGAATTCAAGTCATATATTTTTATGATAATTCTTTATTCTAATTACAGCGATATTTGTCCTTACTGATGAACATAATTTTACTTAATTTTCAAAACACAAAATTACAAAAATTACTTACATAACAGTCATAACTGTGTAATGTGGGAAAACAAAACAAAACAAAACAAAACAAAAAATAACAATAAAAAATAGATTTTAATGTTTTACGTGTAATTAAATAATAGCTGAAATTTTTGGTAACCATCTGGAACCTGAGCTCTTTCTGTCATGCTTTGGTCACTTAACTAAAAAAATGTAAAAATGTATTCAGTTTTTAAAAAGGTTTCAGAATTACTTTTCACCTTCAGGCCGGTTTTGTGGGATGTTTTTGTAGTTTGATGGAGATGAGGCTTTACTTCCCATATAAAAAAATAAATTGTGTGGCTGCAGGTTTTCATTCCAGTCAACAGAAGCACATATGTTCAGTAAAAAATATATGTACAAAACAAAACAAAATAAGATGAATTACATACTACAGACACGGCAAGGACTGCGCATATCATAAAAATACCGACTGTTCAGGCAAGGTCTTAATAAGTCATTCCCACACCTTACCGAGTTGACTTTGGGTTTCATGAATATATGTACTCTCTGTGAAACCTTGAAGGTGTCATGCCTACATTTGTTGTAGAATTAAATTGTCTTGAATTGACTGAATAGTGCTTTACAGAATATTTTATATAAATAATAATACTACTAATAATAATAAGTTACATCCCACATATTTCACACACAGAAGAAGAAAAGCTGTCTACACTTGTTAAATACGGTGTGTATGCTGCTTTCTCTGCATGCATTTGACTGTTTATTATACTTCTTTGTAAAAGGTGAGTCGTGAAGTGAAAAGGCCATTGCCAGATGGTTTTGAAATATGGCCCAGAATGAACGGTGGATGTACAGTCATATTAAATCAGCGCTGAAAAAGTTACAACTCTAATAAATTGTATTTATGCTAATGGTTGGATATGATTTACTGTGTCTATTAAAAGTGAAGAATATGTGCGCTGCTTTTCTTTGGCCTAACGCGCTCTCTCGCTCCCTCTCCCTCTCTCTCTCTCACACACACACTCACTCACTCTTGCTCCGGCCCTTTCTTTCTTCCTCCCATCTGGATTCTTGTGCTCTCTTGCTTTGACACTCATTCTCTCTCTCTCTCTCTCTCTCTCTCTCTCTCTCTCTCTCTCTCTCTCTATCTCTCTCCCTCCCTCTCTCCCCCTCCTACCCCTACCTTCCCTTATTATCCCTCTTGCAGTTCCACAAAGTGTGCTGCCTCCCTCCAGAGTTGCCAGTGTAAATGGCTCCAGCGTGGAGGTGAGCTGGGTGGAGCCGCCGGGGGTCAGAGGTGTAATTGAGCGGTACGTGGTGAAGGCGTACAGCCGGGACCGTCCCTCTTCCCCCCCGATCAGCACCACCTTCCCCAATACGCAGCGGCTGGTGGGTAAGGGCCGCACCGGGCGTCTGGAGCACAGACTCGCCCATCTTTTTAAACAAGCACTACCTCTGGCTAGGCCTTTTAACACTGCACACTTACTGTTTCCAAAAAAGCAATTTTAGCTCTGGACCTACTTGATTGGATATGATGGGAAAAAAAACATTACAACTACATATTATGCTTAATATTCATTTCCTTATAAGGGGGCATAAATAACAGTGGGCAATCTGGCTATAATATCATGGACCACTACAGGAACAAATATATTGGGACACTTCTGAAATCAAGGGTATTTAAAAGTAGTTTCTTCTGCTTTTGTTCTCCAGGGAAGACCTTGTATTAGAATTTGGAGCTGTGAGGATTTGATTGCATTCAACTACAAGAGTGTTAGTAAGGTCAGAGTGTTGGATGATCACCACTCCACCTCATCCTCGACTCGTACTCAACCCCTCAACTCATCCTTCCACAGCTCAGTGCTGGGAGGCTTTGTACCCCTCTAGCCTACAGCTGTTTGTTTATCCTTTCCAGGGATTCCTATTCTATTGGCAGAAATTCTCTACAAGGACACACGCTGTGTGTGTGTGCATCTGTGTCAACAATGAGTGCCACTTAAAGAGCAAAGCGAGCAGCCTTACACCCTGTCTCCTTTCTCTGCACTGCTTCAGGGTTCTGGAGGAACGGTTGCTGGTCATTATGTAATCCAGTCATGACATAATCCGGAGGGTTCATTTTACAGAAAGATGCTACCCAAACAGCATAACTAATTTAGCTACTATACTGTAGAAACCAGCTAAAAATCTTGTCCAAAATCATTATTATGGTGTAGCCAGGGAATGTATTTTGTGTCGGGGGTGCGTTTTTATTCATTGGAAAGGGGGTCCCACCATGCACATTTCATCTCATGGGGTGCTGCAGCTCCAACAGTACATGTACCTCTCACAGTTATGGCCGGGCCCCGTCCCCACTCAGCTATCCTGAGACATATGTCAGTGATTCTCTGTAATCAGACATTATTTGTATGTAAAGTGGAACACAACCCGCTACTAATACAGTTTCACCTTCACTGCTGTTGCTCTTTAAAGTAGCTTTAAAGGCATTCATTAGAAGGGGTGTCCACGAACATTTGGACATATATTGTACGTGTAATATAATTAGAGGTCACCATGTTTTATCTTCTTTTCGTTCCAAAGTTAGCAGTGTCTCTTTCAGGACACAAGCTGATGATTTGTAGAGAGTGAAAGAGGAGTGGGCCCTTGCCTGAAAATGCTTTGTAACATCAGATGAATGTGTAATCTCCCAGCAGAGATGTCACTTAGAGATAGCCAATCTACACTCTGTCTCCAGGCAAAATGGGAAGATCCTGTTTTATTTTTTTATCCTCTTCTTGGCACACTTCAAACAGTGCAAGGCTAAGCCTTGTTAATTTATGATAGCCGTGACACCAAACGCAGAATTACACAGGCAGATAAAAACCCAGAAAGCAAATGAGTGGGTAATGAGAATGGTGTGGGTCAGGCTCTTAATTGAATTAAAAGACGTCGGACGAGGGGAAGGGAAAAAAACCTGGAGACACCTGCCCAGTTACGACCGTGCCGTAGTGTTTACTTTCTGACTCTGACAGCGATCTGTCCCGAGCTGAGATTAGCCTGGCACGTGAGTGCAGATTAACATGGACGCTAGCCAAAGAGCCATTCACTCTCACATTCACACGCACACACTCCCACCATTAAGAGGGCTCTGCCTTTATTTTGGATGATAAATTAATAAATACATCCTGATTTTAAAGAGTAAAAATTAATTAAAAGCTGTGCTTCCAGGAGTCCTTTGTTTTAATTTATGGCTTAGCCATATTAATGCAGTGCTATTTATACGAGGGCGTCACAGCAGAGACAAGAAATGAATGCGGGAGGTTAGACTCCCTTTAATCAGATCCCTAAGTGATGACAGATTACTCTAAGCACTGTCTGTCCATTCAGCTGCATGTCTATCTCACTGTCTGTCTGTTAGTGCTGGAAAAAACAAAATCTGTGTTATATCCCATGTCACCCTGTATTAGTAATCATAACAAATATAGTTTATTGTTAATTTTTATTTGCTAATATCCACTTTCAGGTCTGTGGTTTAAATATTATTTCAATGATAAGACTCTTATAAAACATTATCCCCTCAGTAATGGATCTTAGAGGTCCAGTTTAGAACGTGGTATATCATTACTATTAATAATTTGATGCCCCAGGACTGTCAGGATGGTTTGAGGGCATTTATTATAGAACTAATAAGCACCCTTATGTCAGTACACTGTCAATTATCTGCTGCCTTACTTTACCTTCCACAAGTTTGGAATCACTGTTCATCTTATTTGGAATCAGTACGGCAGATAAATGTCATGGGAAAAAGCCAATCACATTCATTACTACTTAAAATGCCTAAAATTAGAATCAGGTGCAGCACATCAGCTGTAAATGATTAGACCACCATTGGAGAGGACTTTGGAGGATGCTGTCTTATTTACACCTCAGACATCAGTTGGGTTTGCTCTTGATTGTTAACGTTTGTGGCATTAGCCTGGTTTGAGCTCCATATGAGGATGGTAAAATCTCACAACACTTAGAAATCAGGTGTCTCACTGTCTGGAAAATAATTTACAAGTGGAGAATATTTAAAACAACTGCCAACATGGCCAGGTCAGACAACAAGATGTGGAAAGAGATGTGTTGTCACATTTTGGGCACAGTAGCAGAAGATGGAGGAGTGGGAAAACCTTTCTTCCAGTTACAATAAAAGACTGGTAGACAGTTAAAGGACACATTTCAAGCATTATAGTTTAGTTAAAATGAAGATCAAATGTCCATATGTTTAAAAATGGTAAATTCAAACATGTTCACGGGGTGTCTTAGCCTTTTCACATGACCCTATAAAATGCCTGTGATATTAATCACCTTAGTCAAAACCAAAAAGAGACTGAGAAGTGTATAACTAGTATGACGTTACAGTAATCTAACATTCACAACACTTAGAAGTAAAAATGGATTTTTTATTTGATCACACTTTGACTGCTTCACTTTAAATTAATTGTGGTGATGTCTGTGAAGGAGATATCAATTCACTATAGACCCAAGTGTTTGTGGACACCCCTTTCTATTGAATGCACTCCGCTACTTTGTTATAACCCATTGTTATACCCATTGTTATACCCAGATGTGCAAATGCAAACACAGCTTGTCTAGTACCTGTAGAAAAGTACTTCCAATAGAATTCTTTTGTGCGGATAAACAAACATCAACCTATTGGCACCATGCCTAATGACAGGCATGGCTAGACAGGGATAAAGCCTCAGTTGAGAGTTGAACTGTGGAGCAGTGAATCTTGTGGATAAGGTGGGATGGGGTTGTGATCCAACAGCCACCTCTCTAATAGAGACAGTAGAGACAGGAGAAACCCCTTATAATACCCTTGATTTGAAAAGAAACAATGACTGAGCAAGCGTCCAAATACTTTTGTCCATAGAGTGAATAGTGCACTGATCATAGCAGGGTTAAAGAGGTGCTTGGAGAAGAGCTTTTCAAATCAGGCTGCTTTTAAACACTGCAGCCCACACTGTCCATAAAATACCATCATTAGTGTCTGTACAGAAAAGCCTGGCATTGCTTTCCCCCTTCTGTGATGACTAATAAAGCATGTTTAAATCTGGGGCTATTATCAGAAGTGATGGTTAAATTATGCCATGTTTGAAAAGCCATTGCATTAAGTCTCATAGCATCACAGGCAGCGGGGGCTGCTTTTTTGAAATATGGAAGTGAAAAGAGTGATATTTGCAGCTCTCTCTCTCTCTCTCTCTCTCTCTCTCTCTCATTATTTTCATGCAGGAACGTTAAGTGGCCTTGCTCCTTTTAGCAGCTACAGTATTACCCTAACGGCGTGCACTCAGGCCGGCTGTGGAGAGAGCGTGCGCTCCGTCGGCCTCACCACTCCACAAGAAGGTAAAGTCATTTAGAAGGTCCTGACTTGCACATTTCTTTGATGAATAATAAAGGCTCAGAGAGGTGCATGGAAGGTGCCGTACCATTTACTGGAAAACTCCAAGCTAATTTGATGACAAAGTGCATTGCCAGTCTGTAATTGCTCTGTTACATTATTTTATTATTTTTATATATTTTTTCTCTTTCACTTTTTTTTTTAATTATTGGGAGGGGGATTTAAGTTAGTATGTTTGTTGGACATTTTGGGGTGGGAGAGGGTGAGATTTGGGCAAATGGGCAAATGAATCAAGTCTTTTCCCCTTTTTAATGACATGCATCTTTAATAGCTGTAATGCAGATGAATGGCCGTTTTAATTGCTGTTACATTGTTCATGAGAGAGCCTTGTCATTAACGGGAGGCATCTGCAAGATTAATGAAAGCTTTCTTCATTTCCCTCCACCAGAGAAGTAAATCTAAAGACATTCGGCAGGCTCAATTGGTTGTAAGTCCACAAGTATGAAATGAAGAATCAAGAGCTGCATTTCCATGCTTCTGTAGCCGTCCGAAGGCATGCTCATCTACTGCAGCACTACCAGAGCGCTGTGGAGACCGCTCTCTCTCTCTCTCTCTCTCTCTCTCTCTCTCTCTTTCAACTCTTCTCCGTTCATTCTTTATTACCGTTGCGTCTGTCTGACTCCACAGGCAAGACAAAGAAGCTTTTTCTCTAGTCTGAGCAGAACAAGTGTCATGTCCATTGACTGAAACTCTCTCTCCTACATGAAACAGCAGGAATAAAGACAGATTCATTGTCAGCAGCAATTAGTTTCTCTGTCTCCGACCCATTTGCAAATAAAAGTCACTGTGTTCTGCCCAGTGGTTTAAATAGTTTGAAGCATATCTCTTTCTCTCTCTTTTTTATTTATTTTTTTGGCAGGTGGTGGGTAGTGTGAAATATGTGGGCAGCTTTTCCAGGTCATGCATTAATCTAAGTTGGGCTAAATTGCCTTGTTTAAGAGATAGTATGACATTAGGGGTCATTGTAGAGTGAAAAAATCAATCTGATGTGGACTTGATTACAAAAAGTGAAATTACTGTATCGATTCTGTGCTACAGAACTTTGGACACTGGTCTGCTGTCTGGTGTAGAAGCTGCTTTATTTTTAGTGTGCTCTGTGTCATACTGGGATAACACCTGGCATACAGGAGCCATTATTATAAGGAGAAACTGGAATTTTTGCTATTCTGAAAGGTCCATTTGATGCTTAAGTACATCATATTTAAATACCTAGGATGTTACTGAATTTTTCCCGAGTCAGGTCATTTGAATTTATGTGATTACTCTTTCCAGTGTAATTCTTCAGGCTTCCGATGCAGCACAAAGCAGCACATTACACAGGACTACAGTACAGATACAAAACACAGCAGTGTCTGTGCAGGGCAGTAAATAAACCGGATATATCTCTTACTGTGCCCAAATAATTCAGTGTTGAAATCATCTGTCCAAACCACATTCTTCCAGAATTCCTTCTCTTTGTCTTGGTGTTCTCTGGCATTCTTTATTCTTGCCCTGGTGTTTTTTTTTTTGTTGTTGTTGTTTTTTTAATGGCCATTATATTTTAAGTTAAACCATCCCATCCATAGATTAAACATTTGAGTAAAATGTTTTAGTATTAATTTGTTTAAATAAAAAACATTCTGTGCAACAGTTTAGCAAAATAAATAAATAAATACATCATGTTAATAGTGACTAGTCAATCACATAATATACACAAAGCTACAATTTAGCAAATCACTGAGTACATGTTTTGGACTTAAAGGACCATTTTCTTTTTTTGCAGTTATTTATTTATTAATTAATTAATTCTTCTTCTTCTTCTTCTTCTTCTTCTTCTTATTATTATTATTATTATTATTATTATTGTTGTTGTATTTAAAAGCTTTGATGTAGTAAGTTGTCACATTGCATGCACTGAGCAGACAAAGACAAAGAGAGGCGGACATAAAATGCATGGTTTTAAGGATTTAATAAAAGACCCAAACATGGGATACAAACAAAAACACAGGCTAATGCAAACATTGTAATAAACATGTGTTGAACGCAAGGTAACAAACAAACTGACTGACAGACTGACTAAAACAGAGGAACTAAATACAAGGACAACATTACATACAGCTGGGACTGGATAATGAATGGGACGGGTACCAATGAGACACAGCTGGGAGTGGGCAGGGCAAGGGCGGAGACAAGGCCAAAACAAAAACGTGCTATTAAGCACCTGGGGTAATTACAACAAAATGGGGATGTGAGGGGAAGACAGGAGAACCACACCAGACAGATACGTGACATATGTAAACATTGTTACATTTTCACAACACACTGTATGCAATCCATATATGAAGTGGAAGTGGAACATGCAACATGACAATGACCCAAAACATTCAGGTAACTCTACCAAAGAATGGCTCAAACGAAAGAAATGGGGAGTTTTGGTATGGCCAAGTCAAATAGACTTCTGTGTGGAGGAGTGAGAAAACCTTTATCCCAGTCAAAGTGAGAGACTAGTAGTTAGGTCTAGGAAATGTGTAATTAAGTTTATTTCAGCCAAAGAGGAATAACAGCTATTAAGGCATGGGGTGCCCTTACTTGTATTGTATGAAGAGTAAGGATCCTTATTTAGAAGGATCTTAATATCTTATTCTAAATGTTATTAATTTCTTCACAGCTCCCAAGGAAGTTTTCCCCCCTCATACGCTTCCATACCCCAACTCTCTCTCTGTGTACTGGGACCCCCCTCAAAAACCAAATGGCATCATCACCCACTACAGCCTCTATAAGGACAACAGGTTCATCTACCAAGGCAACGAGACTGCTTTCAACATCACTGGTAAGAACTACTACTAACATTGTGTTTCAGAATATCTGTAAATATAGATTATGACATTAATTATTGGGCAGGTTTGGATGCCTTACCGTGTTGATGTCCAATGTTGTGTTACAACAATGACAGTATTTCCCTTGTATCCTGAAGGATGTGAGTTTATTAACACGTAAGGCGTGGTGTTGTGGATATTCACATCTAAAGCCCTGATGTAAATCCACATTATAAAGTGAATGGTTTGTTTTTTAAAGCCCAAGTCTGTAGCAACTCAAGAACATTGGTATGTCTGTTTCTTTACGCTCATGTTTACTCAGAAGAAAAGCATGAATACCGAAAGAAAACAATAAGTAGAGGCGGATTAGCATTTGAAAGAGAGGGGAGCTACCCGGCCCTACCCAGGGGAAGTTCCTTTGAACAGCGTTTAGCTGTCATAAAGAGCAGATGAAACGAAGAAGCAGACAGAGCGGCTCGTTGACACCAAGGGGATGTTTTGGAACGGTTCTTTGAATCATCACGTATGCAGGAGCATGCACTGAGCAGTCCTGATCCAGTGCATAGTAACTTGAGGTGAAGTTCTGCTATTGGAAACCTTAAGACACAAAAACTATAAACTAAAAAATATGATAAATGTATGTGGTGTTAAAGGTTCTCACATTCCCGTAACTGCTCTATGATGCAAAGAAAAATGTGAAGGACTTAATTAATAATTGAATAACAGATATACATCTATTATTGACATTATGACCACCTCTGCATTCACTGTCCATTTTATCAGCTTTTCTTACATACAGGAGCACTTGTTGTCCATCTGTTTCTCTGCACATTTATTAGACTCCTTTCATACTTGCAATGGTCAAGAACACCACAGAGCAGGTATTATGTGGGTGTGGTCATTCTCTCCACTTCAGTGACACTCACATGGTGGTGGTGTGTTAGTGAGTGTTGCACTGGTATAAGTGGATCAGAGACATCAGTCCACTCACTCTCCACTCTATCAGACACTCCTACTTAGTTGCTCCATTGTGTAGATGTAGTCAGAGACAGAAGCTCATCTGATTCTGCATAGTTGGTGTTGGTCATCCTTTAGTCCTTCATTAATGCTCATTGGACACAGTTGTCTGAATATTTGTGGTTGGTGGACTATTCTCAGTCCAGCATTGACATTGAGGAGTTTAAACCATCCAGTAGCACTGCTGTGTTTGATCCACTTGTACCAGTGTAACACACACCAAAACATCACCATCATGTCAGTGTCACTGCAGTGCTGAGAATGCTCTGTGGTGGTCTCTGTGAGGACTTTGGTAATTATATGGTATACAGTCAAGATGTAAACATTGTTGAGCTGTTTGTATTGTATACTTTCACTTTTGTTCAGATATGTATTATTGTATTTCACATGAATCATTTTTGGTATTTTGTGTTTTAAAGAAACTTTAGATTTTTATTATAACTTAATTTTTGATGCTCTACAGCATTGTTAATTAAAAATACTTGTTTAATTTTTATAATTCAATTGCATTTTATTGTAATTTTATTAAGAATCTGAAGTAAGACTAGGCAAATTTAATTGAAATGATTACTGCAAATGTGAGAAAATGCAAATGGGTTTTATTTTTATTAAAAACATTCATTTCTTTAAACCTTGATGTCTAAATAGTAGTGTGTATATTTTATATGGTAGTGCTTATCCTTAGACAAGAATTTTAAATATCTATACATACACATACACATCATACACTAGCCATCTTAATTGGGGCAACTAGGAGCAGAACTGAATTGTAAAAATTCACAATCGTCTTTGGCTGTCCCCACCCCTCGCATCCCCATCAATCAAAAGCCATGAAAGACCAAGGCTCTGTTTCCTTATGAGGAAGAACTTTTTTATTTCTCCATTTCATTTTTTTGGGCTGACTCTCAGTCATTGTTTTTTCGTTTTGTTTTTTTTTCCCCATATTTGCTTCTCCCAGTGTGTTCCTGCTGGCCTGGCCTGGCCTGGCCGCCAGCAGCAGCAGTAGCGGCAGTGGTCTGCTCTTGGCGGTAATGTGTGAACATTGTGCAATGTTTTATTAAAAGGCTTAGGGCTCCTTCCGCTGTTTGACCCCAGGGTGAGGGCTATGCCTAAATGATGGGGAAGCCCCCAAAAGACCAATTTACACCCAGGACAGGTATATTCACTCAGAGATGAATCATTCAAAATGTCAGCCTATTCCCATCTCTCACTCCCTTTATGGTTTAACATACACAGTGGCAGCCTTATACACTCACACATTTACACACTCTTAGTGTACTGTGGAGGAAAATGGCTGAAAAAAAGTTTTTTAAAGGCAGTTGAATTTAATCATCATATGACTTCCCGTATATAGGTTATGAGGATGGTTACATTGGGCTTACATTGGGTATCACTGGACAGCACAGTAAAAATATAAGTGTATTATATGGCCAGCCAGTAGAACTGGGTGATATTTAAATTATTTTATCAATATAGGGATATAAACAGAGCAAGATATGGGTTGATGAGATATCATTGATATAGTTTATATAAAGTATTTAAATAACAGCCTTATTGTAAGGAGCCGCCTGCACCGTGGCCGCCCAGCCACCAGAGGGCAGCCATCCACCAATCAGGGCCACAATCAGCCTGATTGAGATCAGGTGTGTGGAGGCCATTTAAGGCTTCCTCATGTTCCACTCAGTGTGGTGTCTTGGTGTGTCTATGCCAAAACTCTGCCTGAAAGCACCCAGAAATTCTCCTCCTTTACAAAAAGGAGTACTCCTCCACTTTCCCTCCTGTAAAAGGGGAGTGTTGTTTTTCCTTTCTTTTAAAAAAACTCTAGAACCTTTCAAACTTCCTTCTTTAAAGAGAAGCACCTCTCTATTTTCCCTCCTAATAATCAGGAGTGGTTTTAGGTTGGCCTTTGTCCTCCTTTTGAAGGAGAAGTTTTGTTTACCCTTGTTCCCTCCTCTCTGAGGAGTGGTTTTCAGTTGGTCCTTCTAGGCTCCTGCCAGGATCATAAGCTGGGTTGCCTACTGATTTTTCCTGGGTGACAAGTTGGCTCACTTGGTAGTGTGTTCGCCTCTCAAGTGTCCTAGTCAGGGTTCAAATCCCGTGTCAATTATTTATTTATTTTTTTTGTTTTGTTTTTTCCCCTTTTCTTCCTTGTCTTTTCAGAGCACTGGTTAAATCCTCCACCAGTGCTCTGCTCATTAAAACTCACAAGCACCTTTCACCCATTTACCATCCCAGCCTTCTGCTTTTGAGTTCACCCAGCTTCGTCTGGGAGTTAAAAAAACATATAAGGTCTCAACCCTGGTGGGTTTACGTGTCACTTTCCACCTAGGTTGCAGACCCATAACAGTAAGACACCACCAAACATGGACTCAGCAGATCAAGCAGCCCTACAGCATGCCATAACTGCTCAAGGGGCCCGGTTGGGGCAGCATGAGAAGGCTTTGAGTCAGATCAGTCAGCAATTGCAAGATCTGACATTGGCCATCCAGGAGCTGGCAAAAACATCTAGGGCTGAGCCTCCTCCCACTCCTCTCATGCCTGCTCCAACTGCCCCAACTACAGTTGGGGATGTGGTATTGCCCTCTCCAGTCAGGTTCTGTGGGGAACCAGGGGGCTGCAGGGGATTTCTCCTCCAGTGCTCTCTGGTTTTCCAGCAGGCCCCCACTCGTTTTCCCTCAGAGGCAGCCAAGGTGGCATATATGTTATCCTTGCTCTCTGAGCGTGCCTTGGCCTGGGCTACCGCCCTCTGGGAGAGTGGTTCACCTGATTGCGCCTCAGTAGCCGCGTTTACAGCCGCTATGAGGCGCACTTTTGACAGCCCCGTGCGGGGGGCGGAAGCTGCCTCCACGCTTCTAAATATGCGCCAGGGCTCACTCTCAGTCGCTGATTATACTATCACATTCCGAACATGGGCGGCTGAGAGTGGGTGGAATTCTGAGGCCCTCATGGCAGTATATCAACAGGGTTTGAATGAGGACCTCAAGGATTTGCTGGCCACCAGGGATCCATCCAGTTCTCTGGAGGCCCTTTATGAGGCAACCCTGGTCCTGGACAATCGCCTCCGTGAGAGGCGGCGGACCAGTAAGAGAGCGCAGCGACCCCCCACACAAAATGACCTCCCTCCTCATATTCAGGCCGCAGCTCCCAGCCAAGGGGGGGAACCTATGCAGCTGGGTCATGCTCGGCTGAGTGCCCAGGAGGCCAAGCAGCGTCGTCAGGAGGGGCGCTGCATGTATTGTGGGGACTCGGGTCACAATCTGACCCAATGTCCAGTCAGGCCGTTAAAAGGACAGGCCTACCCTCGGTAGGGGGCTCCAGGGTAGGTCCACTTTTAAGCCCCAAGTCATGTGGTCTGTTTCTGCCGGTAACCTTGGTGTGGGGAAAGTCCTCTGGTGAGGAACGCCTCCAGGCGTTCGTAGATTCCGGGGCAGCGGGCTTTATGGATGTCTGTTTGGCCAGGAGGTTGGGGTTGCCTACTGAGCCTCTGACACTGCCCTTGCCAGTTGCGGCCATTGATGGGTTCCCTATCAGGTCTGGGGCAGTTCAACAACAGACCAAACCTATAATTATGAGAGTAGGTCAACACACAGAACGTATATCGTTCTTCTTAACACCAGCACCTCAACTGCTCATGATACTGGGATTTCCCTGGTTGGTGAGGCACAACCCCCAAATTGACTGGCTCTCCAAGTCTGTTCTTCATTGGGGACCCCACTGTCAAGACTCATGCCTGAATCCTGAGCACTTTGGGCAGTCCAGTTCCCCCAACTTGGAGCCAGCTGATATGGCTAAGGTACTTCCCCAATACCAAGACCTCAGCGAGGTCTTTAGTAAACAAAAGACAGAGGTTCTTCCACCTCATCGATCTTTTGACTGTGCTATCAACCTCCTGCCTGGCACCACTCCCCCTAGGGGCCGTCTCTTCTCTCTCTCTGGCCCAGAACGGGCTGCCATGGAGAAATATATCCAGGAGGCCTTAGCGCAGGGATTTATCCGACCCTCAACCTCTCCTGCTGGGGCGGGGTTCTTTTTTGTAGGCAAGAAAGATGGTGGTCTTCGCCCCTGCATTGATTACCGGGGGTTGAATAAAATCACGGTCAAAGACCGTTATCCCCTGCCCCTTATGACTACAGCCTTTGAGGCACTGCAGCAGGCATCCATCTTCACTAAGTTGGACCTCCGCAGTGCCTACAATCTGGTTCGAATCAGGCCAGGAGATGAATGGAAGACAGCTTTCATCACCCCCACAGGCCACTATGAATACCTGGTCATGCCCTTTGGGTTGATGAATGCCCCAGCTGTCTTCCAGCGTCTCATACATGAGGTGCTACGCGAGGCCCTCGGCACTTATGCGTTTGTGTATCTGGACGACATCCTGATCTTCAGCAAAACGCTGAAAGAACATGTCCAACATGTGCGTCGGGTTCTACAACTCCTCTTGGACAACCACCTCTATGTGAAATTGGAGAAATCCGAATTTCACGTCCCCTCAGTTCACTTTCTGGGGTTTGTGGTCTCCAAGGCAAAGTTGGCCATGGATCCTTCAAAGCTCAAGGCAGTAGCTGAATGGCCTCGACCCACATCACTTCGACTGGTTCAGCGCTTCCTGGGTTTTGCAAATTTTTATCGCCGGTTTGTCAGGGACTTTGGTTCAGTGGCTGCTCCTTTGACTGAACTCACCCGCAAACGCCCCGGTCCATTCTGCTGGACTGATGCAGCCCAGGAAGCTTTTGAGGAGTTGAAGCGAAGGCTGACGTCAGCACCCGTCCTCCATCTCCCAGATCCCGACCTACCATTTGTGGTAGAGGTGGATGCCTCAGAAGTGGGAATAGGTGCTATTCTCTCCCAGCGTTCAGACGAGACTAAGAAGTTGCACCCCTGTGCCTATTTCTCCCACCGCCTGACCTCTGCTGAGCGGAATTATGGCATAGGGGATCGTGAACTCCTAGCCGTTAAGTTGGCTCTGGAAGAGTGGCGTCACTGGCTTGAAGGGGCCAAACACCCATTCTTGGTCTGGACAGACCACAAGAACTTATCATATATCCAGGGCGCCAAGCGGCTGAACCCCCGGCAGGCTCGCTGGTCATTATTCTTCAGCCGTTTCGCATTCCACCTTTCGTACCGTCCGGGTACCAAGAATGCCAAGCCTGACGCACTCTCCAGACAGTGGGAGGATCCACCAGCCTTGTCTCCCACTTCCATCCTCCCTCCTGAGCGCATAGTGGCTCCCTTGCGCTGGGAGGTAGAAGGTCTTGTGCAAAAAGCCTTGGAAAGGGAGCCCGACCCTGGGGGAGGCCCAGCACATTGTCTCTTTGTTCCGGCTTCAGTACGCACTCAAGTGTTACAGTGGGGGCATACTAACCCCCTCTCTGGCCACCCTGGGGCCACCCGGACCCAAGAGTTCATCCAAAGAAGGTTCTGGTGGCCCAACATGACTAGAGAGGTACGCCAGTTTGTATCTGCTTGTGACACCTGTGCCCGGAACAAAGACCCTAGGGCCAAACCTGCGGGCCTACTCCTTCCCCTGCCTGTTCCGCACCGTCCGTGGTCACACCTATCCCTAGACTTCATTACCGGCCTGCCCAAGTCCAAGGGCCTATCTGTGATCATGGTGATTGTGGACAGGTTCTCAAAGGCAGCACGGTTTGTTGGGTTGCCGAAACTCCCAACAGCCAGAGAGACTGCCCAACTCCTCCTGCAGCATGTAGTTCGTTACCATGGCTTGCCCACTGACTTGGTATCAGACAGAGGTCCTCAATTTACCAGTCAGTTTTGGAAAGAGTTCAGCACTGCCCTAGGTGCATCTGTCAGCCTTTCCTCTGGTTTTCACCCCCAATCCAATGGCCAGACTGAACGGGTGAACCAAGACTTGGAGCAGTCCCTCCGTTGCCTGGCTTCACGCAGCCCGGTAACATGGGCGGACCACCTGTTGTGGGCAGAATATGCCCATAATACGCTCTGGCACTCCTCTATTGGCATGACGCCCTTCGAGTGCCAGTTTGGGTATCCTCCTCCCTTGTTCCCAGATCAGGAGGACCAGACTCCCACTTCTGCTTCCCGTCTGGTACGCCAGTGTAAGGCAGCATGGCGCCGTGCTCGGGCGACCCTACTGAAACAAATGGCCTCATGTAAACAGGTAGCCGACCGGAAGAGGAGATTGGGAGTATCTTTTCGCCCTGGGCAACGAGTATGGCTGAGTGCCCGAGACCTGCCCCTCAGAGTCAGTAACAGGAAGCTGGCCCCCAGATATGTCGGGCCCTTCAAGGTGGTCCGACGCATCAACCCAGTCACATATCGGCTGCAGCTTCCCCCGACTCTGAGGGTGCACCCCACCTTCCATGTTTCGCGCCTCAAGCCATATCTTTGCTCGACCCAAGGACAGGCAAACCCTCCAGCACCCCGGATGATTGATGGCTCCCCTGCCTACACAGTCAACAAGATCCTTGACTCCCGCCGGGTCCAGGGTCGGACCCAGTATCTTGTTGACTGGGAGGGTTATGGGCCCGAAGAACGATCCTGGGTGCCAGGGCCCGGATTCTAGATCCGGATCTTATCCGGTCATTTAACCGTGACCGGGCGGCTTCTCCTGGGGCGTCAGGAGCCGCCCCTCGGGGGGGGGGTCCTGTAAGGAGCCGCCTGCACCGTGGCCGCCCAGCCACCAGAGGGCAGCCATCCACCAATCAGGGCCACAACAGCCTGATTGAGATCAGGTGTGTGGGAATGTTGGGCTTCCTCATGTTCCTCAGTGTGGTGTCTTGGTGTGTCTATGTACCAAAAATCTGCCTGAAAGCACTGAGAAATTCTCCTCCTTTAAAGAGTATCCTCACACCTCCTGTAAAGGGAGTGTTGTTTTTCTCCTTTCTTTTAAAAAACTCTAGAACCTTTCAAACTTCCTTCTTTAAAAACACCTCTCTATTTTCCCTCTAATCAGGAGTGGTTTAGGTTGGCCTGCTGTCACTCCTTTTGAGAGAGAAGTTTTGTTACCCTTGTTCCTCTCTCTGAGGTGGTTTTCAGATTGGTTACTTCGGCTCCTGCCAGGCTCATAAGCTGGGTTGCCTACTGATTTTTCCTGGGTGACAAGTTGGCTCACTCGGTAGTGTGTTCGCCTCTCAAGTGTCCTAGTCAGGGTTCAATCCACGTGTCAATTATTTATTTATTTTTTTTGTTTTGTTTTTCCCCTTTTCTTCCTTGTCTTTTCCAGAGCACTGGTTAGTCCTCCATAGTGCTCTGCTCGTCGCTCCACAAGCACCTTTCAACCATTTACCATCCCAGCCTTCTGCTTTTGAGTTCACCCAGCTTCGTCTGGGAGTTAAAAAAACATATAAGGTCTCAACCCTGGTGGACTACGTGTCACTTTCCACCTAGGTTTAAGACCCATAACACTATGAAACCTTTTTCTGCTTTGCTCTTCTATACACTCTGTTCTTAGCTCCTCTGCTGTGCCCATGGCTCCAATGCATAGCTATTGCTCATTCTTTCCTCACCCCTCATTGACCTCTCACACACACTCTGTGAGTATGAACTTATGTTGTATAAAGAAGAAATTAAGTTCAAGTTTCAGGTAGCATAATTAAATGTGGCAAGTCATATACTATATATATATATATATATATATATATATATATATATATATATATATATATATATATATATACAGAGAGAGAGAGAGAGAGAGAGAGAAATTCCAACCTTTATTATTATAGACAGTTTGAGTCACAGTTAGAAAGTCTCAGCCAATAATGTGGCACCTCATTTTGCTTGTGCATGCGGCTAGTGTATATAAATAATCATAGCAATATCACTAGTAGTTTCTGTTCTTCTTATGCCATGCTGAAAAGGATAGCACAATGGATAATACAACTATACCAGTGTACACATTGTGTATTTTAGGAACTATCTTATACTGGCGGGATATTTTTGTTCTCTAATTAAATGTTGATCATTATATGGATGAGTCTGTGGTACATTTTCTACAGAATTCAAGCCTTAGAACCTGCTCCATCAGCAGTAATCAAGATTCATCGATTCATGTTTATCGATGTTCAGCTGTCCAGTGTTGAGTGAGTCTGTGTCTCTACTGCAGCCTCAAACTTTAGTTCTTGACTGACAGAAGGCGTTCTGAAGCCAGTGTGGTCTTCACTGTTGCCAGCTCATCCTCCTTCTCCACAGTTATACAGAGTGGTTATGAGGTTGCAGCCTTTATGTCAAACTCCAGTATTCCCCAGCCACTCTCATCAACAAGGTGTTTCCCATTCATTAACATCAGAGAGTACGCAAATAACAGACACATTTGGGCCAAATCTGTGCTAAATCTGGAAGTTTTGGCACGTATGGCTCAGATTTTGGCTAGGTTTGGGACAAACAAAGGGGTTATCTGGGTATGGTGCTGAAAATCCCAGAAGATCATCAGTTATAGAAATACTCAAACAAGTAGAATGTCACTTTTACTCTACTCATTTCAGACAGAAGCGAAGAGGAGAAATAAGCTTAATGTGTTTATAAGAAAAATCAGATCAATGGGTCTCCAGCAGTATGGGCAAGTCAATGGGTGGTCTTGATTGGAAATTATAGCTTGCCTGACAGTAATGGTTGGAAGTGGCATACAGGGTATAATTTCTTAATGCATTTCAGTTAACGCCTGTTGATCTTTCCTCAGGCTTTTCATGCGCTCTCTCTCTCTCTCTCTCTCTCTCTCTCTCTCTCTCTCTCTCTCTCTCTCTCTCTCTCTCTCTCTCCCTTCTCCTCACTTAACAGTAGATTGTATGCAAATATGCTATGACAGAATCCACTTTCTGGTGAGAAAACCCTAAGCACATTTCACACCTAGTTTTTTAGTCAAGAATTGAAAGCTGTGCGCCAGAGTCTTCCTTTCAAAGCTCAGAACAATCTTAGCCCGCTCCTCTGATCACCTTAAGCAACTTTGCCTTCAACGGATAAAGACGTGCCTGACTACATGTGTATCACAGCCCAAAGTTCAAACACAAAGCGAGTGTGGGCTTTAAAGGGATTTTTCCTTTTTTTTTCCAAAGGCGCATCATGCGGCTAGATGTTATTTTCAGTCTTACTCAGCGGGGTACGGCATTCATTGCAGGTCGTGATGAAGGATGAAGGTAAAGGTCTGATATGATAAGAAGCTTCAGAGCATAGCTTTGGTACACCTTCCCTCTCGCGCATGCGCATGCATGCCGCTTACTCCAAACCCGGGGATTCCAATTTCTTTCAGGATATCTTAGCTCAGCTTCGGCGGCCGCCCCTGCTGTGAATCTGGATTCTCTCGCCTTTTTTCCCCTTCCTCCTTTCTTGACAGTAAAACCACTTTCAAGCGCTTCAAGGAGAGAGCCTCCTTCGCATGGAGAATGCCCTTTGAAACATGTCGCTCTCAGCCTGGGTTTGAAAACTCCAGCCTAACTGTACAAATGGTTAACAAATGAGCTCAGTCGCATGTAAGCACAGGCTGGAGTGCTAGTATGTGCGTCCATGTGAGCAGGCAGAGGGCCACAACTAGATGACTGATTATCACAACAACAGCAACCCAAATATACAGAAATATGAGAAAAGTTAGGTCTTATTGAATGAACTTGAAAACATGACTGTAGGAATATCACTGCTTACACTTTGCAAATGTTGGACATCAGATATCTGGAACATTGACCTGTAAATACAACATAGCAGTAGTTTACATATACAATCACTGACCAAAAAATGGCACACCCAGGTAGAATTGCTGCAGAACTGATTAGACACTGGGTCTTAGCACAAGACTACATACAGTAACATGCTTCCCCTTGCTACCCTATAAAAAGGCTCTTATAGGCTACTTTTGGGTAGTGTACCTCTTGGTGTGAGATTGTTGACTGCTAGACATACATCTACTGTATAATACACTTGAAGACATTTTGCCCAGTTGACAGAATTTGAGAAGGGTTGAATCATTGGACTGAGAGAAATCCAAGAACGTGTGTTGCCTCTCATGACAATGCTTCCAACTGCCATTTTTCAGCAGCATAATGCTTGCCCACACATAGCGAGGGTTTCCCAGGACTGTCTCTGTCAGATTCCAACACTTTTTGCTCTGCCTGGTTACTAAATTTATCACCCTTCAAGCATTTTTGGGACCAGCTGGGATGCCAGTTTTTGCAACCTGTGAATATGCAGGATCTACAAGCCCAACTGCAACAACTGTTGGCAAATGTGCCACAGGAAGTTGTACAGAACCCTTATTTCATGCCCAACATATCTGATTATGTATCCAGACAGGGTGCTAGAGCCTCCTTTCAATTGTACAGTTCTCTCCAATAAACAAATGCTTTATTCTAATCTATCTAGTATTGTAATCACTTACATATATCATCATTACAGTCACCCACATAAAGTTTCAATGCATTCCGATATGTGCTGGTTAATCGCAGAACATATAGATGTTTTAAGATGTATTTAATCATTCTTCTGATGTGTGTTGTTCCAGATCTAAGTGTGTACACTCCATACAAGCTGCTGTTGAGTGCCTGCACTGAGGCAGGCTGCACAAACAGCTCCACAGTCACAGTCTTCACTGGTCAACTCCCACCCTCCTACATGGAGGCGCCCGTCCTCACCGTCCTGGATGCTCGCACCATCTACGTCCAGTGAGTGCTTCACACACATCCACACTATAGTAGACCTATAACCTACAAAATCTGATGGTTTGGGGCTGCTTTGTTACAGCATAGAAACCACAATAAAATCCTTATTGTATTAGAGGGGGCTTAACGAACATTTAAAAACTGGCTCTCAAACATCACATAGCTGAAAGAATTCTGCATTTTCCTTCTTTTGTTCCAAACCATTGTGAGTCATTTAGGTCCTGAAGCAGCAAAGCAGCCCCAGATACTACCACCACCATGTTTGACTGGCAATATGATATGTTTTATGCCAGATGTTATGTGACGTACACCTTCCATAAAGTTCCACCTTTGTCTCATCAGTCCATGGAATACTTTCCTAAAGTCTTTGGGGTCATTAAGGTGTTTTATGTGAGTCAGGCCTTGTGAGATTTTGTTATTTTTGTGCAGAATTGGTTTTCACCTTGGAACCATTTTTTTTCATTCTCTTTCTTATTGTTGAATCATGAACACTGACCCTAACTGATGAAAGTGAGGCAAAGATGTAATAATCACCATGTCATTTGCTTTCTCCCACCGTACGGAGCAACAAACACTGATTATGCGTATATTAGAGCGAAAAAGGAGAAGTGACAGACATTCTGATATGACCCACAAGGTTGAGGCCTTTAGAGAAAGTTTTTTGATAAGATCCAACATGGGTTTCAAGGGGGAATATCCACTTTATTTCTGCACCATAGACTCAATGAAGGTGGTCTGAGACATGTGGTTTGGGAGTGGTTTTGCCTCTGATCTCCACTGTGAAGACTCTATTTGCTAATTTGACAACACAGCAGACAATTTGGCTTCATTTCTACAGAACAGAAGGGAATGGAAGCATGTTTTTATAGTCATTGATTCAGACCTTGTAATTGACTGCTGTCTCAATCTCTTTAACATCATGATTAGTCCGTTTTAGAAGGTAGATCTTTCTGGAAGTCGAATCCTCCACTAGTTTAGTGCAGTACATTTTGTGTCCTGCATTCATACACAAGGTTGTACCTGTATGCATATTAGCTGGATTGTTTAGGGACATGAGAAGCACATCATCTTATTAGATGGCAGCTTTAATTTATTATGATTAAAAATGTCAGTGTAGCTTGTTTTGCGGGACCACAAACCATTCATGTGCAGGAACCAAGATTTGGTATCAGTAGCCTTCTTCTCTTATTACAGGACCTGTCCTTGGGTCAGAAATGCAGGCAAACACTCATACATACACACACATGCTTACATGCACAGTAACGAGGTAGGTGACAGGAGTGAAGGTGGAAGGACTTACCTTTTATGTGACAAAGTTTCATCAGAGAGACACAGTAATGAGGCAGTGGGCGTCTGCGTACTTTGAAGGACAAGAGAAATTCAAACTGTCCCCTCATATTACCCACAATCTCCCCTGCTGGACACTCCCAGTCATTGTCTGTGTTATGTGTTGAAATGCTGCATAATGTGGAATAAATACTATTGTCTGGATGTTTTTCAATTAATTCATTTTTTATTAAAAATTTTAATTGGGTTGATGTCAAAATCTAACATGGTACATTGAAATTTTGTTGTTACATATTTGACAATGAAGAAGTCCGGATTGACAACCAGTTGTTTATGTATCACCATGACAAAAAACCATCACGTTAACATCTTACAATGTAAGATTTTGATGTTGTGTGAACATTAACATTATAAAGTTTAGCAGATGTTGGGTTTTGACACACAACTAAATATATATATTTTTTACATCACATTATGTTTATTGGTGTGTCTGCAGGAATGTTAAAATGATTAGCATTCAATTTATATTAAGTGTAGTTTTGTATATATATATATATATATTTTGTTTTTAATCAAGACAAAATATTTTTTGGCAATTTCATTAACCCAGTGGTGAAAAAAGTGGCAAAATGAATGAAAACCAGCAAATAAATGTGTTTGGTATTTGTTTTGGTGCTCCACTAATCCTCACAGCAATGCTCCTAAATGCTCCCTGGACAGTGGAGACAGTTACTTCAACAAAAGCAGGAGAAACTTTATTAATATATATTTTCAGAAGAAAAAATGAACGAGCAGCTGTCCCAATACTTTTATCTATATAATGTAGTTGAGAGTGTGTATCTTAAATGGACAGCAATTAGCATGGGTTTAACCAGGCTTCAAAGATGTGATTACACAGAAATAATGATTTAATTGTTATAAATGAGACCTAAAAATGTACCCTCCCAATGTAAGTGAAGCTAAGCAAAGCACATCGTTCATCTCTTAAAATGCATTATGCCTACTCGGGGAAGGGTGGGGGGTCAAGGGTCAGATTAAAGTCAACACTCCAGCTTATTTTCCCAGGGTATTTTGTCAAGTTTGAGGAGTTGTCCTAGTGCAGTGGCGGCGGGGGCGCATTAATCAACTGAGTGTTTTCCATATAATCATAAAGTGCGCCGCGCCCCTTCCGTCACTCAGCCCGCTGGCTCTTCGTCCTTGTTGTCTTTGGGTGTCCTACGGCCGGCGCTGTGGCCGGCATTCGCTGGAAAGAGAGCCTTGATTTAGTGGTGTAACAGCAAGCCGCAGCGTCGGGCAGTCTGGCCTGTCATTGGACTGTATGAAAATGCCTGAGCGCGACCTTCTCCCCTCCTGTTTAGCATGCGGAATATTCTCCTGTGCTTGACCCCTGCGTCGAGAGAGAGAGAGGGAGGGAGAAATGAAGAGTGAGAGACTGAGAGTGTGTGCGAGAGAGTGAGAGAGAGCGTCTGAAAGAGAGCTACGAGCTCCGTCTCAGTCCGCCTCCACCTTGGCCTTTAGCAATCTGTGTGAAAGCCATTAGAGCTTCATCTTTAGCCGCCGCTCCGCCATCACTTAAGAACTAGCTGGAGAGGGCACAGTGGCACGCGGCCACTGCCGACGGGGCTGAGAGGATGAGAGAATGAGAGAGAGGTGGGAAGAGGGTAGAATGGAGGAACAACAGGGTGGCGAACTCGGCCACACTGTTTTTAGCATCAAGAGGGAGGGCTAGGAGGGGTGATGGTACCCCCCCTCCACTGCCGGAGCGAAAATGTCAGCACTTTACTGGAGCGATCACGGTCTGAGAACAGCGGAGAGGAGGCCGGGGTGCAAGGGGAATACATATGTGAGCCAGCATCTTGAGTGCACTGACTCTGGCCTGTTGTTCCATCAAACACCAAGTTTTGGTTTGGGAGTCCTCATCTGATGTTTATTTAGGCTTGTGTACCCCAAAAAGAAATTATCCAACTTCTCTTAAGCTCTCTTTGTAGTGTTTTTATACTATACCATTGTTTGTGTTCTTGTGCATCTTGTTTTCACTGATCATCTTTCAGATGTTTCAATAGCTTGATTGGACACGTGATAAATTCAGTTGATTGTACATGATTTGGAAAGGCAAACACCTGTTTATATAAGGTCCCATAATAGACAGTTCAAGTCAGAGCACAAACCAAGCCATGAAGTCTAAGGAATTGTATCGAGACACAGATCTGGGGAAGGGTACAGAAAAATGTCTGCTGCATTGGAGGTCCCAATGAGCACAGTGGCCTCCATCATCCATAAACAGAAGAAGTTTGGAAACACAAGGACACTTCATAGATCTGGCTGCCGGCCAATCAGGCCTGTATGGTAGGGTGGCTAGATGGAAATCACGCCTCAGTGAAAGGTACATGACAGCCCATCTGGATTTTGCCAGAAGGCACCTAAAGGATTCTCAGACCTTGAGAAAAAAAAAATTGATCTCTTTGACCTCGATGGCAAACATCATGTCGGAAACGAGACAGCATTCATCACCTAGTTAAAACAATTCCTACTGTGAAGCTTGATGGTGGCAGAATCATGGTGTTAGGAGCAGGAACTCAGAGACTAGTCAGGATCTAGGGAAAGATGACTGCAGCAATGTACAGAGACATCCTTAATGATAACCCGCTCCAGAGCACTCTGAACCTCTGGATGGGATGAAGGTTCATCTTCAAACAGGACAACAACCCTAAGCACACAGCCAAGATAACAAAGGACTGTCTGAGTCTGGCCAGAGCCCAGACTTGAACCCTACTGAACATCTCTGGAGATGTTTAAAAATAGCTGTACACTGATGTTCCCCATCCAATTGATGGAGATGGAGAGGTTCTGCAAAGATCAATGGGTAAACCTTGGGTAAACCCACAAAACAGGTGCCAGGCTTTTAGCATCATACTCAAAAAGACTTGTGGCTATAATTGCTGCCAAAGGTGCTTCAACAAAGTATTGCGCAAGGACTGTGAATACAATAAAAAGTCAAAATGCTTTGACTATAGATTAAGTAGTTCCCTCTAACAGGGAGTTGTGGTTGCTAGGCAGTCCATCCACACCACCCAGATGTAACAAAAGTACCAGAACATGACATACAAGCTTAGGGAGTTCTCCATACTGTTACTGGACCTGCTGAAAAAAAACAGGCTGTTTAAAAACTTGAATTTTTCATGTTGCAAAATTCAATTACATAAAGCCAGTTATTCAGCCTACTGGAGCTTCACCCCACCCCTTCATATTGAAGTTATAAAGTGTGTTTCAGCATGGACTCATTTTGAAACCCAGTCCCACTGATTACATGTCATTATGATTAAACAGATTTTTTGCTGTCTGTTTCATGGCATGTATGTTAATTCTAGGCTCTCCTTGGTCTGCAGCCCAGGACCCAACATGTAGCGTGCACAGTTATAACCAAACCTCCACCCCCACCACCCACAACAGCTTTGCACTCGCTCTCTCGCCCTCACTAATGCGGTAACCTCTCAAACCAGTCCTCATCCAATTATCCTCATTTCTTCCCCTCACTTGTGAAGGGTGGGGAGTGCTGGTGCTCTTCCTCTGTATATTAATGGCAGTGGGGAGCTTGTGATGTCTGTATGTCATTTATTAAAAAGATGTATATGACTCAATTTGTCCCATCACCGATTTTCATAACTCGGTTATGGTTCTGCTCTATCCTGAAAGCAGTGCTTTGGAGGGAAGCTCGCCATATTTATTGTTCCAATCTGCTGGAAGGGGGGAGGGGCAGGTTATTGCTTTATTTCCATGGGATATTCCAATTTGAATAGGATGAGAGGCACTGGTGGTAGAGAAAGAAAGAGAGAGAGAGAGAGAGTTATTTGACATTACAGATGATATCTTATGCGCTTCTTTTCTCTCTCTCTCTCAGGGTCTAATTGTGGATACGGTGCCTTTGGAAGGTATTGCCTTGTTAGCAGAATTGTAATAGCAAAGGGTGAAGGATCATATGTGTTCAATACTCTTTTGTTGTGTTGCGATTTGCCTGTGAGAAAGGTCCTGGGCTGTAGGAAATGCGCAAAACCAGAATCAGCAGAAATGCTCCCTCCTGAATGCCCTCTCGCACTCCGTCCCTGGCTACAATTAGTAACACTCATACATCGCGTTATTGCATTATATCACACTATACGATGTTGCATTATCTCTGCCTATCCGTGCTTCTGAGGACTGTTATTTACTTCACAAAATCCTTTCTGTTTTTGTTATTGATGTTTTTAGAGCCACTATAAATCATAAGCCCAATTGATTTATCAATTATGTGATAGAGCGTCATAATAGCCACTGTCGTTTGTCATTTAAAATACAATTTAATTGATGTAGAAGCTAAATTAATCACAATAATGACTGGGGTTACCTGCGGGTGTGTTTGCTCCTGGTAGACTGAAAGACCCTTGTTAGGCATGTGCTAATTTCTAGAAAAAAAGAAAGAAAGAATAACAGCATGAAAAACAATGTGTGTCCCCTATGCATCATCTGAGCTCACGCCTTAAAGTCTCGACATAGAACACAATGCTTAGAGTGCCAGTTTTATTAGAGGGGATAGCAGGGAGGTCTTTGTCTCGGCCTCTGTGACTCAGTGGTTGTTTGTGCAAGACCTTTCAAACTTTGACATACACCAATCAACTGTAAAATGTTGACCATGTCCTTGTTTCTACACTCACTGTCCATTTTATGAGCTCCTCTTACTATACAGGAGCAATGTGTAGTTCTATAATTACAGACTGTAGTCTAACTGTGAAGCTGCCTACTTTGACCCTGATCTTCAGTGGTCAGGACCCCACAGGACCACCACCGATCATGTATTGTGTGAGGGTTGGGTCATTCTCAGCACTGCACTGACACAGATTTGGTGGTGGTGTGTTAGTGTGTGTTGCGCTGTGAAGATTGGATCACAGATAGCAGTGCTGCTCTGCATTATAGAACTTCCAAGCTCTGTATGGTTAGAGGAGCTGAAAAATAGACAGTGAATGTAGAAACAAGGAGGTGGTCATAATGTTTTGGATGATTGATGTGCACAACAGTAGTTCAAAATCAGAGGCCTGATTGGACCAAACTTGGACCAAACTTGGTACTCCTGACCTGGAGGTAGACATACAGGGAGTGAGAGAACACCTGGGTGAGTGTGCAAACAAAGTACATGAGAGAACATGAGATATATAAGTGATATTGTAATGGGCACCATCAGGGTTGACATTTCACATTTCTACAAAATAAAGAGAGGCAGTATCCTCCGGTATGAGCACAAAATATTTTATTGAAGTACATTTACCAGGACCTTTTTTCATTTTAAGTTTACTTTTGTAAATTTAATTCACTTAAATGGAAATGATTCTGGATGTAAGCTGTGTGACACATCAAGATGACACGTCCCGTCTGAACCAGAATCTGTGGAATCTGTGGCCAAAAAACTAAATTGATTTCCATTTTTTTGTTCATTTTTTAGTTTTTCTTTCTCTTTGAATAATTGGGATTAAACGTCAAAGAGAAAGTACAGTTTTCTTATTGATAAAATTTGCTTTTGACTCAAAAAAACTGAGCTGATAGTAAATAAAACAATTTGAACTTATTACAGTATGAACATGTTACAGTATGTAGAATGTGCCAGAATGTGATCACTTAGTAATATTCTCTACTTTTAGACAAATTATTGATCCCCAGGTGAAGTTTAGCCTCCAGTAGCATAAATACAACAAAACAGAAACCTAGCTATAAGAATATATATACAAATAAATGTTTATGTAAACATAGATTGTAAAGGTATATAGGCAGTGCAGTAATAATAATAATAATAATAATAATAATAATAATAATAATAATAATAATAATAATAATAATAACAATAACAACAACAACAACAACAACAATAATAATAATAATAATAATAATAATAACATTTGCATAGTGCTAACAGGAACTTTCTGTTTTTGTTAATCTGCTGAGTTCTGTAAATCATGGTGGTGTGTATCTTGTATGTTTTTACACAGTATCAAAACTGTAGTGGAGAATATCTTGAGATCTCATTAAAGTTGTTTGAGTGTAAACAATGTTATTATATTATTGTAATTAATGCCTTCATTTCTGTTCCAAACAATCCTTGAAAAATGTAATCTTAAATTGTTTACCCAAAAAGTAGTTAGTCCCAAAATACTTCTCTTTATAATTGCTTTATTATTATTATTATTATTATTATTATTATTATTATTATTATTATTATTATTATTATTATTATTATTATTATTATTGTGATATGAATTATCATATTCTTGTATTCTTTAACGTCAATTTTAGTTCTTATTGTCCAGTTTTCATTTAGTAGTAGTAAAATAGTTCTTTATTGCTCTTTATTTTTTCATTTTCATATATTTGAAGTGTGAAATATAAGCAATTAATTCAGCTCAGAAAACAATTAAAATGTATTCATTTCCAACTGAATTAAATCAAAGTTTAAATACCCTCACAGTCATTCAGTGCATGTTCGTTTTATATGCTCAACTTACATGCCGCTGGAGTCTGACGCTTACTGATCAGTATGAGATTATGGGGCTGATGACATCACTGACCCGGATATTTGGGTTACAGAAGAAAACGAAAAAGGGGCTGTTCACTTTCTTTCTTTGCTAACACAGTGTTCAAATTTCAGAATAAATGTCTGCTGTACATTTAATTCTGCTGGAGTGTTTAACCCCCTCAGTGTCACAGCTGGACTGTGAACAGTCCACCCACCAGAAATATTCCGCAAAAAACATCCTGTGGGTAGCGTCCAAGCTAGGTAGGAGTGTCTAATAGAGTGGACAGTGAGTGGACACTCCAGCTGAGTCTGATCTACTCATACCACCGCAACACACACCAACACATCAGTGTCACTGCAGAGCTGAGAATGATTCACCATCCAAATAACACCTGACCATTGAAGAGCAGGGTGACAAAGGAGGATAATAAACTATGCAGAGAAACAGATGGACCAGAGTTCTCCTGTATGGGAACTGATAAAATGGACAGTGAGGCAAGAGGTGTCAGGAGCAAGGAGGTGGTTTATCAATGTATTTCATTTTAATGTAAGTAGTTTCTCACTATGTGCTAAATCTGGCTGTTCAAAATCCATCAAGGTCTCAAATAAAGATGTCAGCATATAGAAAGCAAAATATAAGAAACTTCTGAACTGAATACTGCCAGCAGGAGCAGGAAGGTCATGAAATAGAACTAGAGAACTGAAGAAAAACACTCTTGTTAAATCTTTTAATACATATAGACAAAGTTCTTATAAAAAAGTATAAAGAAGCCATAAACCTCTTCTGTTTGCTTCACTCCTTTAACTGCTGTCTCCCCCCCCCCTCAAGTTCGTCCCTGTCTGTCTTCTTCTTTTACCTCTTGGCTCTCCTGTGTGATTCGGTCTCTCGGATCTCTCAGCAGATAGCGGTGTCCTCTGTTCTAAATTTAGCTGCGAGAAAGTCAAGCTGCAGCCTGAGATGCTAACCTACCAGACTTCCCTATTTCTGGCTGCACATCCTTGGCCAGGGTTAGGGCAGTAAACTCTGTCTGGGTCCTGGGTGGTCCACTGATGTCCCTGACTCTGACTATCACTAGTTTTCAGTAAAGTTACGTTGTGCAGGGACCAAACACTCATGATCAATGGAAAGTGAACAGGTCTGATGTGGTTTTCACTCTTCCTCAGGTGGACTGCTCCACTGGAGGTGAATGGGCTGCTAGAGTTCTACACACTCTATCAGGCAGTTCCTGGAGAAGAGCCCATGGTGGTCTACAACAGCTCTGAGCTCTTTGAGGATCATACTCTGCGTGACCTTGTACCTGGGGCCACCTACCTGTTCCAGATTGCTGTGTGTTAATTTCTGCCCCGTACTTCCAGAGTATAGTTCACACTGTGCTGAAATTCTTTGTATTATTGTATTCTACATTTCTTTTTATTCATCTCTACATGTATGATTCTACTATGAATTAGCCTTTGACTTGGTCATCAGACATTCAAATCATCATTCAAATCACCAAACTGATCATCAAAAGTTAGGAATTATTGTTGAGGAGATTGTTGAGTTTAAAAACACAATTCAGCTATTCATGTTGCTATTCAGATTTAAATGACTATTCTAATATTTCAAATTGGTATTCAGAAAGGCGTTTCAAAAGTTTAAAATCACTATGTGAATAATTGGTTTCACAATTTCTCATAATATAAATACATGTGTAGTTCTGAGATGTTAAGAATATATACTAATAACAACATTGTGCAGTTTTACATGTTAAAATAATTTATATGTAATAATTTATTTAATTTTACATAATAATGTCTTGTTTTGTAAATATGTGTGTAGTTTCTAGTATTTAAATCTACATTGTTTAAGTTATATTTAAAATAAGAATGATGTGACTGGTGATTCCAAATATTTTAACAGTACATTTCAGTGATCTCCGAGAGTGTGTTATGTTTCTCCTTTGGAATGAGATTACATTAATGATGATAAAGTGTAATACTAATAATACACCTGAAAATTTCAAAATTAGATATAAATAAAATATTGACAGATAGATAGAGAGATACAGGGCATTAAATAATAATTTTTATTTGTATTTTATTAGAAAAGAACAGTGTGACTGGTGTGATCAGGGTGAATTGGCTGATGGAGATTTTATACATTTTTTAAAGCTGTTTAAATGAGCAGCAAGCTTTTATTTGCTAAACACATTGTTAGTATAAATACAAATAACATAACCTGAATTCAGCAAGTTGTAACATTATGCACTGTATGTGTGTATACATGTATATATTTATATTATATATAAATATATACAATATCTCCATTGTCCCCTGACCTTTGTCTTCGGACTGTAGGCATGCACGGCGGGTGGCTGCACCCTCAGTGCCCCCAGCATGGCCCACACAGAAGAGAGCTCTCCAGAAGAGGTGCCAGTTCCGGACATCCTGCATGTCTCCCCACACGCTCTCAACGTGTCCTGGGACCCTCCTCGCAAGCCTAACGGTGAGTGGGGTCAACGCCAGGTGCAGTCAAAGGTCAACTCATATTCTAAATGGTGCGCTTAGCTAAGGCATGCTTCATGTATAATGATAGGTTAGCACACGGCACGGACAATGCAGAGGAAAAGAGGAGCGCTATTTGTGTGGCGGCATGAGAGCGAGCCAGGGAGGTAGGGAGGGGGTGAGAAAGGCAGTAAGACAGAGGGAGAGAGAGAGCATGGCGTTTTAAGTGGATGAAAAGTGCTCCCTTTTGACTGATGCTGTGAACTGCAGCTTCAACAGTGGCTGTCACAAGCCCACTGCTGCCACCTCCTCATTCAGTGCTATGGAAACACCCTCCTTATAGAGGCTGCTGGAAATGGGATAGGAGAGACAGGAGATCAGGGATTGAACTGTTGTCTCTTAATTATTTCCATAGTAATGGAACACTATAACTTAAAGATTGTTTTCATCAGAATAATTTAAACTAAAAAAAACATTCATATTAGTTTTTTTTTTAATAAATGAATTGAGTGTTTATTAACACTGTGTTTTATTCACTTAGAAATACTAAATTTTGTTTATCTATAAAATGCTAATTTTCATTAACTGACATTCTAAATATAATATTAATATTAGAAATATTTATTTGTACCTGCTTCTACCTTGTTCAGAGGTGTTCACATGGTTTCAGTGCAGTATATTTTATTGCACTTCACAGATTGATGATGTGTTCAAATCTAGATTAAAGTTGTCCCTTAGACTATGCCATTCTCTACATTTTTAAATACATTTCTTTGTTCTAGACACAGCAAAATTAAAACCTGCAGTATTCATCTAAATATTATCATCTAGGCACCACATGGCATTTAAAAAGCTATAATATGTCTTGTATTTTGGGAAATACTGGATAATGTATTATTTGTTAACATATATTATTTGCATTAATTTTGACAGGTTTTCTGCATTAGGGAGTTGATCTTCCACATTATGATGAATTGTGGAAATTCTTTTATTTTAACTTAATTATTGATGTTTGTTCCATTTTAGAAACATATAAAAAATATAATGACACAACTTTGTTTATATTCTGAATACATAATCAACTTTTTTGATTTTTTTTGCAGTATATCACAGTCTGCTTATGCAGGGTAGTCTGAAACCACAGTGGCTTTATTTAAGTATATTTATAATATAGTATTATGTATAATTATTTAACCTCTTTTCACAAGAATTAAAATGCAATTATGTTGACCATTATTATTATTATTATTATTATTATTATTATTATTATTATTATTATTATTATTATTATTATTATTAACAGGTGCTAATTTAAAGTCTTTCTGTATTAATGTTCTCAGAAATCCAAAGTTATTGTGTATGTGTGTGTGTGTGTGTGTGTGTGTGTGTGTGTGTGCGTGTGTGTGTGTGTGGGCGTGCGTGCGTGTGTGTGTGTGTGTGTGTATTTACCCTTCAATGCTTGCAAGCAGCTCAACACAGGCATTGACCTGTAATACATCAGTTTAACAAAACTCAGTGTAGTCATCTTGGTCTTATGATCTGGATTCTCCTGATTTTGATTATTTTTACGATATAGTAATTCATCTTCAAGACACACACATTTATCCAGTTTTTGAAAATAAAATGTAGCACTCACTTTGATTTTATTTATTTTAAAAAATATCATTAGTCTAGTCAACAGGCTTTTATTGTCATTCTGTCCGAGCATGAGTACACAGTGGTGTTTTTCCAGGACCATGGTGGAACGTGGACCAGTACATCCCAAAACAAACACAAAACAGTGCAAACTCATATGTGCAAATATAGAACTAAAACAAAACAATAAATACAATAAATATGACAGACATTAGACACAAACAGACAGAACAGTGCAGCACCAACACAGCACTCGTTCTGAACGAGGTGGTGGAGATAAGATGCAGAGGTGTGTAAGATACTATGACATTGGCACATGCTGTCAGCTTATAACATATATGAACACCACGTCAGTGAGGTAGACTGATACATAACTAGGATAGAATATAGTATTATTTATAGCAGTGTTCCTGATGTGTGCAGCTGGAGACAAGGTGAGAAAATCAATAGTGATGTGTATATGAAAATCTGTAGGTGAGTGTAAGATGTGTAAGGGTGAGTAATGTCTGTAATGTGTGTAACTGAGTGTGTAAGGCTGTATCATGGTCAGGTTTACGATGTGCGAGGTTGGGTTTAGGTTTCGGGGTGAAGTCACACTTTGTAATTGTGTAATTCACTTTTACACCTCGGCCTTTAGTTCCCCTTAATGGACAGATGTACATGTTAATTGACCAGGTGCAGTGGCACCAGAGACACCATTCTACCTATTTCAGGTCTGTGTTCCATCAACATGATAAAAGAATATTAGGTAGTATTAAACTTACTTAAGCTTCACTCTTAGAACCCAAAGTTTGCACTTTGCAGAAAATTACGTGCAATTTTCTAGGCATCACACAGGATCAAAATTACCTACAGACATGATAAACATGCCATGTTACCTCAACACTTCCAACTGACTTGAATCCCAGTTTAAATGCCATAGCAGCCATCCAGTGCCTGTTTACTGCTCTGTCTGCATGCAGCTGGGGTCTGACACTGACTGATCAGTTATAGAGGAAAATGAGAAAAAGTGAGGGGCTGTTTTCTTTCTTTGCTCACAGTGTTCATATTTTAGATTAAAACACCTGAGAAGGGATAATTCTCTTAATATTTAATGTTAATATTTGTCAAAGGAAGACACATTTGAGTAGCATAAGACCTCCTGAAAATAACATCTGTCACGCCTGACTTGTCTCCTATAAATCTTTTGCCATTTTTAGACAAAAAAACGTACTTTAAACTAGGGGCCGTGAGATTAATCTTTATTTAAGGGCAATTTATAAGAGTTGAATCCAAGTGAAGGGTACATTCTACAAATCATCTAAAGTTTAAAAGTGTCCTTTGAGGGTCAGTGTTACAGATTAATCTGTATCATTAAAAATAATATTTTTTTTTTCAGTGAAGGAAGTGCTACAACAGAGAAAAGGCTATTTGCCTCACTTTATCTGATAATTCGGTGGCTCACCTTTGAGAATATCAGATACACAACAATATGTTTACAAAGATAATTTTCCCGACTGCAGAGTTAAGCCAAGAACGGCTGCATTAATAATTGAAGACAGAAAGAATGAGTAACCAAAGATTTACAGAGCAGTGCTCTGAAGAACTCCTCCCGTCCCAGTGGTGGGAGAGGTGATACGAGCTGATTTGTGTATTCAGAATATAAGCAATCACCATATTGCATTTCAGAGTGGCTAATGGAAAATAGGAAAATGCTGCTCATATTTCTGTGATTAGAGAAAATACCTGATGTGGTTTCTGTGTTAATATTAGCTCGAGGTTAACGGGCAGCCAATTTCAACTGACAAATGTAATGCATTTGTACAAATGAACTCTTTAACATGGATGGGCGCCGCCACACTTGAGCCCCTGAGTGCTTCTGTTTTTGTGTCCATGTTGGAGTGTGTTAAGTACATGGATGGTTTTCCCCGTATAATATGTATTGCCTTATTCGTCTGGCCCCACTGTCCTCCTCTAACCCCTCTCCACTGACCCGGAGCACCTCTAACTGTGCTTTTGCTGTGGGCAGTTGTTCATGCAGCTACACTAAATGGCTCTCTTTCCATGTTTTACAGCCCTCTCTCCCTAATGGCTGCCTTTAACAGAGCTTTAAACAAAACGGCATGTTTACATCAGGACATGGGGAGCAATCAGGGAAGCAGGCAGCGCTCGGATACACACACACATGCCTCTGAATACCTCTGAATAGGACTGTAAATAAAATGGATTTTCCCCCTCCAATTTACAATATAATGGTTTACACCACAAACATTCTTACTTATCATAGATCTCTGGCTGTGATATCAAATGTTTGGAATCACTGGCTATTTTAAGAGCTTTTGAGTTTTTTATCATATTTAAACATATGGACATTTGATCTTCATTTTATGAGTGTTGTGACAGAGATTGTGACAGGAATAAACACATAAAACTGAAAAAAATGAATTTAAACATCATTTGCTATTTTTTTACTACTCAAAAATCAGAATCAGGTGCAAATCAACAGCAAATGTTTTGATCATTTTTAGGGCGGACTTTCTTATTTAAACCTCTCACATTAGTTTGGTTTGCTCTTGATTGTTACAGTGATGAGATCAAAAGGCCTGAGGCCTTCACAAAAGGTTGTAGGTGCAGATGAGTCAGTAGGCTGTGTAAAGAATTTTCCAATAATCCTAAAATGTCATCAATGGACCCACAGGTAGCTCTCGCCACATATGACGTCAAAATGCAATATCTACCATCAGAAAGACATATTTGGAAGAAAAGACATATTTGGAAGAAACCAAACAGCATTTGAGCACAAGGACCTCTTTGGGGCTGCTTTGCTGCTGCATGGCCTGTAGATCTCTCCATCATAGAAACCACTATGAAATCTTTATTATATCATAGGGGGCTTGAGGAGCAATTAAGACCACCTGTAGAGAGACTGATGCTGAATCATCACTTTTGAATGAATTCTGCATGGAGGAGTGGGAAAATCAGAGACTGTCAGATGGTGATAGGAAACATCTAATTGACATTACTTTAAGGAGGAAATACCAGCTGTTAGGGTATAGGGTGTTTTCCTCACAAGAAAACTACATTTCTTCAGTTTGAAATGTTTAGATATATCAGCTCCATCTTTCAGTATAGTTAAAGATTAAATATGTTAAAAAAAGTTCAACGGTGTTCAACTTATGTCCTAATTTTCACATGACTATGTAAATTAGAATGTTTTTGATCACAGTTTCACAGTAGTGTGACTGTGGGTGTTTGATGTTTTTAATAAACTGATATTTTTTGTTGTTTATTTTACCATGTCTAATTGATTCAATTTTTTTTGTTTGCAAAATAAAGGTAATAATAAATGAAAAAAATATGGTTTTCTGTCCATACCATTTATCTCTAATGCAAAAGTTTATATCTGTATAATTAAGATGGACATTATCTATCAGATGTTTGAGTCAATAAAGCACAGTATTCTTTTATGACTTTGAAATGATGGCTTGTCTGTAGATGCTGCACATTTTACCATATTTGACTGTCTCTCTAAACTGGGCATTTCCTTCTGTCCTTCCACTGCAGGCATAATCATCAGCTACGGCCTGTGGATGGACGGCAGGTTGGTCCAGAACTCCTCGTCCATGAACTTCGAAGTTATTGGCCTGTCTCCCTGGAGTCTGCACAGCTTCCGTGTGCAGGCCTGCACAGCTCAGGGCTGTGCTCTCGGTCCTTTGGTAAGAGCCTGTCCCATTTACATTATGTTAATACCCCCCCTCCTGCCTCCCCCAAAGGTGTCAGATGGCAGCTCGACATCATAAAGGTGATCGATTCGCTCTGTTCAATAAAGCACCTTCTGCTCGCGCTTGACATTTGGTATAAATGCCACTCTGGGCTGGTTACTGCTTTGATGGGGCAGATTTGGGCATTTTTCCAATATGTGTGCAATATTTAGTCAAATGGCCAGTTCTGCCAACGCTGCAAAAACTCTGAGTGGGCCAAAGGGAACGAAAGGAATGGGCATGTCATCAAGCGGAGAAATAGCCACGCAATAAGTGGGCAGAGGGTGGGAGGAAGAGTGACATTCTGTAAAGATGTGTTAATTTGTTCTGATTTCAGTATGTAAGTGCAATTCTCTCTCAGAAAGCATGTGCTAATGACCAGCATATTTTTTATGTAATTGCTGTTCTGTTTTTTGTTTTTTTGCCTGGCCACAAACTGCTCAGATCTGTGTCACCATCCCAAAACTCAGTACAGGGCTGATACCAAAATTATATTAAACATAACACATCTTTGTACAAAATTCACTCTGTGTCCAAATGTTTGTGGACATCCCTTCCAATAAAAACAATCAGCTACTTTAATTTGCACCCATTGTTGACACATATGTGCACACACACCCCCACACACACACACATAATAAACTGTGGTCATGACGTAACTGTCTTGTTCCCACACATTACTTTGCTTCATGAGTTATGGCTACAACTTTCTTTTTTGCAGGAATTCATCTTAGGGGTCCTTAATTTTTGGGTTCTAAATATCACGTTTTGGTTCCTGTCACCCCCACTGTACCCACCCATCCCCTCCCTGATTGAAGGATGTTTTGAATGTAAATTCACTGGGGTTCTGTATTGAAAAGACACCTTTGGAAAGTGTGACAACTTATTTATCATGTTGACGTACCTTATTAAATTGTGACCACAACATTTTTTTTTATTTATGTCGGATGTCACCTTAGGGGCTCCATAAAATTTAGGTTGTAAACATTACAATTTCTGATTCCTGTCACCACCACTGTAAATATAATACAATATATACAATAAACCATCTCATATCATTGCACTCGGAAAGACTGTATACAGCTCAGCAATGGAATTACCCGTAAATAGAGTGGGTTTCCTTTTCTTATTGAACTGATTGATCCTTGAGAGAAGTGAAAAGTAAAGGTTTGTTTAAGGCAATATCCAAATAATCATTCAGGATAGTTGTTTTTCTGGAACTGGCCAGATTAATACTTGATAACTGGTTCATACCTGTGGAAAATTAGGTACTATATAGGGTTCCTTGACCTATCGAAGGACCACTTTTATTTCCGTAAAGAAGCTGGTTTGTGACAGGGATGTGTGAATGTAAAGAACCTATTAAAGGCTTAAAAACTGTTGGCTTGAGTTAAATTTTCCTTACCAGTTTAAAAGGTTCCTCACAAATCTTTGTTATAGACATGATTCTTTATGGACGCAAAAGTGAATCTTTGATGCTATCGCTCAAAGAACAATTTGAAGCACCTTCATCTGTATGTGTGCAGTGTGTTGCACTCACTTTATCTCCCCTTCCCTCTTAGATGGAAGTTCGAACATTAGAGATGCCTCCAGTTGGCAACGTGCCCCTGGAAGTCCTGAATGAGACCCCTCGGTCGGTGAGAGTGAAGTGGGATTCCCCTGCCAAACCCAATGGCAACCTTACTTACTCTGCCCTTTTCACCGGACCCTTTTACCAGCCGCCAGGTAAATTCACCCAGTCACTTCCACAGATATTTCTCCCTCCAGTATCTCTCTGCCTGTGAGTGAATGTGACTTGGCTTCACCCCCTCTCTCGCCTCTGATCACCCATATTGACTCCAGCCATTTTCCCTATGATTGTTTACACACAGTATGCAAAAAGGGCACTGAACCCTAGCGCGCCGCTTCCGTGCAGTAATGGCCATAAATGAATTGTTGTCGGCCCCCATTTGGCTCGTGCCGGCTGCCGGGCGCCGCAACGGGGCCAGAGGGCGGCAGAGAGATGAAGGCAGCCGCCGCGCGCCCCCCACTCCTCGTCCTCGGTGGGATGAGAGTGGACAGGTTTGTTAAAAAGAGTGTAATAGTGCATTCAGAAGAAATCAACCCCGCCACTCACCTCCGCCGGCCCTCTCTTTTTAGCTGCCTGGAGATAAATGCCCATGGTGGTGTGTGCGAATGGGGATGTGCAAGGGAGATACTCACAACACACACACACATAAGCGCACTCATGCATGCAGACATTCAAAGGAAGATTTCTTTGCACAGCAGTTATATATCATATCAGTTGTCTATTGTTTGTAATTAGTAAAGCAGCTTGAAAATTGGCACTTTTCCACTGCATAGTACTTACACTACTGTACTCGACTCTACTTGTCTTTTTTGCTTTTCCATTAGATAGATTTGGTATCTGGAACCTGGAACTTTAAACAGAATATCCATTTTAAATGCAGAAACCTGTTCAGATAATGTCAGCCAATGTTTCAGAATATATAAACCTGTACAACCCACTCTATTTCTTTTATGCAATGTCAAAGAAGTGATTAGAACTGATGAGAGTCAAATACCATGTAGTGGAAAAGTGGCAAATGTTGTATTACGCATTTCATGCACATTTTTCAGAAGCAATGAAATGTTGCATGTTTTCCGTTCTACTCCAGTCACTAGGACGGCCACTGAGGAACATTGGACTAAACATTGTCATGTTCATGAACCAGTCACAGGTGGCTTTTACTTTCTGACGTTATCATGGGCATTATCATGCTGGAAGTAACCGCTACAAGAGGGATGATCCATCATATCACACTGACGTATCTTATTGATTGATTGATTGATTGATTGATTGATTGATTGATTGATTGATTGATTGATTGATTGATTGATTGATTGATTGATTGATTGATTGAGGGGATTAGGAGGGTGCCCCCTCATTTGTTTCAAGGCCCGGAGATCTCTCCATCATAGACGCTACTATGAAATCTTTTTTGTATCAGAGGGAGCTTGAGGAAAATGTTAGACCATTTGGATTAACATTGAAAATGTTAATCCATCTGTAGATGGATACATCACATAGCTGTAAGAATTCTGCATGGAGGAGTGGGAAAATCTTCTTGTAAATGTCAGACTGATAGAAGGTTATAGGAAACATTTAATTGGTATTATTTTAGCCAAATGATTAAATGCCAGCTATTAGGACATATTATGTCTTCAGAATAATATTGTATTTCTATTATATTAGAGTAAAAAAAAATTCTTCAGTTTAGTTTAGTTCTATCATGTCCATCTCTCAATATAATTGAATCTAAGATCATGTTAAAAAGGCAAAGGTGATAATGGGATGTCTGAACTTTTTCAAATGACTGTATTGTGGTTGTATATTTAAGTACTAAGAAATAAGTTTCATTTCTTATTAGTGTTAATATTAGGTTGCAAGTGAGGCCTCAGCCATCTGTGATCAATCTCGTAATTCAGGGCCCATTGGAGGTTGTGGCTACGGCCTGTCCTCATACACGCTGGTGTGGGTGCACCCCCTCCCCCCTTGTGTGGCTGGTCCGCCTCCAGCTCAGTTCAGATGAAAGGACTGACCCACACCTCTCTGTGTCAGCACTTTCCTTTTGACTGCCAGACCAATAGAATAGATTGTCTCTCTCCATTAATCAACAGTTCATCTGCACAGCTGACCAATTGTACACATTTAATCCTGCAATGTCGCCCTGTGTGTGGGTGTGTGTGCATGTGTGTGTGTGTGTGTGAGAGCGAGAGAGAGAGAGAGAGAGAGAGAGAGAGAGAGAGAGAGAGAGAGAGAGAAAGAGAAAGAGAAAGAGAGAGAGTGCACATGTGTAAATGCCTGATCACCTCAGAAGAATAAATTGGAATTTTTTTTCTGCAGTGCATATTTGTTTATCATCAGCAAATTATTGCCTATAATGTGCTTGTTTGTGGAAAATCCAGAAATTGAAGTGGCTTTGTTGACGGCCGCATTACTATGTCAGCGTCTAATTAAGCTGAGCTTGCCTGATCTATAATATTTGGACCAGATCGCTTACAAGGCAATCAGTCAGCCCCTTTGATGGACATAGTTTGTGTTATAGCCGTCCTGATAAGACGCATACATAAACAAGAATTTAAACGCTGCAGATTTGCCAGCGTGCTTATTTTTGCTAAAATAAAATTAGCTTTTTGTTGTTACTTTCATGTTTATTGGTTATTTATTTGAGAGGTTAATGTTTATGGCTGACTGTGTGAATGAATATGGTGTAATATGGAGTATTACTATGGTGATTTACATTTACATTTACGGCATTTAGCAGACACCCTTATCAAGAGTGACTTACAAAAGTGCTTTGCTGTTCACTCAGAATATCCTTAGCTAATAGACAAGGCTGGAATCTAGAGATTCCTCACACTTAGATCCTGTTGAAACAAATGCCTTAAATACTCCAACAATAACTTAACAAAATAGTTAAATACTCCTGAAACAGATGAGTCTTCAGTCTGCGTTTGAAGACAGTGAGGGACTCGGCTGTTTGGACTGCCAGGGGAAGTTCGTTCCACCATTTTGGTACCAGAACAGAAAAAAGTCTGGATGCATGTTTTCCTTGTGTTTTGAAGGATGGTGGGTCAAGCCGAGCTGTACTTGAAGCTCAAAGGGCTCTTGGTACAGCTCGAGTTTTGATCATTGCCATCATATATGGAGGGGCTGGTCCATTTTTGGCTTTGTAGGTCAGCATCAAGGTTTTGAATCTGATGCGGGCAGCTACAATGAAGGGAACGCAGCAGAGGAGTTACGTGACTGAATTTAGGAACATTGAGGACGAGCCGCGGGTGAGGATACATTAAAATGAGGATGTATCAGTATCTCCAAAATGCCTGGTAATAAATCAACAATGTTTAAAAGCTGGTCTTTTAATGACCATATTCATACAAGCAACATTCAATGGATGACATTCTCAAGGTTTTTGAAGTGGTCACTAATGGCTGTTCTATCACAGAAATACATGCTGAACTGGTAAAAACACAACCACTGAAACCTTGTGATTAATTTCAAAGTATCCAAACTTAACTTTTTGCATGGTGAAGACATCTTCATATGAAGTAAACCAAGGAAAAATAACAATATAGCCTTTTCCTAATGGAAACAGTGCCAAAGCCGTCTAATGCAAAGGTGCGGGAACCACAATATTTGCTTAATATTGACATGTCTCATGGCATATTAGATGCCTGTTTTTCTTTGGACAGCAGCAATGTGTTTTTTGTTTGCCCTTCAATTTTCTTTATTGGAGATACTTTGTTTCTGTTAAATAAGTACCTTTAATGTCATATTTATACGCGTGTACAGTATAATTAAGAAGGGCTGAGCAATATATTGTAAATATATTGTAAATATATTACAAAAAATCATGAAGATATAAGGATATCAACTGTTATTTTTCTTTTTTTTATTTCTTTTTTTTTTTTTATGTGAGTGGGTCATTTGCGTGGAATTGGTTTGGATTCCAGAGGGATGACAGTTCAGTCTTGTGTAAAGTCTGTAATGGAAACATTGCAATTAAAAGAGGAGCTTGACAACTTTATTTCACTACCTCAAACAACATAATCCATTGCAGTTTCCTGAGTCTGTGAAACTGTCCTATGATGGAATTTCAGCTTCATGCTGTCAGACGTGCATATAGCAAACCTTTCTCGTACTTTATTTCTTTCAAAGTGTTTTTTAAACATTGTATATCTGCCAGATCGAGTAAACACATGAATCCAAGTCATGACATGACACATGAAATAATGCACAAATGATATAATAATAATAATAATAATAATAATAATAATAATAATAATAATAATAATAATAATAATAAAATGTACTAGCAGATTCATTAGCTCTGAACTGCATTAATATAGAATTATACATTGGATTTAACAATTTATTATATTGAATAAATTTAGAATACATTTAATTTTTTATACATGTATTTTTTGTAGACATTTAAACATTTACGTCTTTAGTTATTGAATCATAATATTCCAGTTATAGTTAACAACTGCAAAAAACACTTACATATTGACCAGATAAAAATATCTGCTGATGTTATCAGGTTACCAGGTCTGAGAAAACTGACTCATTAAAATAGTTCATTTTCATATTGGTTGTTCCAGATATTGTGGTTTTAGTGTTTTAAGTGTGAGCAATGTATCTGAAATGTGTCTGTAAAGAGCATGAGTGCATTGTTGTTGTTGTTGTTGTTGTTGTTGTTGTTGTGTGTTTGTGTGTTGTGTTTAGTGATTATTCCACAGCGATCTCCATTATCTGCCTCTTTCCTGCTGTCTTATGTGCTTACAGCACTTGGCCACTGAAGTGGGCTGCTATTGCATCCACATACAAGCACACCTCTGCTGTAATATGTATCTGTTGATGTCCTCATCTTTCAGGTCTGTTTGAAGCAGTCTCTTCTGACCCGTCCGTTGCGCCCACCGCGGAGTAGACTTAAAAGTACCTTTTCCGACGAGTGCGACGAGCAGCTTACTGACTCAAGATTGTAATCTGGATACGCGAGCCGATGGAAGTGACCTCTCTGAAAGCCTGCTACAACCACCCTCCAACCCTCAACCCCCCCACCCCCTACTCTCATAGTGTGAGGGCTTTGAAGTATTCTTCTGAGCCAAGAAGCTGAGATTATGATGTTCGGAGGGTTGGGGACTTGGTGGGGGGGGGGTTGATTTCAGCATGTACATGGAAAAGCAAGGAAGCGAGAAAGAACATCACAGTTTCTTTTTTCCTGGACTGTCTCTTTTACCTTGCTTTATTTTACTTGTCTTCTTGCTTGTGCTGTCACTGCTGTCTATTTTTACCACCACTGTTTCACTAATGTTGCAGTCAGATCGAATGATGTACTGAAAATGTGATCAGCTGCAAATGATTTGACCATTATTACAGAGGACCTTGTAGGAGACTTGCCTTCTCTGCTCTTTATTTTTGAAGGGAGTGGTATCACCATGTCTAAAGAGCTCTTTGGGGCCTTCAGAAAGAAGGGAAGGGGTTTAAAAATATTTGAAAACAATTAGAAGTCAAATAAACTACAAGTGGAAAGTGCAGCATTGAGCTGTGGAGAAGTGGAACTCTGCTCTCTGGAATGATGATGCTCCATCCAGTACATTTGAGATGGGTTGGGGAGTTGGTGATGACAGCAATGTTCTAAAATAGTATAGATATAGATTTAAAATGTAGTAATATAAAATTACTATGGAAAAATCAAGACAATCTCTATTAACTTTGCTTGATTTCTGAAAAAATCCCACCATATAGTGTGTATTTAAGAAGACTTAACAGAAACCTCAACAAGGATTTAGATTTTAAAACAGGATTATGAATATACCCTTTACCTCTATTCCAGCTTCCATCATGTTTAGGACCTCTGTTTTCAGTATTTCTGTGGAAATCTGATTTTATTCATTCAATGTGGCTCAAAATACAGTGAAAATCATCAACCCACTATCACAAATCGAATCGTGAACTAGAGAGTATCACTGCATCACTTTCTGTTGGTTTATGTGCATTAGTGTCTGGACCTGGGTTTGATGCTTATGTAGGGTCAGGTCATCTAGCCAAGACACACACAATCCATTGGGAAGGCAAAGGCAGAAGTTTACTGATTTCTCCCAGTGGATTGCTGGAGAATTTATTGGCTGGTGGCCGGCAGTCACAGATTAAGGGAAACGTCGATCAGTAATGACCCCTTCTACATGTTAGTATTGCCGTAAAGCCAGCCTTTTATGTCAGGGATATCGGAGTGGGAGCTATTACACATGACAGGGGTGAGCAAGGGACTGCGGACCAAGGCTAGCATTATTAAATATTGACTAGCGCTGTGATTTATGTAGAGCTGGAGGGGGAAAAAGTGACTTTTTAACTGTGATATATTCTTTAGTCACCAAACCCTTCCATTTATCTTTTTAGCAGAAATAAAGCAGTGCATTTCTTTACTCTGCCTCCAAAGAAAGGGGAGAATGGGATGAACATGCCTTTAACAGAAGAGGTGAACTTGTTTATGTTGGCAGTTTATTCTCCATGTTAGGAGTGAAACAGTTGAACGGTTGCACTATGATCTGACTGTGGGTTGAGCGTACTTCTTAGGAGCAGGGGCTGTGCAATTTGTCATTCATTAACCATTATGACCAAAATCAGCCTTCATATTTCTGATATAATTCAAATGTGTGATTTGCCAGTGACCCTCTAACCAATGACTGCATGTTTTACTGTGTGTTGTGAATAGTGTAGCTAATCGCAGATGATAAATATAGGAAAACATATATAGGAGTATAATGATTAAATTAACAATTTTGGTCAAAAATACTGCAGATCAGTTGTTAACCACATCACTTTTGGTTTTTCAGCATGTTTAAAGAGTACAATTGCAATCTGTGTCTATATAATTACCACAACATATTGCCCTTGTTCCACAGAATAATGTAGTATACCCCCTCAATCCCCCCTCTAAACACACCTTTTTCATTCCTTTAATAAAATCCATATATAAATAGTTTATTAAGGGTATTTACATTAATGATTTATGCATATTATAGTTTATTGGTCATGTGCACAGTCCACATTGTATCTTACATGCATCTACAACCTTCTTTCTGAAGGCTTCAGAGAGCTTTTTGGATCTCTCCATGGTGAATCAAGAGCAAACCAAACCTATGTATAAGGTTTAAATAAAACCCCTCTAAGGTCTCCTCTAATGGTGGTTTAATCATTTGACGCTGATGTGCTGCACCTGATTTATAGGGCATCGGCCAACAGAAATGAAACTCAGTTACGAAACATGCAGAAGTGTGTTTGAGGAGATTGAGAGGGTTTGCATCATAGGGCTTCAGGATACCAGGATTGTGATGGTCATGCAGATATTGTAACCGAATGTGTTACACCACATCAATGCCATGCCACACTGCCAGGGCGTCACTCTGAATGCCAGTGGGTGATCTTCAGTGATAAGTCACACTTTTGTTTTGGTGGAGACGACCAACGAATCTTGTCTGCATTGCCAAACATATTCCTGACTGAAAATGTGTTCAATGCTATTGGTCAGGCTGTCAGCACTCCACCCCTACTGCAAAATCTGCAGGAACTGAAGCTGCATGGAACCCATAGAACTCAATGCCAAGACGCCTGGCATGTTGCATTATACCCAACGCCGTACTGAGAGACAGTAATTATGTACGTGTAGCTCAATAAATATTGCCTATATCAGCCTATTTTTTATGATTTATTGTTCCATGTTTCAACTGGCATTGCCAAACAGCCAATCAGACAAAAGTGTGTTCACATACTTCAGTTTTTTAAAGGTACGATCTGCTTATTTTTTAGGGATACAAAGGTGTTAGAGAAGTCCAACACAAAAATAAACAAACAAAAAATAAGAATAATACAAACTAAGGCCATTTCAACTTACTGTTGTTTAATTAGGAGGGGGAGGGTTGTTCTGCCCCCTCTTTTAGTACTAGAAAATGCAGGCAAAGAGTTTGATCACAACACTGGAGGAGTGATAGCATGTGGATGTGCTTTTAGTCACCGGGGCACTTCATGTCTATTGATTTCTTTATAGTACCACCACATTTCAGAGCCTTCAGATGGGTAAGAGCTAGAGGTTATGGACTCAGAACACGTGCGTATGCACACACACACACACTCACACATGCTCCTCCTGCTCCTCTCTTTCTCTCTCGGCATCACATCTGGTCCAGAAAGGTAGGTGAGAAGTTGGAGGAAATTAATTCGCTTTTAATTTGCAAGCAGGGCCGTATATCCTGCGGTCGATTGCATTACAGTAAGTGGTGGTGGCTGGGGACTGAGAGGCCTGACTCCTGACCCGTTGGTTAATGTGCCCAAATGCATGTGTCTGAGTGAAGACATTACGCGCGTGTGTGTGTGTGTGTAGTCTAGGTCTTAGGGTTGAGTTGTGTGTGGGTTTAAAAGGCCTATGTGTCGTAGTATAAGAGGACAGGGTAGTGCTTTTTTAGACTGTGTGTGTTTGTGTGGGATTGCCTGGGAAGCTGTAAGGATGGACAAAATTTCATTGGAAATATCCTTTTCTTCTTATAGTAAAGTATCAATGTGAAATTTTATAGATTTTCATTTCTTTCCTCTTTCTTTTTACACAATTTCATATAAAGCTTTCATCGGATTGACAGTCGCGACCCCTACCCAAACAGACAGCTTTTGCTGCTATTATTTATGAAATTGTATTTTTGTTCATGTGTGTGTGTGTGTGTGTGTGTGTGTGTGTGTGTGTGTGTGTGTGTGTGTGTGTGTGTGTCTGTCTGTGTGTGTGTGGGTGGTATGTTTTTCCTGTTCTTTTTAGCTGGGAAGCCAGCTTCCTGTGTTTTTAAATCAATGTCTGCACTAGCACTAGCGATCAATCCCCATTTCTGGATTAAGACCCAGACAGCCAAAGCCTAGGCTTCCCTGTGTCAGCAGGGCACTGTGCATCACGGACACATACACACAAATATACACACACAAGCAGTGCACTACCTGAAACACATCTCTCGATCTCATGCATGAAAGGAAAAGGTTGTCTGTACTTAATGGTCAGTGTAAGTAATAAATAAATAAACAGCTGAAGAAGAGCAAATGCTCTCTTGCTCGGATGCTCCTGTGTTGGAAGTCCATTTCTGTTTCTACTAGGCATGGACACGAGGTGTGTAAGGAAATATGAATATGTCAAGGTATCAAGGTACATATCGTATCGGGTCAAAAATACAGTATCAATTTTGAGTAAATAGTTTACATGTAAAGAATGGTGCTTCATGTTGTATTTTCATCCATACCACTAGATGACAGTGGTGTATTCTGTTCCTTTGTTCTGATTGGATAAAAATTCCTTTTTTTAATGCATGCATATGATTGTTTTGTCATACTGTGTTAGTATATTTAATATGATCTGAGATTTGTGGGTTCAATGCCTGGATTATGCTGCTTGCCATCGAGTCTGAGACATCAAAATAGGCCATGCTCTCAGCAGTGTAGCACTATGATACAGGGATCACAGGTTCGAATTTCAGGTTGTGCTGTTTTCATCATCAACCAGAGCCAGAGAGAGCAAAATTGCTTGTGCTCTCTCTGGGTGGGTAGATGGCACTCTCCCCATATCACATCTAGTCGAATAGTCTAATGCACAGGGATCAAGGCTGAGGACCTGACATTTTCCTCATTGGCTATCCAGCAGTGATGTAATAGCAGCAATTCAAAAAGAGGAGGTGGCTGGCTTCACATGTATCGGAGGAGGCATGTGCTTGTCGTCATATTCCTAGTGTCAGGAGCATCATGTGTGATAGGGAAGAGTTCTAACAGGGTTGGGAAATTGACAGTTTCATATTATATTGTCTTGCTTACAATATTGCAATATATTGAATTGTAATCTCTGTATCGTGAAACATCTCATATTACCAGGTTCTTGTTAATACACCACCCTAATGGACATGAGTAATGTATGAGTAATGTATTGAATGAGACTAAATAAGATTTTGTTGTGAGTGTATGCCTTTAATATGCACTTTACACTACTCTAATGGAGATCTGTTGCAGTGTTTGCTAAATTATCCTCGTAGTCCACTGGAAACGAAAAGATCCCAGATCTTGCAGCACCATGGAAGAATGCAATTGTGGTGCCAGTCAGCAGATCCCTGCAACCTTAACTCCTTCCACCAAATGTAGGATAGCTAACTGAACTCAGCGTGTTCCTTGCCGAACCATGTCCATATAGAAAAGGCACTTAAAAAGATTCCCTCTGTGCTAAGAACCGTTTGGCCCTGCAGTGGGAAAGTAGCCAGTGTTATTACCAGTAAAACACTAATATTAGAATAAACACAAATAACATTTTAAGAAAGTTATGGTTTTCCATCACTGTGTTCAATAAACCATCTTCAAAGCTCTCCTCATTGGAGTCTTTTGTTATTTATATCCAATAAATAAATCCAATAATAGGTATATCCAACATCTGGTTTAGTAAATTAGTGCTTAGTGATGTCAAATCAGGTGCACTGGAATTGAACGCAACCAGGCACTGACTGGACACGTCCTGGTGAAATCTGGAACCAAGCTTTGTTCTTCAGACTAGGTCATAAGATCTCAACTACTTTCTGAGAAATTCGTCTTTCTCTTTACTGTATTTCTGTTTGCCTGCATCTGTTCTAATAGGGCCTGGTGTTTCTATACTAAACTCTCTTATTGATCAGAGACAAGAGTTTAAATAATGTGATTAGTTGCCTAAAACATTTGCATGGTATTGAACGTACAGTTTTTATTTCTCTACTATGTCTTACTACTATTTGTGTTGTAATACTGAACTACAAAGCTGCTTGAAAGACTCATCAGTAGTTTGTGTTTGTTGCAGGTCAGAATGGAAGCAGTGTGGAAGTGATGGAGACAGACACGAGAACCCAGTTCAGTACAGGCAAAGCGGGTCACTGGATTTCTATTGGAGGCCTGCTGCCTTACTCCAACTACACTGTGAAAGTCAGAGCCTGCAATGGCCAGGGCTGCGTGGAGAGCGCCCCCACCAATATTTCACTCCCCCCTGCAGGTTAGTGCTCCTTACTGTACTCCTCACACTCATGCAAAGCTCAGAGCTTTACCAGAATAATACCGAAGTCAGCTTAGGTGGAAGGTAGCTCAAGCTCAAAGCTCATGTCGAACAACAAATATAGACATGAGATGATACATCTATATCTCCAATCCAGGCATATTTTAATAGATTGACTATTGGCTATTTTTTTTTTTTTCCAGTTTTTCACCCCTACTAATTTACATATGCCACTTTCCCATCCCCCTAAGTAGCCTCCCACATTACATACCCTGCTCTCAACACTAGGGGGGAGAGATCGTCCACATGTTTCCTCTGAGTTATGTGACGATAGCCTACCGCCTCTTTTCGAACTGCCGCCATTTGTATCGTTGCTGGGCAGCCATCGCGCTTGCAGGAGAATGCCGGATCCCCGGTTCTGACACAATGGACGGCAGACACCCGTGTCGACCTGCAGTGCACTTGTGAGATGTGGGAGGAGCGCCATCTATCCAACCCCAAGGGAGAGCAAGCCAATTTCTCTCGATCTGGACCTCAGCTGCTGATGGTGAGCAGCATGAACCTGGATCCGAACCAGCGCTACGCCACTCGGGGCCCGACTATTGGCTGTTTTAAACCCGATCCAGTTCCTATCCTTTGATTTTACAAGGCCAAGGCCATGTGGGGTCCGTAAAGGTAGCCCAACTGGGAACCACTACGTTTTGTTAATTTACCACATACAGAAATGGAGGACCACCAGGGTCAGTGATGGCACCAGGAGAAGCTAAACATCAGCCCCATCTGAGGTATCAACTGTACATTGTGTCCTAGATGGAACCCATATGAGATCAAAGTGGACTGTACAACAATGTGGCCCATTTGGAAGCCCACCTGGATCCCAGTAACAAAACACGTATAAACCCATTCAGAGCCCATGACCTCTTGGAACCCACCTAGCCCGGGTTTTATCCATGTGAATATCACATGAGCATGCTTGCTGGGTTTCTTCCTGCAGCTCTATGCAGCTCCTTGTGTTCTCTTCTTAGCTGAAACAGACCTGCTCCTGTGTTAAGCTAAGATGTTACAAGGTGTTGTCTTGAGCTGATGACGTTAAGAAACTCGTCTTCAGATGCTGTTTTGGATTTGAGTGTCAGACCTTTCCGTGTATCTGACCTTTACTGTTTTCTCCAGTTTCCAAGAGTATTTTGATGGAGTACAAAACCCCACATTCGGGCTTTATTTGGAATTTCTCGAAAGCAAAGAGCTCCTTTTGGTCATTACCCACAGCTCATGACCATAGGTGAGGGTAGGAACGTAGATTGACCGGTAAAGTTAGGTTTGCTATAAGAGTCTTGTATGTCAAGTATCTTTTTTTACTCATTATGAGAGTAATACAGATTTACTTATATATGTTATACAAAAGCCCTGAATGGTTTCTGCTTACCTTTGTAGGAATTTGAGGTCACTGGACGTTTCAGGGGTCCATTGTAGGGCTCACACACACACACACATTCACACACTAAGGACAACTTTAGAGTCACCAATTTACCTACCGCACATGTCTTTGGATTGTGGGGGAAACTGGAGTACCCGGAGGAAACCCACGCAAACACGAGGAGAACATGCAAACTCCACAAAGAAATTTCCCAGGTTGCCCCATCCGGGGATCGAACTAACTAAACACATAAAACATAAAAATATCTTGTAAAACATAATTTATAGGAATGCAATTTTACTGTGAGGAAAACATTAGGACACTAACGCTTATAGCTGGTATTTCCTCCTTTAGCTGAAATAATGACAATTAGATGTTTCCTATAATCATCTACCAGTCCCTGACATCAACTGGAAGAAAGATTTTCCCACTCCTCCATGTGGAATTCTTTCAGCTATGTGAGGTTTTAGCATCAGTCTTTGTGCAGCCTTACATTTTTCTCAAACTCCCTCTGATACAATAAAGATTTCATAGTGGTTTCTATGATGGAGAGATCTGCAGGTCCTGCTGCAGCAAATCAGCCCCAAACCCTGATACTTCCACCTCTTTACTTCACAGTTTCTATGAGATTCCTGTTCTCAACTGATGTTTGGTTTATGCAAAACACCCAAATAATTCAATTTTGGATTCATCTATCCAAACCTCATTGTTCCAAAAATCATGGCAGATTTTCACTTGCCATGAAAATCAAACGTGTTTGGTCAGTTTCTAATGGTAAATGCTGCACTTTGACATCAACCGTCTTTACATATTTTGTGGTCTTCTCTTGGGCTGAACTTGCTGGACAGCCTGATCTAGCAAAGTGGGCAGTTGTTTTAAATGTTGTCCACTTGTAAATTAATTTCCAGAACAGCTCATTTCTAATTGTTGTCAGATTGTTTTAAAAAACTTCACACACTCATCTGCATCTACAACCTTCTTTATGAAGGCTTCAGAGATATGGTGGTCCCCCTCACTTCAACAATCAAGAGCAAACCTAACTAATGGGTGTGGTTTAAATTAGTCCTCTCTAATGATATAAGGGTGTCCTAACTTTCTCTTCACAAGAAAATTGCATTTCTGTTAATTATGTTTCGTATATGAGGTTTTAAAGACATTTCTTTAGTTTGGTGTGCTTAGTTATATCACCTCTCGATATAGTTATTGTGGTGTCCTAATAAATGTTAAGGAAAACCTGGAAGAAAATGGATGGTGTTCTAAAACATTTGAATGATAGTGTGTATGAAGTACTTATGACATTTATCCTCTTGGTCCTACTTTAGTAATTCATGTAATTTAATTCTTAAATAAAAAATCAATGTTAAAATCTGTTGTTTTGAGCAACACGCTAAATATAATGATGCACTGTGAAAAGCACCTGCCTTTACATAACCCGATGTGTGGCAGCTCTTTCCATCCATCCCCAGCGTTCAATCACCGTGCTCGGCACGGGCGGAGTGTGAGGCGTTTGATCACTCTGGAGCAACCAGGCCTTCTCCGCCAGGCCAGCGGGGAGACGTTCCACATCTGCTGCCTGACAGAGAACAATGCCTGCTGCTGCTGCTGATCTGAAAGACCATCCCTGTCCATTCCAATGGCAGATAACCCCCCCAGCCCCCCTTCCCCAAAGTCCCCCAGCCACACACGAGACAAGACCAAACGCTGGAAGTTTATTACCAGGCTCGAGAGCCACACTTTCTCCACTGTTAAATTGTTGTTGATTTTAATTATGACTCTTATGGCTGTGGAATGTGCTTTTTTACGACCTTCTCGTAGCAAATGAATGGTAACAAGTCATTGGTTAAATAGAGCTCAGTCTACGCTTCCTTTTACTTAATGGTGTGGGAACTTATTAAGCTGATTTACACACGGGGACGGGTGGTGGCTAGCGTGCTCAGGGCGGCTGGCTATATGTGTGCTTAAGCAATGGGTAAATTAACCAGAGGGTGATAAAGAGAAGAAGAGCTAGTGATTTCTTTCCCCGCTGAGTGGTGTTGGGGTGGGGAAGGGGGGACAAAGGAATCGATGGACACACATATGGCTAAAGATGAGGGAGGAGCTGAATTCACTGCAGGCATTTTATGTTCTAATCCGTATTCAATATTTGGGCCTGTCTTAACATGCAGCTCCTTACTCCTGCAGAATGCGTTTGATTAGTAGCCCCACCACCCCTCCATATCTCTCTCTCTCTCTCTCTCTCTCTCTCTCTCTCTCTCTCTCTCTCTCTCTCATCCAATCATTGTTTCTTTCTTTGTCTGTTTCTTTCTTTCTTTCTTTCTTTCTTTCTTTCTTTCTTTCTTTCTTTCTTTCTTTCTTTCTTTCTGTATTACTCAGTCTGCATTTATTTCTTTGTATTTGCTTCTTTTTTTCTGTACTCATTCCTTTCTTTCTTTCTTTCTTTCTTTCTTTCTTTCTTTCTTTCTTTCTTTCTTTCTTTCTTTCTTTCTTTCGTTTTTCCGTTACTCGATGTGTCTCTATTATTTTTTTTCTTTCCATCTTCCTGTTTAATCTTTCTTTCTTTTCTCTTTCATTCTCATCCTTTGTTCTTTCTTTTTACCTAGCAGTGGTGATACTAAGATCATAAAGGCATTTCAGTCTGGCTGAGGCTAAGCCATTGCAGTTTGGTTGTGCTGACCATTGCAAATTGCCCAAATGTGTGAATCTATTGGCATAATTTCTTCTTGGAGAGATTCCTTCTTCAGGGGCAGTGGTGGCTCAGTAGTTAAATCACTGGGTTATTAATGACTGGATTGTGGCTTCCAATACCTGTGTTTGCACACAATATGAGTGTATTCATAAACACAAATGATGACACAGATGCACAAAACACACACACCCACTTTCTCTCTGTGCTCAGTGATGTGAGACAGTTGCGGAGCATGAGTTGTGTGTCATGTGGCAGTGGGTGGCACAGTCTCTGTAATGTGTAAGAGTTTGATCAATCGGATTGTTCTGTGCTGATATCTGGGAGTCAGTTTTCCAGCAGAGATGTGAGTGTGTGAATATTATCACCCCTCCCTGATTTAGACATCTGAACTGATCAAAGCAAAAGGGAGACACGTGCATGACTGATAACCACCTTCACAATCGTTCTTAATCCTACTGAAACCAGTGGACAGGCCATAGTGGGGTCTTTATGGAGCCATGACAAGTGTGGCAGAGCTTTTCTCGTTAAGCCATGTGCCATCTATGACCTACTGTGACCTGTATAAAAAACCTACAAATGAGTTCTTTAGCAGCTGTTTGAGTTTCTGATCATCATTTGAGTCAAGTGTCAAGGTCATATCTCTAGATAGATGGATGAATGGATGAATGGATGCATGGATGGATGGATGGATGGATGGATGGATGGATGGATGGATAATCTAATGCTGATTCATACAGTAAATAGCAAAAATAATAAAGGCTATTCAGTTTAATTTTATTTTCTCCTGTCAAGTATTTTGAAGACATGACAAGTAATTTATCATCAAATATATTGAATAAAATGATTTATTTATTATTTATAATATGTTCAGCTCAAAGACACTCTGGACGATCGATTTCCAACAGGATTTTACGGGTGTGAACTGTTTTTATTGTCTTTGCAAAAAAGTTTGATCATCTCCTATGAATACTTTAAATACTGTAAATACATTTACAATTGTTTAGGCAAATAAATGTTAAACTGTATTTCAAACAGTTTTAGTCCCTATAGAGAAGTTCTGCCAATAGCATAGGACTTTGTGGAGCAGATAAACACAAATCTGTTGGCACCATACCTAACACTAGGTGAGGGCTAGAGGTTAATAAAGCCACCAGCATTGAGCTGTGGAGTACTGGAACTGTGTTCTGGTAATCATCCAACATCTTTTGTCACTGAATGCAATCATATCCTCTCTGCTATGCTCTACAATCTAATAGAAAACCTTCCCTGGACATTAGACAGTTACTCCAACAAAAGCAGGATGAACGATTTTTAATATTCTTGATTTCAGAAGACACAATGAATAAGCCAGTGTGACAATACTTTTGTCCATATGGTGTGGATGTATGTATTGGAAGACAAAATTGAGTGAATAAAGGTACAGTATATGTGGATGTGTGTGGATGAGGCCTCAGAGGAAGCAGAGTGACTTTGAATGGAGAAACGGTTCTCTGTGCCATGCTGCCAAAAAGATAGGCCGCGTCTCACCTCACTGCACGACGGACGAGGAGCAAAGTTGAAGTTCTGCACGAAAAATGTTCAAGTTCAAAACAAAGACATGAGGAAGTATAAATTTTAAATACCACACGTTTGCCTCCACTCCTCTCCGGCAGATCTTTAGGCTTCTCGGAGCTGAACTGAAGCCTTGTCTCAAACTGTCCTTGTTATATCAAAGAACTGAAGGGGAGAAAGCTAAGAGATCCAGAGGAAACATAAAAGTGCATAGTTTAAAATGATTAGTGACACTTTTGATATACCTGAGGAAGGAGGGAGGCGAAACAAAGGAAACTCCATGCCGACTGTTTGATGAAATAAGTCTGTAAGGAATTAACTCTTTTGTCAACTGGTTGTCTTTGTTCAGTGCAAGCTCTCTCGCCCTGTCTGCGTCTCTCACACTCTGTCCCTCTCTGTGTGCTTCATTCTCTTTGTCCATGTCTCTCTCTCTCTCTCTGTTTCTTTCTCTTGTCTCCTTTATTTTTTTTCTCTCTGTATGAATTTCTTCATCTTTCTGAGACAAAGTCCTGAAACAGCTACACGCGACAACTTTCTATTTCTTTTGTTTTATTAATTTTATTCAGCTAATTATAAATTATTTTTTTTACCTGTTTAAATGCAAGCATGAAATCATAGTGTTGATAACCTAGTTACTGACCTATTTACCTGTTTACATTTACAGGATTATGCAATTTGACCACCAGGGATTGCTTTTTTGGTGTTTTTTATTTGTTAAATAAAACAACAACAACAACAACAACAACAACAACAACAACAACAACAATAATAATAATAATAATAATAATAATAATACTGTACATATGTTTTGATATGCGTTGGATTAGTCAATTTACAAAATGCTTCTTTTAATAGACCAGTATTTCTTTTTTCCATCAATAGCCACTGTAGTTCCCCAGCAGAGAATATATTATAGGAATGTACAACAATGTTTTCAGTGACTGCCAGGAAGGTTAACAGAAATAATGTTCTAGCAGTGTTCTGAATATGTGTGACACGAAGATGGATTACAACATAATGTCAGTAGAACATTTTGTTCACAACATTTCTGTTATTAAAACATCTGAAATAACTTTCCTAAAACTAAACATACAATACATAAAATACATCACTTTGATTATTTTAATAAGTTTGTTTGTAAAAAAAAACCCTAATTGAGAATAAATTAATAAATTCATTAAATAAAGTATAATAATAATAATAATAATAATAATAATAACAACAACAACAACAACAACAATAATAATAATAATAATAATAATAATAATAATAATAATAATAATAACATATTTAAACATTTAATAAAACTGTAACAATCAGAACATTCATGTAATGTTCTAGCAACCTAAAGGTTCTAGATGCATCTTTGCATGCCCTGGACATCAAATTGATTGTAAAAAGACCTTGGAGTTCAAGCCAAACATTAAAATTTAGTTGAAAAGTTGAAACCCAACATTGTTCAGATTTTGAGTTGGAAATCAAAGTCACATATTAATGAAAAACAACACTTGGTCAACATCAAGCTCCAACATTAAACAGATGTTTTGCCTAGCATACCTCACAACTAAAATGTCAATTGTCATCTCTATTTTGCATCAAATTGATGCTGGCAGTAGACGTCCTCCTGATATTGAATTTCTGTCCCCTGACATCATTTTCAACCACATAACATTTTCTTAATTTTTGTTTACCTTTTTAAATTTGCCTTTAAATACACTTGCATATAATACCCACATACTTTATATCATAATGTTCAGAAGAGTCACTGTGAAGGGAACACTGGGTGAAGAGATATTATCATGTGATTGGTAGGCCTATTGTTATCTTATTGCTGCACATTAGCTTAATATCAGGTATATTTGATAAACATTTACACAAATTTCTGTTAAATATGATTTCAAAATAAACTGTTACCATATACATTTTGTATGGACAGGGATAAGGCTGTCCATTTTGGTCTGTGTTTTAATGTCAAAAGTGGTAAAAATAAGAGTGTTTGGACACATGATCAAACATGCATGTGTGTGTAAGGGAGTGAGGCTGTGTACTATGAAGCAGTAAGGTCCTCTCGGCAGTCTAGCAGCATGGCGGATCCTGGTCCAGGCCTGTCCATATGCTCGTCATCATCATTACGTTTATGGCCGCTTGGCCAGCCTCCGTCGCAGTTATTCCTAGTTGGTGTAGAGCGGCAAAGGCAGATGGAGGAAAGTGCGGAATGGCTTTTAATGCCGATGTCCATCCAACGAAGCCCCAATCGCTTCTCTCCTGCAGCCCACGGCCCAGTGCCTGGCCTAAACCAAGTGCCTGTGCATTATGAAAATTGCAACTTGGCAGCAAAAGCAATATTTAGCCACTGCTGACATGAGTGATGAGGCTGGCCCCTCCATGTGCACAAGGCCAATCCCTACTTTTGTATGCTAGCAAATGGAATAACTGGGTTAAGCCCCATAGTAGAATTTCAGTGGGTTCTCTGGGTGCTGCAATCCCAGGATAGACACATTTAAACTTTCACACATTCCACTTAACCTTTTTTGACCTCTCACATTATTTTAATAGATTGGACAAATAGGCTGGACACTCACAGGTCTAAAGTGACATGCAAAAATGGGAATCCCTGGTCAAAAATTTCTGTTTAAATGAATAGTTAAGTGTGTAGAAGATAAGGGTATAAGGGTACACAGAATCATGGTTCAGTATGATCTGGTACAGCAGCAGAAAAAAAAAACAACTAAAATTGATTGGGGACTGTCAATTTAGGGACTGTCTTTCACTTATCAGCTTCAGCTAAACTTGGCAGTGCATGTTACTATCAGCTTACGCCTTAAAGCACAAGTACCCTAATGTTCTCATGTCAAGACTCTCTCATACACACTTTCACTTTAACTCTCTCTCTCTCTCTCTCTCTCTCTCTCTCTCTCTCTCTCTCTCTCTTTATAATATATTATATATATATATATATATATATATATATATATATATATATATATATATATATAAAACAATAAATAAATTGATTGATATATAAATCTTATATATCCTGTATTCAGCTCTAATTTTCAGTATGACAACAATAAGACAGTTCCATAATATTTATAAGTCTATGTGTTTAATCTGGTTCTGATCTCTTGTTTAGCTACAGGACTGTGTTTCTCTCTCAGCTCACATTAAATATCATCCATACCCCAATGAACATGTTTTATTTACATATTTAAACATTTGGGCATTTGAATTTCATTTGAACTATATTGAGTGCTGGATTTTATATAACTAAACACATACAGTAACACTGAAGAAATGTCTTTTAAACATAAAATGCCAATTGTATTTACTAGTCTGGACACCCTATGCTCTAATTAATGGTATTTATGTCTTTGGCTGAGTGGAAGAAAGATTTTCCCAGTCCTCCAAATTCTTTCACCAATATGATGTTTTAATGTCAGTCTTAACACTGCCTTACCACTCACTTCAAGAAACTAAAGGGATCAAAAGTATACTGTTTCACCCCTAGTAGATGATGAACACAAAAGGTTGAGTTAATGATAAATTCTTTAAAGATCAAGATACAGATACTATTCTTTTCAACATTTTAAGCAAGGTTTGTGTATTATTTATTGCACAAAAACACCTCAATTCATTTGAAAGTTTTAAAAGGAAAATATAAGCAAGCTTGTCCTGTGGTCCTGTGGACTGATGAAGCTATGGTAGCTTCTTGGCCACAGTATTTGTGGAGAAAAATAGCTGCAGAATGTCATGAAAATAAGGCCACTTCAACTGTTTAACATGGGAGTGGATCAATCATGCTTTAGGCTTGTGTTGCAGCCAGTGACAGAAGGAATATTTCACTGGTAGATTGAAAAATGCATTTAAGAACAAACATTTCATATGTAAAAAGCCGAGGATGAAAGAGTATGTTTTCTTGCATTATAATTACGTTCTACTTTCGTTATCTTACAGCTAACCCAGGCTTTCTTGCTTGTACATATTTCTCCAAAAAGTCAAGCTCCAACCCTGGTTAGGCCTTTCGCATTGTCTTTATGCACCACCCCTTCCATTCTTTCACCCTGTCCCTCCTGTCAACCTAAATGAAGGATGGGCACAGTGAGCTTCTGAATATCCATCAAAGATGCCTTGTGTTTACTGACATCCATTGGCAGGCCCTTTGCTCATCAATCAGCACATTAACATCTTTAACCCTCTCGTAATCTCTCCGAATATTAGTTGATCTCATTCTGCTTGTGGGCCCAGACTCTGGGGGACAGGAGCAATGGGATTTTTCGCCTTTGTAACTTTCACCCCTTGTCGCCCCTCCTTTGTTTTCTGAAGGTTTTCCAGAGCCATGGCAAGCGCATTTGGTATTCAGTGGAGGCGATTCTATTTCAGCATGCACAAAATGACTTAAGTGATCAACAGTTATTGAGTGATTGTGACTGCATGAGAGGGATGTTGATTGGGAATGAGCCTTCACTTAAGAGAAGGACCTCGCTCCTAGCTCTGGAGTGGTGTATTATTGAAACAGATGCCGGTTGGATTGCTCCTCAAAACACATGATTTAGTCTGGAGTCCTCAGCAAGTGCCGCAGTATCACTGGAATCTGCTTGTTTTCCTTCAGAATAGTCAAGATGGTTCTTTTAATGTATTAACAATTGCACTAAAGCAGCTCACTTTGGAAGCGTAACTGCAGGGTCTTGCATTATGTATTACTGAGACCGTAAATGTTTGTTTTCATTGCTGTTTAAAGTGAAACTGACTTCATAGCTATTTAAAGCAACAGCTTTTGTCAGTTCCCTTAAGAGTGTTTGTCATATTTCCCAACCCAACTTGTAAATGCTAGTGCTTCTTGAATAATTCAAAAAATAAACAACTTTTTATATTCATTTGTTTAATTAATATTTTATAAAAATAATAGTGAAAATCGTGTGAAAAGGTTAGGACACACCATGAACCCCTTTAACTAACATATTTAAAAACATGGACGTTTGATCATATATTGAGAAACATTTGTAAAATGTAGCTAATAGGCAATCAGGAGAAGGGACTTTGGAGGAGGCTGTCTTATTTAAACCTAAGACATTAGACTGGTTTGATTGTTGAAGTGAGTGGTTCACCTTGGCGAGGCCTTCAGAAAGAATGTTGTAGATGTAGATGTGTCTGGGGTTGTAAAAGATCAAAATAAATAGAAATCAGCCGTTTCACAGTCCGGAACAGTCCGGATGTTTCACAGTCCCGACATGATCGCATCAGCAAGTTCAGCCTAAGAGCAGACTGCACGATGGCTAAAAAAGTCCCCATGGGACCTACAGGTAGATCTTGCCATAGTTGATGTCAATGTGTAGCATCTACCATTAAAAAGAGACCAACCAAGTTTCATTTTCATGGGAGGTGTGCAAGGGGGAAAAAAATAAAAACCCATCTAGAACACCTGATAAAGAGACTTCTGGGACAATGCACTTTGGACAGATGAATCCAAAGTTGAATCATTTGGGCACAGTAACAGTTTTGCACAAACCAAACAGCATTTGAGCACAAGAACCTCATACCAACTGTGAAGCACGTCATGCTTTGTTGCAGCAGGGTCTGGAGAGCTCTCCGTCATAGAAACCACTATGAGATCTTTACTGTATCAGAGGGGACTTGAGCAAACATGAAATATCACATAGCTGAAAGATGATGTTAGAGACTGGTAGACAGTTATAGGAAACATAAGGAGGAAATACCAGCTATTAGGGCATAGAATGTCCTAACTTTTTCCTCACATGAAAATCACATTTGTACTAATTTGGATTTGAGTCTATGTCTGTTTATCACTAACTAAGAGAAATGAACCATTTTACACAAGGCGCATGCTTGCTCCTATAAGCTCCAGAGGCTGACTACACCCATAGCCCACCTCTGACCACAAACTCATCTTGAAGAACTCCTTTTTATTCTGGCTTGACCTGCAACACCACAATACGTTTGATTGGAGTCTTTGAATGCAAACTATAGGTGCTCATCATATGCTGATTTTGAAAACAGAAAATGCCTTGTTCTGGGACCAGTTTGCCTTTATGCTCATCAGAGCTGGGGTCAGGTCAGGGGTCCTTGACCTCAGCCAGTCAAGTTGATTCCCTATTTTGCCCCTGAATGCTTAGATAGCTCAGATAATTGTTCCCCTGTAAGGCAAAACATCATCCAGAGTGTTGAGTCATTTGACTACATCTGAACAGATGCTTTTCTACACTTCAGAATTCATCCAGCTGTTGCTGTCGGCAGTCACACCATCAATAAAGACAACATGTAAGCTGAAGCCAGAAGCAGAATGAGCTGACTGCACCATTAGATAAGTGTCATTCACAATCTACCTCTCTCTCAACTCTTGACTGCTTAAGTAGAGAGGTCCTTTCATGTCCCCTCCTCTATTTCTCTTCCTCCATTCCCATCCTCCTTGGACTTTACTGAGAGATTCTGCTGTTTTGAGGTCAAAATTGCCATTTGGCTCATGCTCTTATTGAGAGTCTTTTTGTATAAAGCGACTGGAACTTTAGGTTTGTTGTCCATTGAATTGCATTGGTATAACATGGTGAAATCAAGGATTGTCAGCGAGACACCAACGCCAGTCGCTACTGGTTGGTGCACGCGTGTGTTATAGAGCAGTGCTGTTTTGGCCTGAAAGATGCTAGAGAAGATTTACTTTGGTCTCTGAACATCTCTTTTATGAACATGGTTCATGGTATTCTATGCAACTGCTCAAAGAACCCTTTGTAACATCTTCATGGTTAAGAGTTTGGTGTGTAGGATGTTTTTTTTTTTTTTTAAGCTTTTTTTATTACATTTTTGACATATGATGTCAATTTCAACAAAACCTTTGTGAACCAATACAACCTATGGTCATTGAATGATGATTATTTCCTTAATCCCCTTTTAAGTCAATGGACAGCTTTCACAACAGGGGGAAAAAAAAACTTAAATCATTGACACTGTACTACCATGCCTGCTGTAATGCTCGGGTGTACTGGAGTGATGATAATGGTACAGTTGTGGTCATAATAGTAACAGTAGCAGATAATTAGGGTCCATGTAAATGTTTACATTGGTGATGGTGATGGGTGGTGATGGAAGGTGGGCGATTAGGGGTTGGGCAGCTGGTGTAAAGAGGTGGCTAAGGAGCCTGTTCAGTCTTACATTGGTGTCAACCCAGGCCAGTGGGCAGTTGTCCCAGAAAAGGTAAATAGATGGAATAAGTTGTGTTTAGATTTATGCAGAACAGAGAATGGAACCATTGCCAGAGCGCGGTGAGTGACTGCAGCAGATGTAACTGTAACAGCCTAATTAAAGCCTAAATGAATCCTGCATTGTGAAGGGGTCGGACAGTGATGGCTGATGACATAACTGACCTGGATATTGGGTTATAGAATAAAACGAGAAGGGAGGGGCTGTTCTCTCTCTGGATGTGTCTAAAACATAAGAAATGCTGCCTACTAATACAGTATTCTTAGGGAGGAAGTCATGTCTGAATCAAAGGTAAGTAATCTACTTTTGAATGTTGCAGCCATTATTATAATAATTATAGCTATTATTAATGCTAATGGCTTATGAAAACACAGTAAAATGTTCATATTTAGCAGTGAGCTGTTGATGCCTTGGTAAGATCAGGAAGTATTGTTGCTTTTGTGATTCGGGTATGAAGACATTCATCATTAAACTGCTTTGTTAGACACCGGATTGCAAGGCATCAAGTCAACTAGCTTCAGTTTCAGACACAAGGTATAATACTGATACATACAGAAATAACAAAAAATAATAAAGGCTCTTCAGGTTATTATTATTATTATTATTTATTTATTTATTTATTTATTTATTTATTTTTGTTGCCTACTGTCAGGTATAATGAAGAGCTTGTTATAAATGTCCTTGTCAGTCGAATCATTGCAAATAAATACTCATCAATGTTGTTGCATTTTGCAGTATGATCAATTTCTAATAATTTCTAATATTGCAATCATGAAATCAGTTTCTAATGAAACATGGTCAGATTCATGCAAAAATATGTTTTATTTATGTTAATATTTACACCTCAAATGACAATATGTTTGAGTAGCCTTGGATCCCCCAGAAGAGCAACATCTGGCATGTGTGACTGTCTATTTCAAACTATGCATTAAATGCTAAAGTGGCTTATGGTCTAACAGTTAAGTGACAGTAGCTGTGTTGAAAATCATGTTATTACCTGGAAATGGCAGTTAAATGGCACAAATTACCATCAGGACTTTACAAAGTGAGTGTTTTGCAATATATTACTACATAAAATATAATTATAAAATATAATTCAGTGTTTTGCTGGTGTAATTTTGTTGGTACTAATTAATAGCCTCAGTATCAGCTTTTGCTTTAGTGAGTCAGGCCACAGTTGTGTCACCAACAATAGTGTTCACTGTTCTGCCAAGCACTACTGCTGTACATTTGGCCTTTCTCTGCTCTACTTCATCTCTCTCTCTCTCTCTCTCTCTCTCTCTCTCTCTCTCTCTCTCTCTCTCTCTCTCTTTCTTACTCCTCTCCCTAAGCTCCAGATGGCCTCTTGGCCCCAAGGCTGGCAGCTGCCACCTCCACCTCACTGCAGGTGGCCTGGCTCAGTCCCGTACGCCCCAACGCCCCCGGACCCCTGCGCTACAGGCTCCAGATGAGGAAGCCAGCCACCCAGCACATCCTTCAGTGAGTCTCCTCCTACTGTCACATCACACACCTGTATGCCTGCCTGTATGCCTCTCACACATGAGCCATTTTTATAATGGCATAATTGTTGTCTTTAGCACTGTATAGCACCCTAATATTACCCATATATTTGTGGACACTCTTTCTAATGAATGTTTTAGCTCCTTTAAGTTGTACCCAGGCACAAGGCTAGATGGCTATGGAGAGCCATCTAGTACTTTTGTGATGAGTTGGGGACTGAGGTTGCATGGATCATCCAACATTCAGACCTCACTTCTCCTCTTGTCACTGAATGCAATCAAATCAAATGTTCCAAAATCTAGTAGGAGGTCAGTAGAGACTCCAGCAAAAGCAGGATAATTTTTATTTCATTTCAGAAGAAATGAATCTGCAGGTGTCCATAAACTTTTGTCCATATAGTGTATGTTGAAAAATGTCACTATTATTGGAAATTTAAACAAAATGGATCTGACAGTATGACTGGTCACCTTTAAGAAACTGCACTGTCCATTTAAAGAATTTAATATCAGTGTTCAGGTTTCTTGGGACAGTAAATGGCAATGTTAATAATACCCCTGATTTTGTAAAAGATAATGAATGAGCTGGTGTCTTTGGGTGCTTCCATATATAGTAGCAAGTTATTAAATCTGTTCCTATGGATTCCTATGGAAGTCATACTCCCAGTAACTGTATCCACAGATTAATAAACTAAATTTGGCAAAATTTGATTTGTAAATCCTCTCAGATATAAAATTTGTGACTTCAATCCATAAACAGACAGTATTCTGAATTCAGCATCCCCGCTGCGAGATTGTGAGCACACACCTAATGTATTTCACTTGAAAGCAGAGGCATTCCAATGCATTTACTTTGGTTAAAATAAATTAAAGAAAACTTTGTGCATTTTTTTTTTTTGTGGAGGTTAAATCAATGTCTGTGTGTTAATTTAACAATGCTGGTTAATAAATGATTAACATGACCATGTAAAAGGAAATCTCACATAACACATTTCACTGTCCTCAATATCTACAAAGCGTATGAGGGTTCACATAATGCATAAAAGCAGACGTGCAGACAAGTTGAACGTTTAAAATGTAGAGCCTAAACTGGCTACCGCCTTTGCACAGATCTGCACATGGATTGGCTGTTTATCTTCAAGGCCGGGATTTTTTTTCATTTGAATGGGGAGTGTAAACACATTGGGCAGTTTGCAAAAATCAAGTAAAACAAACTATGGAGAATTAAAGTAAATTCCATGTGAAAATGACAACCTGAAAACTCTAATCTCTTTCTTTCTTGCATTATTATAAAATACTGTGTTACGCAATTTAAACACGTAAATGTTACACAGCAGTTGTTTCTGTGGAGCCTCTGGCGAGTATTTACATGAACTCAATAGACGTGTAAAGTTTATACGCAGGACAAAGTGTTCGCATGACGATGCATGCCATGCATTTGTATGCAGCAATGTGTGCACATATGAGAATGTATGCTGGTGTTTAGTCTTTCGTGATACTCATAGGTCATGAGGCCAGGTTTTAGTGTGAAGAACCTTTACATCAACCTGTACAAAAAAAATAATTATTTGATTCGACCAAACTTTAATAAGTTAATTCAAATCAAAAAATGCAGCATGCTGTTAATGACAGTCATGGATTCTAAATCTGATGAGGATGATTTGCAAATGATTTACAAATCCCAGAGGACAGTTTATAAACTGAGAGTAATGCTTACTAAACTGTGGGTACACATTTACCTCTTTTCTTCTCATTAGTGACCACTGCCAGGCCCTGTAGTGAGTCCAGTGTACTTGTAATGAAACTAATGTATGTATGCAGTGTATAGAAAAATATAAAACACCTGTAAATCTATAGTCTTCTAAGGGTTAAAGTTTCAGAGAAATAGAGTTTTCCAGGTAATTGTGAGCACACCCAGTGCCCAATTGAAAAATAAAGAAACTTGTTCTTCTGATATGTATGCATTACATGCCCCCTGACAACAAATTGCTATTTAATCAGAGACGGGGGAATTCTCATTCTGTTGTAATAAATAAATGACTAGGCCCATGTATTATATATCAGCCTCATTTCCTGCCATTCCATTCAAATGTATTTCATTGTTCGAGTGATTTATTTATTATAGTGCTATGGTAAATTTGTTCGCTGGGCTTGGTGAAAATTGGTGCTGCTCAAAAACTAGCATGACCATATTGCAATCACCAAGAGTCATAAGGCATTTAATGAGGAGCACTTAGATAGAGCTGTTTCTGCAGGAAAACAAAGAAAATATCAGTTTGTGCATGATTTTATGGGTTATAGTCCTATTGTGAGCGAACAAATTGAGGACATGAATGCACTTGCAGAGCAATAGGTATGTCCTTAATTTGATCTGAGCAGTTTTCAGAACAGTTCCAGTCAGATTAGGCATCCACAAGTTTATTCTAGATTTATGCGTAGTTTAGTCATTTTTTTATGTTGGATTTTGTATGTTTCTGTTCTACAGGCTGGTGGACAATGAGACGACAGCATTCAGTCAGTGGGTGGAGGGGTTGGAGCCATACACTGAGTATCAGTTCCGACTGCTGGTGTCCAACAGCCAGGGACAGAGCAGCAGCTCCTGGGTCTCTCTCTATACTGCTCAAGATCGTGAGTGTCTCAGTCGCACACACAGGCACACAGAGCTCACAGAGTGTAGTTCTTTCACAAATCAAAAGTTCATTTGAGCATGTGTGTACAGTCCTGTAAAATCTTTGTCTTATACATATTTAAACATAGGGATGTTTGGTCTTCATTTGAACTTTATTGAGAGATGGAGGTGATATAACTTAACTAAACATAAATCTGAAAAATGAAGCCAGAGACAGAAGCTCATCTGTTTCTGCAGAGTTTATGTTGATCATCTCTAATCCTTCATCAGTGCTGACAGGACTCTGCCCATACGACACTGATGGCTGGATATTTCTGGTTGGTTGACTATTTGCAATCCAGCAGTGGCACCGAGGGGTTTAGACAGTCCAGCAGCTCTGCTGTGTCTTATCCACTCGCACCAGTGCAACACACAGTAACACACCACCACCATGTCAGAGTCTCTGCAGTGCTGAGAATGACCCACCATCACAAAATACCTGCCCTTTGGTGGTCCTGTTGGGTCCTGATCATTGAAGATCAGGGTGAAAGGAGGCTAACAGAGTATGCAGAGAAACAGGCGGACTACAATTTGTAATTATAAAACTACAAAGTGCTCCTGTGCTCCAGTGGGCAATGGACAATGAGGGTACGAGCAAGGAGGTGGTCATAATGTTGTGGCTGATTGTTGTGCACACTGGAAAGAGACAGAGCTCTTAAAGTCGTGTGATTGTGAGGACCTTACTCAGCAATTGAATTGAAGAAGCGTGTGTGTGTGTGTGTGTGTGTGTGTGTGTGTATGTGTGTGTGTGTGTGTGTGTATGTGTGTGCGTGTGTGTGTGTGTGTGTGCGCGTGTGCCCAGAGAGCCAAAGCTAGAGGTGTATATCTGCTAGATGACCTAGCTGGTGTCATTGTGGACTGATTACTGTAATAGAATCATATTAGGGTTCATAACAGACACTCTTTGCTAAGTTATAAATTAATTATACTTCAGTCTATTATCACATACATTCTAATTAAGCAGCCACTATTTGCATACACTCAAAATGCGCTGTATTATGGACCATCACCTCTTCATTACCATGTGGAGAGTTACACCCACTTCCCCCTCCACCCGCACTCTCTCTCTCTCTCTCTCTCTCTCTCTCTCTCTCTCTCTATACCTCTCTCTCTTTCTCTGTCTCCAGAGTTAATGCCCTGCAGCATTCTACAACTTCTACAGAAGTTCTTTGCCACTGTCTCTGAAAGAAAGTACAGATACGTGAACAGGGTGCAGGCTTGGAGACACAATTGCTTTCTACTCTTGCTGAAAGCCATTGTCTTAATAAAACCTCATTACTCAATGGTTACACCATTGTGTGAACATTTAATGTTTAGTAATTTTTGTAAATAAATTCTATAGGTTGTAGGGGGATGGGAAGGCACATATGTCATGTAGATATATAGGCAGGTAGGTAAGTAGGAAGGTAGGATAGGCAGATTGTTGCATAGATACAGTAGCTATTTAGGTTAGACATCTATGTAGGTTTGTAGTTATGTACTGTATATAGTCTGTGTAGGTACTTTGTATAGTTTGTTAGCTATGTGTGTATGTAGGTCGATACTGTATATAGTTTGTTTGTTAGGTATGTGTGTATGTAGGTAGGTACTGTATATAGTTTGTTAGGTATGTGAGTTTGTAGGTAGGTACTGTATATAGTTTATTAGGTATGTGTGTATGTAGGTAGACACTGTATATGGTTTGTTAGGTACGTATGTGTGTATGTAGGTAGGTACTGTATATAGTTGTTAGGTATGTGTGTATGTAGGTAGACACTGTATATGGTTTGTTAGGTATGTGTGTATGTAGGTAGGTACTGTATATAGTTTGTTAGGTATGTGTGTATGTAGGTAGGTACTGTATATAATTTGTTAGGTATGTGTGTATGTAAGTAGACACTGTATATGGTTTGTTAGGTATGTGTGTATGTAGGTAGACACTGTATATAGTTTGTTAGGTATGTGTGTATGTAGGTCGATACTGTATATAGTTTGTTAGGTATGTGTGTTTGTAGGTATGTACTGTATATAGTTTGTTAGGTATGTGTGAATGCAGGTAGACACTGTATATAGTTTGTTAGGTATGTGTGTATGTAGGTAGACACTGTATATTGTGTGTTAGGTATGTGTGTATGTAGGTAGGTACTGTATATCATTTGTTAGGTATGTGTGTATGTAGGTAGGTACTGTATATAGTTTGTTAGGTATGTGTGTATGTAGGTCGATACTGTATATAGTTTGTTAGGTATGTCTGTATGTAGGTAGGTACTGTATGTAGTTTGTTAGGTATGTGTGTATGTAGGTCGATACTGTATGTAGTTTTTTAGGTATGAGTGTATGTACATAGGTACTGTATATAGTTTGTTAGGTATGAGTGTATGTACATAGGTACTGTATATAGTTTGTTAGGTATGTGTGTATATACGTAGGTACTGTATGTAGTTTGTTAGGTATGTGTGTATGTAGGTAGGCAGGAACAGTACGGTGCCCCAGAGTTATCTCGACCACATGTATTTTATATGTTTATGACTAGTTAAGGGCAAGTACTGGTAAGAGCAATTACGCAGTTTAACCATATTTCCAATGGCAAAATTAATTTTCACACAATGGAATTATACTAATGTGAAATGTAGAAAACAACAGTTCATTACAATATGTCAATATTGTCATATATAAGTCATTTAGTCATTAAATCGTTTAATCACTTATTAAGTAATTGCTGTAAAATGTCTTTGTCTGTGAGAAGCCCACTACACAGCTTTAACAACACTCGATCTTTCTGTTCACACATCTGTTCTACACTAATGTAGCCCCTTCACAGACAATATAAACAATTTTTAAATAAATAATACAGCTGCACAGTGGGACTGGAACCAGCCAATTTCTTGACAACATGACCGATTTTGCCTAAATTGGAACCTGGAGGCCAGGCTAGAGGAGCTTTAGCATGATCATTCATGTATGTACAAGCTTTTGTCAACCTCCTATCATCACAGACAGACATGAAAATCATGGTTACCTTCATTCAAACATAGTGTTCGTTACCACCAAAGCACAAGATTTCCGAAATCGCATGTGTATGCCTGGCTTATGACCTGTCTGTTCTTGTATTCTCATGTTTATATGGTGATTCAGAATGTGTTGTTATCTCACACTATCTCACACCACAAAGACACTTGCACTCAAAATGCTTACTGGAATTTTCCATTCTATCTTAAAAGGTGAGGAACCTACCAGTGCCAGAATGGAACTGCAGCACATTTAAAGTGGACTGTGAAATAAGTGCATGACAATGGTTTTGTGTTGTTCATATGTTTATATAATTATATAATGTATAATCATGCATTAAATACACAATAAGCTGTGAAGCAATGAAAAAAGTGAGAAAAAAATTTAACATGTACATAAGTTTTCACAGCCTTTGCCATAACACTCAAATTGCTGAGGAGACTGAAGTGTAGACCTCCGAGACAGGATTGTCTCAAGACACAGGTCTGGGGAAGGGTACAGGAAAACATCTGGTGCATTGAAGGTCCCAACAAACACAGTGGCCTCTATCATTCATGAATGGTAGAAGTTTGGAACCACCAGGACTGTTCGTTGGACTGGCCGCCCAGCCAAACTGAATGATAATGTCCTTAGTCAGGGAGGTGACCAAGAACCTAATGGTCACTCTGACAGAGCTCCAACATTGCTCTGCGGAAACAGGAGAACCTTACAGAAGGTCTTAAATAGACAGCCAATAACCATAAAATTGAGCCAATGGTGTCCTATGGACACTATAAGACTAGAGGATGACCAGCACAAACTGTACAGATAAGTTAAGAGTTAATATTCTGTCTCTGACTTTACATGTACAAGTTGGAGCAACTACATGAGAGTGTCTAATAGGGTAGACAGTGAGTGGACACAGTGTTTAAAAACTCCAGCAGCACTGCTGTTTCTGATCCACTTGTACCAGCCTTGCCTTGACTACACCAATCATTTGTGATTTGTCTCCATTTGAGAGCTGTGTCCAACCCCTCAGTCCTAGAAATGTCACACACACTCCACCTGGACATGTGTATGCATTAACTGCATTTGTTGTAGCTCTTTCTTATTCACACTTATGTCTCCGTCACCACCTCTAGAGCCAGTGACTTTGAGAACAGCTGCACATTACCTAGAAGGAGAGCAATGATTGTTATTGTTGAAGCCTGAATCTCCTTATTTCCACAAAGAGAGCCCACACCGTGGCTGACTCGTACCCACGCTCAACCAGATTACCGAGAAACCGCCAGTTTTAGTGGTTCCCAGCTTCACCTATAAACACTCTCCCCTATACCATCAAGCAGGCCATCAACATGAAATAGTACTGGGAAAAGCTGCACTAAATTAACTGTGGGAAAGAATCGAGGAGATTCTTCAAAATAATGTGGCCGCTTGCGATCAAGGGAGGGGAAAGGACGAGCAAGGTGAAATACGAGCCGAGGAACGTATGTCATATTTTCTTTAGCCCTTTTTTCCTCTCTTTGATGGGGTCCCCCACCCTCGTCAGCCGTCACTTTCTCATCTCTAATTTAGAAACACCCCTGGAGATAGTTCTGTTCTGTTCTGTTCTGTTTTTCCCTACTGGTATGCTTGTGCTCTCAGGTAAAGAAAGGTGCTCTACATATTCAGCGCCAACTGCTACCTAAAAATAATTACCAGTGTTTAAAATATTATTTTTCATCACTTTTCAACACAATTTTTATGTGCTAAAGGAACTGATTTATTCATGCTATATTTCAAACTAACATACAGTCATGTGAAAAACTTAGGATGTCCCATGAATTTACATTTGATCTTCATTTTAGGTAGATTTAGAGCTGGAGGTGATATTATTAAACACATAAATCCAAAAAAAAAAATTTAATTCTTGTGAAGAAAAATATTGGTAAAGCTGATTTTTCTTCCTTTGACTAAAATAATAGATGTTAGATGTTTACTTTAACTGTCTACCAGTCAGACATTGAATGGAAGAAAGATTTCCCCCCGTCTCCATGCAGACTTCTTTTAGATAAGTGATGTTTCATTCTTTGTACAGATGGTCTTACAGTCTTTTTTTCCTCAAGCACCTTTTGATGCAGTTAAGATTTCATAGTGGTAGATATGATGGTATGAGGTTCTTGTGCTCAAATGCTGTGTTTGTTTTACGCCAGACTACATTGTTCCAGAACTCCTGGTCTTCATCTAGATGTTCTGTGGCAAACTTAAGTCCTCTCCTGATGTTTTTTTTTTTACAGCAGAGGTTTCCTCCTTTCTAATTATTTTGTGGTCTTTTTAAATCCTGTCCCAGACTCATCTGCATCTACAACATTCTTTATGAAGGCCTCAGTGAGTGATGCCACTTATTTCATCAATCAAGAGCAAACTTAACTAATGTCTGAAGTTCAAATAAGACAGACTTCACCAAAATCCTCTCTAACAATGATCAAATCAGTTGCAGCTGATGTTCTGCACATGATTCTCACTGTTCTGTGTTGATATATCATGTCCATCCCTTAATACAATAAAATGAAGATCAAATATCCATTTGTTTAAATATGTTAAAGTCAAAGGTGTTCGTGGGGTGTTTTTCACATGACCGTATTTCACGTTTACTTGACCATTTTGAGATCTCTCTGAATTTGGTGGTGAATCTGTCCTAGCTGAAACTTACCTAGTGAAGATGTATGAACATTTTAAGTATTCAGAAGGCTGTCTCTTGCCTATGATTTTATCATTCCATTAAAATTTTATAACCATCTTTTCAATGTAATACCATCCGTGAATTTTTGCTCCTTAGACTTGACAGCTGGTCCTGTGAACATAAACTTTACCATGTAGGTTTTCCTTTTCATTCCAGTCTGTCTCTATCTCACACACATACTGTCTCATGCTACTACAGACCCATGAAAATGTTCGTGTACCCCTAGCCCCAGTTAGCCCAAATCTCATGTTCTTCAACAAGTAAATATATTCTCATCCTCTATCGATTTTTTTTTTCTTCATATTTTTAATTCAGAAAAGAAAGAAAGAAATAGTAATTATAGATAAATATTAACTATGTGCTAAAATGTGCAGAAATGTTATATATGTAAAAGTTTGGTCTTTTTACTTACATCAATCAATGTCATTAGAACATTTGAGGTCCCCATTTTGCAAATGGTTGCACATACACTTGTGTGGTAACCTTTTTGTTATGATTATTAGGGTTAATATGGGTTTATAGTTAATCACTGTCCATTAAAACAATATTTTGTAACATTTCTACCTTAACAATGTAGCTTTAAAATCACTGGGATGCTCCACTGACCTGTAATAAGCTACACCAGGCTCAGCACTCCAGCTACAGCACTTTTTTTGTAAACACTTTGTTAAGATATCATTGGAATGATTGAGTAAACTGGGTATTTTGAGATAATTAGTGATGACTAAAAATAACCTCTACCCATGAGATTATGTCATGTCTCTCATGTAAAACTCATGGTAAAATTACCAGAAAAGAACAAAACGTTTGAAAAAAAAAGGTTCCAAGTCATTTTTGGACTATATCTATTGGTCCTTTTATCATACAATGTAAAAAGAATAACAGTCAGATTCACATTATGTAAAAAATATAAGGGGGGACGAGACAAACAAAAATAATTTATTTTTTGGTGAAAATCACAGTACACTCATTAATAAAGCTAATAACGCACTTATTAGAAATGATCACATAACACAATATTGAATTACTATACAATGTAGAGTGAAAAAAAGAATGTTCTCATATGTATCCCAATCACTTCAACAATCAAGAGCAAACGAAACTCATCTCTGAAGTTTAAATATGACTCCTCCAAAGTCCTCTCTAATCATGGTCTAATCACTTGCAGCGGATGTTCTGCACCTAATTCTAATTTAGACATTTTAAGTACTAATAAATGTGGGACTGTCCTACCTTCTTCATCAGACAATTGCATTTCAATTCATTACATTTTACAAATGAAGACATTTAATCAGGTTTATGTGTTTAGTTAAATCACCTCCGTCTTGCAATATAGTTCAAAAGAATTTCCAATGTCCATATGTTTAAATATGTTGAATAACACAAGAATGTTCATGAGGTGTCTTAATTTTTTTCAAAGGACTCTTTGTTAAGGGCATGTGTTCTTAAATCTTGAGAAATCATTGTCATTGCAATGCACTGCTGTGCCTCACTGCTCAACATTTCCAACCAGCGTCCCGTTATTCGTCCTGTTCGTCCATCAGTTGCTCTAACCTTCAGAAATGCTCCTGATGTCCCAAAGACCTCCGCAATGCTAAAAATAATCCTCTCTTTCTTTCACTCACCCACTCTCTCCCGTCCCCCTCTTGCCTTGTCACTTGATTGTGTTATTATTATGCTAACCAAATCCTTATAAATGTGATTTAAGGCTTGGCCAGCCCGAGCTCTTGTTTTTCCTTCTGCCGCGGCGATTTACAGCAGTCCCAAGGAAAGGCCCCTCTAAGTATCCCAAATGTCCCGAGATTGCAGCTGTTGCCGATGCCCTGATGGAGGCGGCCCCAACGTTATTGCGCCGTGTTCCCGTCGCACGCCCCGAGAGCAGTAAAGCGTCAATAAAATCAAAAGCACCTGCATCTTAAATGAAATTTCAATTGAAAAACTTAACAGCCCTTCAAATTGCAGAATTTAACACAGACCAGTAAAGCTTAAATAACACTTTGCCTCTGCAGACTGGGGGGAGGCAAAGGTGGGAGGTGGGGGCTGGGGGGCAGCAGAAGCAGGCCTGGTTCAGGTTGAAGTAAGCAAGCGTGGGAGGGGGAGGTGCTCGCTGCGTTCAAGGTGACTTGATTGTCTCATGTGGTAAAATTATTAACAATTAAGGAATTTCTCCAGAGGGCCACATTGGATTTGCCAGCACAGGTACATATGCAGTCCTGTTTTTTCTTTCTTTCTTTTTTCTGCAGCAGCAACCAGGGTGGGGTGGGGTGGGGTGGGGGACTTTTTCTGTATTCATGGAAGCTCCCGAACCTTTGTGGTAATTGAATCAGTTAGAGTGCTGAGTGGAGCAAGCATAAAAACCTGTTAACCCAAAGGTCAGATCTGTGCATTGTTTATTTATCAGGAGGTGGAGGGGAGCTGAATCGCGGCAGCCCCCCTTTCCGTTGCAGACACAGTAAAAAAAAAAAAAAAAAAAAAATTTCTTCAACAATAACAGCCACTAGATGAATGGACAAATCGGCACTGGAATCATAAACAGCACCAATGACACTTGTGTAAAAGCAGACGGAGTGAGATTTGTCTGGTTTCTCTACAGTTTCTCTGGAGCTGTTTGAGGGCAGATGTGCCTGAGTTGCTCTCCGTCAGTGTCTGAAGTGTATCAGTGAGATGGAGCTGAAACTAACGTACTGTTTTTAAGATTATTTAACTAACTCACTATTTCTCAGTTGATTGTGAATATGTAGAAGAAATATATAGAGAATACCTTCAGAACTTAACATTTGAAGCTTTATTGTATAAACATTTTTCCTTGAATTATAACTTATAACATGATAATCAGTGACGTCAAACAGCAGAGATTCACTGCTTCAAATAATATTAATATTGGTGGGTAGAGTCATAAGCCTTTCTTCATTTTTTATTTCTGTCTGTAAAAGCCTTATGATAAACATTAAATTATTATTATTATTATTATTATTATTACTATTATTATTATTATTATTATTATTACTATTATTATTACTATTTTTTTTATTATTGTTATTATTACTAGTGCATCTCAAATTAGAGTATTGTGAAAAAGCATTTTTGGTTTATAATTTAATTCAAAATGTTAAACTGCCTTTTATTTTTAGATTTATTACATTTACAGTGTAATATTTCAAGCTTTATTTTCATTTAGTTTTGATACTGTCTGTAATTTGTTTGTAATTAGTAGTTTAGTCAAATTTGAAAGTAAATGTTCTAATAATGTGAGATTCAGGATTTTGGGGTTTTCAGGATTTCATGAAATATATGTTACTTTACATGTAATCAGTATAAAAGATGACTTTTTGTATGAAATGATGAACATGAATGAAAACTTTTTCACCAGGTCTGGGTGTGGGTGTACTTATAGTGTTCTGGTGTCTCCCATGTGACTCTGTATCACCCAGTTTCTGCCCTGTTCTAAAAATTAGGTAGTCTCAAACAAAATCCTGATCCTTCTTCTAATCATATTAATTTAGCATATTAATTTAGGGTTAGGACATGAAGATGGGTCATAAAGGGGTCATATGCTTTAATTTATTATGAATTATTGATTTGGTACATAAAACTACAAATGTCATAATTGGAAAAATGATAACCATCATGTTTTATATTCAAGTTTCCCAGTTCAATCTGGTTTGGTGTTGTAAAGGGAGAACTCACATCCAAAACAAAGTCAGTAATTAATGGCAGTATTTTCTCTAAAACCAATAAAACCCCTGACTTTTAATATTCGCCAAAGTTATCGACCACCTGGCCAGACCGAATTAATCACTGTGTCCCTTAAAACAGAGATAATGGAAATACACAGCATACTCTTTCCTTGTGTTTGTTTTATTTGTTCTCAGCAGTTTTTCCCGTGGTAGATTCTTTTACTTATTTAGTCTTGAGCTGCTGTGCTTGTTGCTGTTGTTGCTGAACTCACTGAGCTGTGGAGCTGTAAACTGTAGAGTGGAGCTCGTCCTGTCCCACGCCGCCCACTTGGGTGGTACAATGCGCTGATGGGAGGTGGAAAGTGGGCCATCTGTGGGGAGACATCAGCAGCCCAGCACGCAAGAGGAAAAGCGAGAGGCAGTCACCTTGATCAGCCGCGCCCTTGCCGCTCTGCCATTACCACCGCTGCCGTGGGACGTAAATGGAGGAGGAAAACATTACCTGCAAATGAGCTTTCATGGGGTCCCTAATATCAATCAGACACCCGAGGCTGAAGAACGAGGTGGAAAGGATGAGTGTCAGACGCCGTGGAGCAACTTGGTTTATTTGCTGTATTTGACTCCCACACGTTATTTTAGTTCATTTATTTTTTTGTTTTATGAAAATTAAATAGGAAGTTTTAGAATTTTGAAAGATTCTGCTCTAAGATCATCTGTGACACTGACCATATCAAGAGAGTCTCTTTTATTGAAGCTCATGATTATACTCCTCATCTGGTGAATCTGATCTACTCATCCAAGGCTTCTTTTCAACATTTGAAGCACAAATACACAGATTTTATACTGCGATTCAAGTAGTATTAAGTAGTAGTATCAAGGCTAATATAATCAATTCCCAAAATTAAATGGAAATAAGAAAAAATACTGTTCACAATATTAAAGATAAACTAGTGTAACATTTTTTTTTTGTTTAAAGTTGTGCACTAATTATATTGTTCTGAGAAAACGGAATAAAAAGTAGTTGTCTATGAAATGGGCCCTTTAAAGAAAAGAACCCTGAGATTTGGGTTTGAAATGATTGATAACGTTTTGCATTTGACTTAGTTTGGTTTTATTCTAGACTCGGGCATTTCATCACAACCTGCCAAAATCATAAAGCATACAAAACAGAGACTAGAAGACTGAGAAAGATCGAGCAAGACAAGTATGTGCTTCTGTGCTTTTGTGTGTGTAATTATGAAAATGACCAGAGCTGTCTGAGTCCGGAGATCCATGAAGAATCTTTTGGCGTGTGCGCGCTCGTTCTGGGTGTTGTTGTAAGCACTCAGAGAAAATGACCAGTCAGGAGACTTAAGTGATTTCCTCCAATTCACTGCAATCTCTTCTCAGTGTAGTCTTAGCCGAAGTTGATAGCTGTCGCCATATAACCTCCACTGAATAAATCCATAAATATAATTTCATATTTGCCTGCAGTGTGCAGTGGCTCGGCCCATCCTCCGGGCTAAATGAGCTGATTTGCACATCACCTACTCTTCATTTTAATCCACAGAATAAGGCTGCTCCAATCACTGTTTGTCCTTGTGATGTCAGTCTGAATGCTGTGCTTTCAGAGCCTAGCTGTGTGCAGAAGGCCTCTCTGTAGATTATGCTGCTGGTAGAAGTAATTCGTGATCAAAATATTGGTAATGCTCTTAGTTTGGCTTTGCTAAACCAATACAATGACTGATTTCAGGATATTTGTTTTTGTTAGTCTATGGCAAAAATTGTTGCAATAGTGATCAACCTCCTTAAAAGTCTTTAGATTACAGATGAGAGGTTAGATGTCATATTTACTGACTTTACACTGAACCAAAAGTGTTTAATTTAAAGCAATATTGATTATGAAACATGGTGGTGGTAGCACCATGTTGCGAATATGGTTAGGTACTGACGTCTGCGTTTGTAATTGTCCGAATTGTCTCTTGGCTGGCCTGGGAACACCTCGGGGTCCCTCCCGGGGAACTGGCTGAGGTGTCTGGGGAGAGGGAGGTCTGGGCATCCCTGCTCAGACTACTGCCCCCCGCGACTACTGCCCCCACGACCTGGCCCCGGATAAGCGGAAGAAGACGGACGGATGGACCTCAGTACTGCTGAGTACCAATTTGTGTGAAATCAGTTGGTGCCAAATTTTGGTAACATAGAGAGAGCAGCAATGAGCTAAAATCAGAAAAAACAAACCCCCACAACAGTCTAAGCCACTGCTTATTATGCACACTGGTGAACCGGGGATTTACTGCCAAGGGTTAAACATCATAGTGTGGTATAGCGTTTTACAGCTTGTTTACACTTTTTCACTCTGTTTATTCAAGCAATACACAGACATTTTTAGCTTGTAATCCAATGGCACACACATCACCCAGGGATGTGTGTGTTCATTATCCGACCTGAAACAAACATTAATGAAAGGTTCAGAGGATTCATGCACGTGTTGTATTTTGCTGAGCATTCCGATGACATCAGTCTGTCAGTTTTTACCAAACTCAACCAAAGTTACTGCGGTAAAATGTGTGAAACTAATTTTGCTTTTGGGGAAGCAGAGCAAAGACTCTGCTCTGGTGTTACACTACCATGATCCATACTGAGAAAACATCAGCCCGGTACAGGGTGGATCAGGACACAGCAGAACTCCAGAAACCCACCCGTCTGTGTTTGTGAAAATGGGGATTTATCAAGAATGGCCAGACATCTGCACTGATTTACTCTGGTGTGTAAAATCCTACAGAACAGAAATATACGGGCATGGATTTCTTTAAATGTGAGATACAATATAGTGTTTCATTTCAAAACACTGGCAGTACACTAAGGACTTTTTGGACATTTACATGTATTTGTAAATGTATTTTATAAAAATATTTTCCAAGTGTTTAAATAAATAAAAAGAAGACATTTTTTTGCTATTTTAGAGAAATGAAAGTACTGATGTACTGAAAAAAGTACCATTAGTACCATTAGATACTGGTACTGAATTCCAGGTACCAGTACCATATCAATTCAGATGTGAATGGTACCCATCCCTAGCTGTGAGGAGGTTTTCCCTTAGTGGGCATGGAGCATTTTTGTGCCTTTCTGCATAACAGTAATCCTCAGCACAGGGTCAAAACACCACAAACATTTTTCAATGTAAAACAAGTGAAAACACACATCCCAGTCTGATTAAGAAACTATGGTACAAAAACATTCAATCAACCTTAACAACCTGGAGCATATCAACCTGAAAATCTTCCTTCTAGTCGAGGTCAGAGACAGATGAATATCTATAGGAAACATCTATAAACTCTCATAAGTCATCAACGGACTCACATATTCACCAAAACTCTATTATACTCTATACAACGTCATGTAGCAAAACACTGTACATTGCACTTGGCACTTTATTCATCTCTCATCTCTCAGGGGTCCTACACAACTGGAACTATTCACACACCGAACCTTGAACCTTGAACCTTGATCTAATTGACATTATTTCAGCCAAAGGAGGAAATACCAGGTATGAGGGCACAGGGTGTCCCAGCTAAATTTGAATTTGTTTTAAATACATTTTACAAATGATGTTTAAGAACATTTTTCTGTTCTATGTGTCTATCACCTCCATCTCTCTAAAAATTTAGATCCAAGGTTGGGGTGTCCAACCCATATGTCCGTCCGTACGTCCATCCATCCATCCATCCATCCATCCATCCATCCATCAATCCGGTGCAAAATATTGAACGTGTTTGTTATATCCTGATTTGTTTGCAATGCAGTTAGGAGTCTTTGCACCTCATACACTACTCTTTTTTCTCTCTGGCAGACAACCAGAACAGATTCAGCCAGACTTAGAACCGTGGCTAAAACTGGGATAAATATCTGGTAGTATGACACCAGCTTATGTCAGGACTGCTCTTACTGTTGTTTTCCTCTGTTCTTCAGGCCCCGGATCCATTGACCCACCAGTACTCTTTGAGATCCACTCCAGAAATGCCACAATCTCCTGGTCTCCTCCCTCGCGCCCAAATGGTGTACTCACCCACTATAACATCTACAGGAATGGGCAACTGAATACCACTGTGACTGGCAACAGCACTATCCTGACCCTCTCAGGCTTAGATCCCTACCAGCACTATTCCATCCAGGTAGAGGCCTGCACAGAGGTCGGCTGCACCCTATCTAACGACTCCCATGCCATCCACACACCTCCAGCCCCTCCAGAGGGCGTAACACCTCCTCGACTCTACTCAGACACACCCACATCTGTGCTGCTGACTTGGGATCCACCGCTGCAGGCCAACGGGGTACTGGAGAGCTACACACTAGAGAGAAGAACTGCCGGCACCCAGCAGATCTCTACAGTGGCTACAGTGCTACCCAATCACACACTCACATACCTGGATAGCTCAACAGCTCTCAGCCCCTGGGGCAGTTATGAGTATCGAGTGGTGGCCAGCACCATGGATGGTGGCTCTAATAGTAGCCAGTGGAAGAGGGTGACCACCCGACCTTCAAGACCCGCTGGCCTGCAGCCACCTGATGTGGTGGTGTTGGGACCAGAGTCAGTGCAGGTAGGTTTGATCTTCATATGATGATTTCTCAAGAGGTAATGCTGAAATAAACACTCTTCTACATACAAGTTTTATCATCCATTCTGGAGCAAAGACCTACAGAATATTAGTTAAATGTAGGGTTGGGTACTGAAGTTGGTGTTTTCAATGCTACTGAGTCAGTACTACTGATTCACATCAAATTAATCATCCACCTCTGCTGATGAAGCACACTGGTAAACCAGACATTCACTGCCAAAGATTAAACATAATAATGTGGATTACAGTTTTACAGCTTGTGTCGTCTTCAATGCATGACAGAAAGGAAACCTTTTTGTGCCTGGGGACACATGTGCATCATCCAACTGGAGCGTTTTCATGTGCCAAATGTGTCACACAGTTGCATAAGGCCATTTTTTAGCCATTTTCATATATTTACACATTTTATAGATATATTTATTTTTCATATGGGTTTAGTTTTTAAATGAATATCAAAATGTTGAAATGTTTGCATATTTTTGCTATTTTAGAGCGAGTTCTGAAAAAAGTACATTTAGGTACAGATACTGAACTTCAAAGTCAAATGCTGCAATATGAACAAGACATACAGAGAATTCCAGCTGTCCTAGAGTCCAGCCTACCTATAGTCGTACTGTGAATGGTACCTAACCCTAAACATTAGAAACATGCTTTCCAGTGTATATCTAAGCCCTAGGACACTCAGAGATAGGAGATGATCTGAGTATGATATGCACTGCCTCATGTGTTGAATAACCAGAAAGTACTGTAATCATAGGTCTTGAAAACATTTTGTGTAGGGCTGTCAAATTAATGTGTCAATTTTGATTAATTCATAACATGTTAAAAATTTACTCTGAATAATCACCTTCGCCTTCGCCCTTTGACCTGGTTTTTGCAAGTGTGCTCTGTCTGTCTGTGTCAGTCTGCACCGAATGATTATATACCATGAGCACAGCAGGAGTTCTAGAATCTAACTGTCAAACTTTGGGTACACTACACAACTTAAAGTCATAGCAGGTTATGAATGACTGGGTATCTTAGATTTACCTACTAAGCTTTGCTGATTTTTATGGTGAAAAAAAAAACAACTAACTTTGACCCAAAACATGCCTTGTGTTACCTAGAGTTCTCACATAAAACATGATAGTGCAGCAGCCTGGTATGGTTATTATGTAATTGTTGTGTCCTGAATCGTTACGTAAAAAACACAAAAAATGGCTTTGAGGTTGGATGGGAAGGAAACCCTACATATTGCAGGTTATCCTTCGTACAAAGTAGATTTTGGCTTCATAGTTGAATTGCCACTTAAATGGTGCCACTGTACTGGACATTCAGTAGTTCCAGAATGCAGCAGCTTCATTCATTTAAGGTGGAATGTAAAATTAAACGTGAACCCATGAATGTTTTTCTTCTGGTTTTCTACACTGTGTTTACTTTTCATGTTCAGTTTTCACTGGCTGTTGATGGGAGTCGCTGGCTAATATACAATACTCGATTACACTCAGAGTCGGGTCAGAAAAAACAAACCTGCAGACTAGAGCCAAGCAACACAGACTCGGCCAGACTGATATTTGGGGCTAAAATCAGGGTAAAAATTGCATAGTAATGAACAGACAGTTCATCAGAATCACATTTTGGCACCATAGACTTTATGTCTGGTGCCCACAGCTTCTGCACCATTTAAGGTGGTTCCAGATTAACTCCAGGGTTGTGAGAACAGCTGTGTTTGTTTAGAAATCAACATGTTCTGAATTTAATGTCAGAAATATTAATGATACCGAGCTGATATCAGCGATTGTTTAGACTGCAGCGTTTGAGAGCTTTCAGAAAGAGTGCCTTGACCCTGCTGCTGTACCTGTGCTCTTATAAGATAGATGCCAATTACCACTGAAATGTCCAAGGAACATACAGTGCTTTTCAACTGGATGCCAGCTAGCCATTGCAGTGAACTGGCAGTGAATAGAAATCTCTTTTGCATTAACCATGCGAAAAATGGATACCAGACACTCCAGACACAAGAAAGTGCAAATAATTTTTTGTCCACATCAAATGCAGACAAATAAAGTTACATTCAGAGCAGCCAATTGGAGAGTAGAGAAAGCTACAGAGAGCTAGAAAAGCTAGAGTGGTGTATAGAGCAGCTCTTGTGGACATGAGCAGTGAGTGCAGCACATGCTGCATTCAGTGTGAAAACATTTACTGAATTTTATCTCATTTACCCTACAGCCTAAATTAATTAAATACATTACTGTAGAAGAGAGAAAACACCCCTCCCCCTTCCCTTAATGCCAAACCTACAGAACCATATAGTGCTCATCATTATTTCAGTGATACCTTCATTCTCTCCATCACCATCTACAATTTCCCAGGCAATGTATAGCTTCTCCTTTTTGGTGCAACCAATTAAAACTGCCAGTGCAGGACAACTCCATAAGAATGTGCCCTTGATATGCTTTTTTCTAGGTTATACATAATTCTCATGCTTACTCCCTGACCTTCCCTTTAAAAAAAAATACTCCAGATTCTTTTGAAGTAGTGTCTCACTACTGTATGTCGATTACCATGGCCATTAACTATCCCAACAAATTGAACACCTGCTGATATTAAATACTTTAAATAGTAGATATTGGACAGTTACTTGAAGGTCACCAGTCATGCTGCCACATAATCAATAGGTCAATAGTAATTTTTGTTAAATTTGCAATAATGGTGACATTTTTCAACATACACTATATGGACATCCATATTGGGAATCTGCTCATTCATTGTTTCTTCTGAAATGTTAAAACGTTTATGCTGCTTTTGGAGTAACTGTCTCTGTTCATTAATCAAGCTAAATGTATGAGCACTTAAAGTTTGGTTTCCACTTAACTATACTTTTTCTTTTAAGAAATGGCAGTTTTTATAGAGGACATGAAAAAAAGATAAATCCAAAATATCAGAATTAAACAAAAAGTACAAAAACTGAACGTCATGGACCCTTACAGTGTTTGGTTTTTTAGTCAAGTGGCCCTTTCTTCTCAAAGTAGGTGGTCCAACAGTCCCATGACAGGATTCTGTGTTGTCTGTCTGTGTAGCAGCATAAATGCTTACTTTTTAGAAAATATAACCATGACGACCCCCATACTTTTGTGTATCTTTTACCATGGCACAGATGTTAAGGAAATCATCCACTAGAAAGCAGATAAGGGTCAAAGTTTCTGACAACAACAAACAAGGCAACACTGTAGGAGGTTGTGATAATGTACTCACTACAGTACAGTAGGTACAGTACGATGAATGGGGCAGCAGTGGAAATGGCTGCAGAACTTCAGAAAGTTCCATCATAAGTTTCTTTTCTGGCTGTTTGTTCTTCATTGTGTGTATATGGCAGTGCTTCACTGGAACTATTTGTTGTATTCTATAAAAGATTGAAGGTATATTAGAAAATGCCCTGGAGACTTTTTAGTCTGGTTAAGTCACACTCTTTTTTACTCTTGGCAGGATTCGTTTAGGCAGGTGTGAATATAGTAATTGCATTCAGATGCGGACCAAGACAAATACACTGACACAGTTTAGAGAAGGTAGTCTTTCTTCAGTCTCAAACAAACTCTGGAGCAGTTCCTTTTGTGGTGAGAACATGATCCGATTTTGATTTGACCCAACTGGGCAGGTTTGAACTGAATGGCTCTGCTGGTGTACTTTGAGCTGATTTGTTGGTCTGATATTAACTACAGCTATGAACAAATGCCATCCCTGTCCCAGACAGGTCTGACCAATCCTTGAAGAGGACATTCCCATTTGGTTGGATGTGATGCATTTTTGTTCACTTAGACTTTTTCTTGTGTGAAAAATTTTTTTTTTTAAAGTTCATCAAATCATAATTTGATTCAGTGTAATCTCCCTTCGTTACTGTACTGTTCATGGGCTTGTACAAAGAACCTCCTCCTTTGTCCTATGTCTGTGCACATAAGTACAAAAAACAATGAATACAAAATGTGCAGATACTTGTGAACAGTGTGCAAGAGGGCAGAGTTGTGGCTTAGGAGCAAAAATAAATGATTAATAATAAAACTCATTATTATTATTATTATTATTATTATTATTATTATTATTATTATTGTTGTTGTTGTTGTTGTTGTTGTTGTTGTTGTTGTTGTTGATGTTACTGTTGTTGTATGAATATGAAGCCAAGCAATGTCTAATGCTCAAGAACATGAGGTAGCTTTGCCATGTTTTGGATGCTTTACAAACTGGATTCAAGGGGACATTAATGTAACCAAACAAGCTTTTCAGCTTAGACACCACTGTGTACAAATCCACCCATACGTGCCCACACAGCTCTCTCTCTCTCTCTCTCTCTCTCTTTCTCTCTCTCTCTCTCTCTCTCTCTCTCTCTCTCTCTCTCTCTCTCTCTCTCTCTGCCAAGAATCCCAAACAGAAATGCTTACCACTTCAAACAAAAAGCAGCATTTGCATAAAATTGAGTGAATTATTCATTTCCCCTAACCCCAGGTTTAGTTTATTTTAATGCTATTATTATTTCATTAATTTGGGCGCTGCTGTGTTGCTGCGTGTAACTGGATGAGAGTTCTTACACGTGTAAAAGCCCAAAACAGTTGTTCTCATTAGCATACACTGAAGTGTATTTGTTCCTGTCGATTTGTTTAGCGTCTTCTTGGTCTTTATGCTATCTTCTGTTTGAACAAATCCTGATTATTTAATTACTTCCAGGGCCCCAGCATCTCTCCTCACTGTGGTTTATTTGCTATTAATTTACACATTTGTGGAATATTTGTTGTGTTCACAATGTGCTGAGGATTTAGTAGGGTTCTGCATTATAGGATGAGTTGAGGTGAGTGGATTCAGATTTCTGATTAAAGCTTAGCTTGGTGTACCCGAGATCTGCACAGTTTTGTGCACTTCATTTCAGGAATAGCTAGTTGATTAGCTGGTTAGTTGATTGGCAGTGTTGAAGCAGGATGGACAGATAAAAAAGGGTTGTAACTAAAGAAGTATTATGTGATTTTGCAGTTTTGTGATAATATTTAGATAATAAGAAGGTAGCTGTATGTCCACATGCCCAACTGTATCTCATCTTTTAGCTCAACAGGATAGGAGAGCCTCCTTTCAATTGTACAGTTTTCCTAATAATCTTATTCTTTCACTCTGGATGGATGGATGGATGGATGGATGGATGGATGGATGGATGGATGGATGGATGGATGGATGGATGGATGGATGGATATCCTCCAATAGTACAGTTCTCTCCAATAATCTTATCCTTTGTTAATAGATAGATAGATAGATAGATAGATAGATAGATAGATAGATAGATAGATCGATGTCCTACACTTCTCTCTTGATCAGACAGTCAATGTGTTTAGTGCTTCCCTAAAATGCTGACGTACTTCCTCGCCTTTGAGGAAGCTTGCTGCATGCTTTGTTTCCCATGCAATTCCATTAGGATTTCATTATCACGCACCGCAGGCTTAGCCCTGTTTTAAATGTAATGAAAGGAATATTCGGTTCCCAGGTCAAAGTCAGGGTGTCTTCACTCAATCGTGTGTGCCATCATTTCCAGGAGCTCATTGATCTAAAAGCCTGTGCTGATGCGTTGAGATAGAGGGCTGGAATCAGGCCCTGCTCATGACTCTCATGCTTCTGCTAAACAAGTCAAAAAGCTCACAACAGCTTCCACTGATCGTACGCTTCCACTGAAAGTCAGTGTTGTACTCTTATTAATTGGTTAATAACTAATATTAATGCTCAATAACTATGTTATGAATATGAATGCACTCATTTATTTTGAATTTGCATGTGATAATCCTGCTTTCTTGTACATTTAGAGCCTGTTTACACCTGACATTAACATGTGTTTTTGAAGAAGGTATAAACACACCTAAGATGCATTGTGATCAGATTATGATTGGATCACACAAACAACATTCAGAGGTGGTCAGAGCTGGATTTCATCCACATTTACATTTAATAGATGTGTAAATGATCTGTGATCAGTTTCCATTGGGTTCCTGAGTTCATACTTCCTGATTTGTATGGGTTCCACCCATCTAAAGAACCCCTTAACAAGGCAAATGTTTGAAACCATGTTATAAAGAAACCATGTTTATATAAAACCATAAAAACAACCATGGTTCTATGTAAACTATTGGTTTTTGGAAAAACTGAATCATATTATTTAGTGTATTGTTTATCTTCAGTCTGTTATCACATTACAATGGTTAACTTTGATAATAGTGTTATCATAATAAAAACAGATCCTTCCCTTATATATGTTGTTTTTCTATGTTTTTTTCTGCTATAGGTAACATGGTCAGCTCCACTAATAACCAATGGAGAGATTGAGCGCTATGAGATCCGCATGCCAGACCCCCGCATCCCTCACACAGACCCCTTCAACCTTACCCACATCGTCACCAGCCTGGTGCCATACACAAACTACAGTGTAACCATACTGGCCTGTTCAGGTGGTGGAGGCTATGTTGGAGGCTGCACTGAGAGTCTGCCCACATCTGTCACAACATTACCCACAATTCCTCAGGGTGTGTCATCACTCTCGGTGGTTGCCATCAGCGAGTCATTCCTGGCTGTGTCATGGCAGATGCCATCCAAACCAAACGGGCCCAACATAAGGTAATACCACGGGTAAAGTGGTAATTCACATTCAGTGATGTCAGTGGGGGCATAATACAATTATCTTTTAATATAATTGGCTCATCTTAAATTGTTACTTTTATTACATTACATTATGGTGTGATGGAGTGTGAACATGTTTTTACTTGACCATTTTCTAATCTCTGTTTATCTGCTTTCAAAACAGCCACAGTTCATCATTGCATGGAATCTACAAAATGTTGGAAACATTCCTTTGAGATTCCAGTCCATGTTGATATGATTGAATCATGCAATTCCTGCAGATTTTTCACTTTCGTGCTATGAATCTGTCCCACATCCCATCCCATTTAAACCTCAGACATTAGCTTTGTCTGTCCATGATGTTTGAAGTGAGTGATATCACCATGGCAAGCTCTCTGAGGCCTTCAGAAAGAAAGTTGTAGATGCAGATGAGTATATTTGAAAGGATTCAAAAATATACATACTCAATACAATTAGAAATCAGCAACAAGTAAGGCTGTCTAAACAAAGACTGATGCTGAAACAGCACATTGTTGAAAGGGTTGTGCATGGAGGAGCGGGAAAATCGGTTTAACATTTTGTGAATGAGAACACCAATGAAGTACGCTGACCTCATTGTTATGTTTATAAAACCAGTTTGAGATGATTTTTGAAACATGCTGATGCAACCATTAGAAAATGTGTAAACTGTATAGACTCAGATAGTGATGATAAATGTTAAGGTTAACTGGACCAATGTTTCCAAAGTCCACCAATCTGGACTTTGGACACAAGACAGCTTCAGTCCAATTCTGACCCCGCTATCTTTAAGCCTCGGTAGACATAGAAAGTCATCAGAACAGGCTACATCTTCAGTCCTATGTTGAGGAGCCAGAGTCAATTGCAGCCTCAGCTTTCTGTTTTTGGCTGACAGAAGTGGGCCCTGACATGGTCTTCTGCTGTTGTAGCTCATCCACCTTAAGGTTGGACACATTGTTCATTCTGAGCTGCATTTCTGCTCACCGCAATTATACAGAGTGTTTATCTGAGGACCGGTAGCCTTTCTGTCAGCTCCAATCAGTCTGACCATTCTTTGTTGACCTCTCTCATCAACAAGATGTTTCTGTCTGCAGAACTGCCCTCACTGGACTTGTTTTCTTTATTCCACCATTCTGAGGAACTCCAGAGAGAGTTCTGCTGAAATCCTATGAGATCAGCAGCTCTAGAAATACACAGATCAACCATAACATTATGACATCTTCACTGTCCATTTTATCAGCTCCTCTTATCACAAAGGAACGCATTATCAGGATCCCACAGGACCTTCACAAATCAGGTATTATGTGGGTGGTGGATCATTCTCAGCACTGCAGTGACACTGACATTATGTTGGTTATTGTGTGTTGCACTGGTACAAATGGATCAGACACAGTAGTGCTGCTGGAGTGTTTAAACTCCTCAGTGTCACGACAGGCGGATAAACTAGGTAGCTGTGTTTAATAGAGTGGACACGGTTTTTAAACACTCCAGCAGCACTGCTGTGTCTGATCCACTCATACCACCACACTAAAACACCACCTCCATGTCAGTGTCACTGTGGTGCTGAGAATGACCCACCATGCACACAATACCTGCTCTCTGGTGGTACTGTGGGGTTCTGACCATTGAAGATCAGGGTGAAACAAGGCTAAAAAATGTAGGCAGAGAAACAGATGGACTACAGTCTGTAATAGAACTACAGCCTGCTCTCGTATGGTTACTGGACCTGATGAAATGGACAGTGAATACAGAAACAATAAGTGTTATGGTTGATCGGTGTACTCAAACCACAGTCACTGAGTCACTGAGATCATGTTTTTCACATTCTGGTGTAAGCATTATCTGAAGCTGCTGGCCTGCATCTCCATGATGTTATTCACTGCACTCCTTCCAAAACAGTTGATTAGATAAGTGCATGAAGGGTTTGGTGTCCAGGATGTCTTAATAAATTGCTCAGTGAGAGACTTTATACAGACTGCTGTTGGAACTGCTTTCCAAAGATAGTGAAGAGTGACAGCAAACAGTCAAAGCAATACAAACATTCCCCAAAACTTTGCATTATCCCCTGGACCTGGGCCAACAACAAGACTTATATATGATTTAGAAATCATCCGTAGGATAACACTCTCATGGCTGAAACGCAACCTAGCAGTCTTTCGCTATGTAAGTCTGTTTTTGAGCTGATTAGGTGGTAAATAAAGCTCTGTGCTCATGTCGGTCGATTAATATTCATGACTTCCTTTTCCCGCTGCTGCCTTGTTTGTTGAACTAGGCTTATGAAGAGCATATTAAGCCTAGCTCTTGTGATTATGGATGAAATTACCATTACTGTTGAGAGAGAGAGTGGGGGGGGGATAGGCTAAAATGAGGTGCGACTGAAATGTTAGGAGGATTGTTCGAGTGCACAAGCTGAGATTTATTGGGCCGTTTCCACTGCCCTCAGGTACGAGCTGCTGAGACGGAAAACCCAGCAGCCCCTGGCCTCCCGTCCCCCTGAAGATTTCAATCGCTGGTACCATGTTTACGCAGGAGACAAATTGTTCCACGAAGATAAAGGCCTTAGCAGGTGAGATTACCAAAATTAGCTTTAATGCAAACGTTGCCGATGTGTACAAAACTGGTTTTGCTCACCGATGCCATCTTTTTAATACTGCTCAAAGATACATTAAGCAAATATCCCAAAGAATTAAATCGTTTTTTGCTCTAATCTTTTGCTGGCACTCCTCTTGCTGATGTGCACGGGTGTGTTTGCATGTGTGTGTGTGTGTGTGTGTGTGTGTGTGTGTGTGTGTGTGTGTTTGCTACTCAGTTCCACCTCCTCTTTGCTTAAGTTTGTTTCCGTGTTTTTGTAGGATTATGCCACTAATAATGGATGAAAACTAGTTGGAGCCAATAAGTTTTATGCAAAGTACATTATTGTATGTAATACTCTCCAGTTGGCACCAGTTTAAGTATCATATTAAAATTATTTTTTTGATTCTGTAGCATTGCTTTACTCATTATTGTAACATGATGCCCTGTCCCTCATTTCTGCATATATTGTATTTTGGTCTTTGTCTCTGCCTCAGCCCCGCCTTGTAATTAGTGTTCTCACCTGTGTCTGTTTTGTAGCCCTGCCCTCTCATTATCCTCTCTAGGTGTTTCAGGTTGTGCCTTGTGTTCTCATACCTCTGTGTTTGTGCTGTTCTGTTGTCTTTCACTGTGTTGCATTTTGAACCTTGGTTATGCTCATATTTCCCCACTGGGCTTTGTTGATTTTTATGGCAGATGAAATAAATATTCACTGCACTCTAAACTTCTATGGATTACATGCTACATGACTTCAACCTGCTGCTAAAGAGAACCTAATGTGCCCCAAAACATGCAAACCCCTTTGTAAACATTTTGTGCTCATTGGCTCTCTTTCCAACTGTCGTCTCCAACTGATTAGAGCCAAACAGCACAGACTGGGCCAGACTGACTGTCAGGCCTAAATCAAAGTAAAAAATCACAGCTTTAGCAGGGTTTTTTGTAATTCATTTACTTTTACATTTACAGCATTTGGCAGACTCCCTTTTCCAGAGCAACTTAGAAAAGTGCTTTGCTGTTCACTCAGATATCCTGTACTTGATGCTCGAAGGGCTCTTGGTACAGAATAAGTTTTGACCATTGCCATCATGTACAGAGGTGCTGGTCCATTTTTAGCTTTGCAGGCCAGCATCAAGGTTTTGAATCTGATGCGGGCAGCTACAGGAAGCCAATCAAGGGAACGCAGAAGAGGACTTACATGACTGAACTTGGGATCATTGAAGATTTGTTGTGCTGCTGCATTATGGATGAGTTGTAAAGGCCTGATGGTCCACATAGGAAGGGCAGCTAAATGGGAGTTGCAGTATTCTAGTTTTGAAATGACAAGACACTGAACAAACACCCGAGTGGCCTCTCTAGTGAGAAAAGGTTGAATTTTCCTGATGTTGTAAAGAAGAAATCTGCTTGACTGAGTCAGGTTTGCAATATGAATCAAACGATAACTCACCAAGTCTCTGTGCTTCTGCTAATGGAGTGACCAGTAAGTTCTCAAGGGAAATGGTAAGATCAGGGTGAGGGTCAGTGGATCCAGGAATGAATAGCAGTTCAGTGTTGCTGGGGTTCAGTTTAGGTGATGGGCTGCCATCCATGATGAGACGTCAGCGAGGCAAGCTGAGATGTGAGATGAGACCTGGGTGTCAGCAAGAGGTGGGAAGAAGATGATGAGATTTGTCTTCAGCATAGCAGTGCTAAGAAAACCCACGAGAAGATATTACTTTGCAAGAGAATGAGTGTAGAGAGAGAAGAGAAGAGCACCAAGCTCTGAGACTTTGAAGAAATGAGAGAGTCTGCATGGAGATGATGTGGCACCCAAAGCTATGTTACCTTCCAAGAACGCTCCTCCAGTTATGATATAAACCCTCGCCAGGTAGAACTGCTGATCCCAAGACTACTGAGGAGTGACAGGAGGATCTTGTGGTCTACCATGTCAAAGGCTGCAGAGAGGTCAATTAGAACAGACAATATATTAGCTGATCTTGCAACGTGGAGTTTTTCAGTGACAGCAATTAGTGCAGTCTCTGTTGAGTGTGCTGGTCTGAAGCCAGATTGGTTTGGGTCCTGTAGTGAGAGATGGAGTCTGATTTCTTCTTTCTTTGCCTTGCTGTAATTTTGGTTTTGGTTTCTGTATTTTGTTGTTGTTGTTTGAGGGTTTTTTCCCCTTAAAAGAACTAATAAAGAAAACTCACATTTGCATCATGTCTCCTCGCTCCAGTCCATATAATTATGACTTGGATGCAAAATCATATTCTAATGTTTTCAATCCTTTGACCATGATAGCTGTATTTGATAAAATGGACATTTCAAGCCTGTTCATCAGATGTGAACCGAGCCTTGTCTTGCCGCACCAGTGGTAAATCAGCTATCAAGTTTAGGTTCAGTCTTGATGGTATACATGACATCAATTAGAGTGGTATAGTCGGAAATGGTGAACTGTAAAGAAATCTACAGGCTTAGAGTCCTTCACAGAGAACAGAGAAGAACCTACAGGGCCTTCAGGACCTTCATGCTTGCTGTGACACAGCAGCCCAGGGAGAATGTAGGCATTTAAAGTAGTAATAAATATGGGTGTCCTAAATGTTTCCTCACAATAAAATTGCATTACTAATAATTAGAATCTGCTCATGATATTTCAAAGTCATTCCTTCAGTTGTGTCTACTTATGTGTTTAGTTAAACTACCTCCATCTCCTCCAAAACAAGGTGTTCATGGAATTCTTTTTTTTTTTTACATTAAATTTTACAGTTGCAGATTGTACAATATGCTTGACTACTGACTCTTTTACAGATACACATGGTATGAATACAAGCTGTTGGTGTACAACGATGTGGGCTATGCTTCGGGGGAGGTGACCACAGGGGTCACTCTGGCTGGACCACCCATTGCTCCTGCCAATGTGTCTGCCCTCGTCCTCAACCACACTGCCATTCTATTTAACTGGACCTCACCTAGTAAGACCCCTAGCCAATTAACTCACATATGAAGATCTGATAGGCCTGCTATATTATGTATAATGTAGCATACATAAATCAGCCATAATATTATGTGCTTGTTTCTGCTTTCACTGTCCATTTTATCAGCTCCTGTTACCATGTGATACAATACGTTACATTATGATAGATTGTAACTGAATCTCAATACTGTCAGCAGTGCTCCAAAATCTTGTAGAATTCTTCAGAAGAAACAATGAATGAGCAGGTGTCCAAATACTTTTTCCCCATAAAGTGTATAATTTGGATTATCCATTGTGTTACCAATGTTCAGTAAAGCTCGTCCAGCCTCTGAACAGCTGGTATGAATATGTTTACAATATAACACTAAGGTTAAGCTTTTTTTGGTTGTTGATTTTATGAGTTTGATTTGATCTTCATCCTCAGCTCTGCAGGACCTCCAAGGGAAAGCAGAGCTCTTTTTTCTCACAGTCAATACCACCCAGGAAAGCCAGACGCTCAGTCTTGACCCTTCAGTGACCTCCATAGTGATCTCTGACCTGCAGCCCAGCACTGAATACACACTCTCTCTGGCTGTGTTTAATGGAGCTCACAACATCACCAGCCCAGAAGTGATGTGCACTACTGATGATGGTGGTGAGTTAAAAGTCATTCACTTATAAAAAATGATGGTTCTACAAGGGTTCTTTGGTAAGAAAATGGTTCTATATAGATCCATCAGCATTCACCCCTGCAATTGTTGGTGCTTTATAGAAACCCTTTCCAAATGGGTGCATCAATCTGAAAAAACCCTTTCATGATTTTGTTCTTTGAGTATTTTTAGGAACTATTTGGAACCATTTTCTTTACTAAAGTATCCTTAAAGAATTATCATTTACCTGCAGTTTGAATCTTGCTGAAGTGTAGTATCGTGCTTTTTTTATGGATAATGTCACAGCAGTGTGAGTCTAAAATATCCCTGGTGATGCTCAAAAACCTCAATCTGTTTGTGTGAAGGTTTTTTAGGTTAAGGGTCATGTTTGTGGATCACCAGTAAGAGATATTAAAATAATATAATATTGTATTATAATATTTTAATATTTGTATAAAAATATTACCGGTATATATTATAATATTATTACTATTATATAATAATATTATTATAATATTGTTATTTTAAAATTATTTTAAGATGATATTAAAATAATGGAACATGAGATCCATATTTCCATGGTGTTCTGCCCATACGGGTACTGAAAAAAATTGAACGTAGTCATCTAGTACAGTTTCTACTCGAATGGTGTGTTTTTTTTTTTGTTTTTGTTTTTTTTTATTCGGTGGTACTGTTCTGATGTTCAGCTCACTAGATATCTATATGGGTTAGATGGATAGATAGCTAATGTCTCTGGATCAATTTAGGACTGTATTTCAGGACATTCATCACTGTAACCTACATTTTAATATATAGGAAATATCTTGCTTTAATGGACAGTTTAATGCAGGTTAGGAGTTGGGATTTATCACTGAAAAAATCCTCATGAGCAGTTCGTAGTGTTTTGCTCAATAACACACAAAACCTGGGTTTCTCCACAAGGGCTATGCTTGCAGCATTACAAGCAAGCTGACTGGCTCTTTTTGTGGATGGGCGGGATGGTAGAAGAGAGAAAGGCAAGAATGGGGTCTCTTGTATTTAACCATATACACCCATGATCAAAATCTTAAGACCAGTTAGACCAGAAAGAATTTTGAGCAGGCAATTTATTGAAAAATAAATTAAATAAAAAACTGAAATAGGACCATAGTAATAAAAAAACAACCCTCAAAACAGAAATCCAAGTGTCAAAAAAGTGATGAGTAGCTTCAACATTCTTGTTGATCGGTTTGGCATGCTTGATGCAAGTGTTTCCAAGAGGCTAGTGGGAACATTGCTCCAAGTGTCAAAGATGGCTTCAGTCATAACCACACAAAAGAGGGCCCTCAGTCAAGAGGAATGCCTGCTGCAACATCTCCACATAGTTTTTTGGGGTCTACCACTTGACGGTGTCCAACCTCAGTAGCAGTGGCACGTTGCGAGAAGCCTTGCAGCTCAACATCCTACTGTGTTCAAAGTCACTGAGCTTTTTTGCTTTTGATATCAGGCTGTGGTCCTAAACATTTGATCAGCTAATGGACATCCTATTTCAATTAAATTGTAGTTTTCAATGAATTGCTTCTTTTGTCTCTTGCTCCCATTTTTTTAGCATTGTGAAGCTCTATTTAGAACCATCTTAAGATCCAGTAGTGCAAAATGCAATTTCTGAATATTTAGTGCAAAATGCAAAAACTGGTCTTTTGATCAGGAGTGTAATTTTGATGGTTTTAACATGTATTTGGTTTATAAGGGAAACCATTTAAAAAAATTCTGAGTGAGTTTTGCTATGATTTTAGGGGTGATTTAGTGTCCCTTACAATGTTCTAGATGCCTATGATTCCAGATTTCTGCAATCAGGTGATTTGAATCAGTGCTGTTTGGATGACTGTTATTCAAAGATCAGTCTCTGGCATCCTTGCTAAGTTTGTATCTGTCCTCTTGTGCTCTCAGTGTGCTTCAGCTTTTTCTGATTTAAATGCTACTAAAGATAAAAAAAGTAGGTTAGTTAATACTGCTTTGACTGCAAAGCTCACTGGTATGTTATGCAGATGGCCCTGCAGTGACGTTACACACAGTAAACACACGTGACTGATAAAGACCAATAGAAATGCTCCAGAATGACCTGGAATACATTTTTTTACCTTGACTTCCATTGAAACAGAAGGATTTTCCCTTCTCCTGGAAAGTTGCCACTTTGGAGATACAAGGTTTTTCTGCGACAATGACAATATGCAATACGGTAAAAGCCAGACATGACTGTCTAATTCATTCTAGTGTTAAGGCAAGCTTCAGTCAGAAGAGTTCTAACAGAGTATTAAAGTGACAGTAAGTTTATCTGTTTCCTCTGCGACACAACTTGAAGGCAGTTGAACTGCAGATTGTATTGGTTAATTATAGTCCTGCTGTCAGTACTTTAAACGTTTTCCTGTGATTTCCATCAGTCTGCCGTCCTCACATCACTTGGCTCGGCCCTGTTCACGGAGATAAAGGTGGCTGAGGCAGAGGGCCGGATTGATTAAATATTTGCTTTTCGTACTCCAGAGGCGGATGGAGAAAATTTGCGTTTTTTCCCGAAATTTTTTGATATCCTGACCTCTGCTCTGTGATCAATAGTCATTAAGTTGTCCCTCTCCCTCGCAGCAAAAGTACTGATTCACCGATAGCATAGGCATCAGATTAATCTCTCTCTCTCCCCTCCCCTTGCTGTGTTCACATAAGCACACACTTACGCATACAGCCATGCATACAGCGCAAGTAACCCACTTTGAGTTCGATTGAAAGTCTTCTCTACCCCTTAATCCTGTCAGAGTGGCAGAGAGTGACATTTGCATTATATTCTGGCAAAAAAAAATAAAAAATCCAGACTGGCTTCTCCCTGCAGTTTGTAGCAACTTTTCCATCACCTAATCCTATCCACATAATAAAAAGTGCATTAAAAACATTAGAAAATCATTACCTCCCAAATAAAAGTTACGGGCCGTTTAGCTAAGCGTTTTTGCGGGTAATTTCATTATTTTACTGCTTAAAGGGCAGCCCGCTTTAACAACTGCAATTGAACTTACAGATCATATTAAGGCAGCGGGTAATGTATATGTTAAGAGAGTCCTAATTAAGAAGTGGGACAGGATGGTCTGTGTAGTCTTGCGTTGATGGTACTGGGGCGGAAATGATATGAAGCGAGAGCCAGTGGGAGCGAGTGCTTATATTAGCTTCTTTACAGGTCTGTCGCCCTTCTGTCTGATAAGCGGAGTTTATAATCACAGTGATGACCCAGATCTTTATTGATATTCTAATACCCTAATCTGCATGTGTAATTCATTGATGCCTCAGACTCAATGTTCTCCTGGTTTTTTCAGGTGTCAGGACTGCTTCTGGATAAGGCTTATCCATATAAAACCACCATAAAATGCATCTCTAAAAGACCTAAGATGTGTTTAAAACAGTTTTAAGTCCGGTTTTAAGACATTTATTTTTAAGACAACCATAACATTATGACCACTTCCTTGTTTCTACTTTCACTTTCCTTTTGATCAGCTCCTCTCATCATACAGAACACTTTGTAGTTCAATAACTACAGACTGTAGTCCATCTGTTTCTCTGCATACTTTGGTAGCCTCCATTCACTGAGTGGACCACTTAATTTCAAGGAGACCACAGGACCACCACAGAGCAGATATTATGTGGATGGTGGGTCATTCTCAGCACTGCAGTGATGCTGACTTGGTGGTGTTGTATTTGTGTGTGTTTTGCTGGTATGAGTGGATCAGACACTGCAGTGCTGCTGGAGTGTTTAAACACTGTGTCCACTCACTGTCTGCTCTTTTAGACACTCCTAGCTAGTTGCTCCACCTTGTAGATGTCAAGTCAGAGACAGAACCCCATCTGTTTCTGCACAGTTTGTGTTGGTCATTCTGTAGTCTAGTCTATTGTTAAGGCGAGCCCTCCTACAGGACACTCAAAATGTTCATTAATGTTCATTAATATGTGCTCTCTAAACATCTGCCATTGAAAGGATTTCTGCAAAGATTATGGTATATTTATTATAACATTCTACACTTTCTTGAAACGTGATATTTTTAAATTGTCTGATAAATTGTCCTTGGCTTTAAGGTGGTACCGGGCATGGTTGCCATGTCATGAGTGGTTTTCTGTCTGTTAGTCACTTCTATTGAATCGAATGTTGTCAACACCCTCATCTATGACCGACAAACACTTCTACAAATCAGACGATGATCACTCACTGCAATCCCTAGTGAAGCCATCGAGCCTCCTGGGTTCTCTCTGCACTGCACAGACAGAACAAAGGAGCTCTCTGGGAAGAGTTAAGGTGGAGGTCTGTGTTTTACACCACCTTCCGGGAGGTGTACAGAGCCCTCCCGCAACCTTCATTCTTCAAATCACTCACTCCTCCATCCTGCTCCTGCCCACCTATAGGCTGAGACGGGAAACTGAAACAGGTCAACACCTACATAGTTCCAGGGTGTGTGCTTAAAGGATGTGCAGATCACTTAGCAGGAGTCTTTGCAGACATTTTTAACATCTCTCTCTCCCACTCAGTTGTGCCAGCATGCTTCAAACTGGCTACCATAATATGTGGAACCACTGTTCCACAAACAGCCAGCACCACTTGCTTAAATTACCGGCACCTGGTTGCTCTGACCTCTGTCATAAGCAAGTGCTTTGAGAGGCTGGTCAAAGACTTCATCTGTTTCTCACTGCCTGCCACCCTGGACACTGCCTGAAACCCACTGTAATTTGCATACAGGCAAAACAAATCCACTCTCTATGCACACTGACTTCTCCCACCTCGACAAAAAGAACTCGTATGTGAGAATGCTTTTTGTGGACTATAGTTCAGCATTCAATGCTATACTTCTCTCACAGCTCGATTTGAAGCTCCAGGATCTTGGTCTGAGCAGCTCTCTGTGCATCTTGATCTTGATGCCAACAGAATAGGGTGAGGATGGGCAGAAACTCATTCACCTAACTGACCCTCAGGGCAGAATAGGGTGAGGATGGACAGAAACTCATTCACTGGAGACCCTCAGGGCTCTGTGCTCAGCCCACTCCTGTACTCCCTGTACACCCACGATTGCACAGCTCCAACATCATCTTTAATTTTAACATTATCATTAAATATATATATATATATATATATATATATATATATATATATATATATATATATATATATATATAAAGAACCACTCTTTCTCAAATCAGTATTTCTACACATATGCCATTCCTTTCCAGCTGTTTCATCATACAAGTCTAAGCTACTTCAATTTCTGCTGCAGAAATGGCATAAAGTCACCCAATAACAGCAGTTTGAAAGACTGGTGGAGAGAATGTCCAGGCATGAAAGCTGAGATTGACAATGAGGGTTAATTCAAGTTAAATAATTAGCATATTTTAATGTTTGCATATGATTATTGACCACATTTCTGAAAACAATGAATAATTGTGGTAATTTGAGTGGTATTTTTTTATTCCTGCCAAGCCTGTAAATAATAAAATTGGAGAAACTGATGATGTGGAGTGGTTGTTTATTCATTTATTTTTCTTCCATAGTTGTAGATGTCAAACAATGCAAAGAATTCACTATTAATATAACCTTGATTTTCAATCAAGGCATTCATTCTCTCCACCAGTCTTTTATATAGTCTGTGACCAACTCGTAAAACAGTATGATATGTGGGATACTGAGATGTGAGAATGTTAGTATGTATGGTCTCATGAGCCTAAAACTGTCTGGATTAAATTTCTCACTTCTTTAGCCTGCAGAGTAACGGAGCTGATAGAACAGAATGACACAGATTGATGTACTAATGTACTGTTTGATGTTCGATTGAACACCAATGACAAATAACTTAAAATTAAAATTGTTTGTTTGAGTATTTAATGTGTTTCTAGTGTTCATACAGTTTCTGCTGGACTAAATTTAACATCTCAAATAAAAATTATTTGTTCAACTATCAGATAATTTTTTTTATTTTGTTCATTTTATGATGCTGTGGAACAATAAAGAGTTTGTTTGATCAAAATAATAGTTTGTTGGGCCAATAAAGTGAGTGTGTGAGTGAGTGAGTGAGTGAGTGAGTGAGTGAGTGAGTGAGTGAGTGAGTGAGTGAGTGAGTGGGAGATGATAGATAGATAGATAGATAGATAGATAGATAGATAGATAGATAGATAGATAGATAGATAGATAGATAGATAGATGTAGATTGGTGTTAACTTCCAATAGAGAGAGAATCCCCCAGACTGGCCCAGTTAACCCCCCCTGCCCCCTGGTGCAGCTCTCCAATCCCACTGTGCTCTGTCAGGACTGATTCAATTTGCCCACAAACTGTCTGCTGGGATCCCTTCCCCACTTCCAACACACACACACACACACACACACACACACACACACACACACGCTCTATGTACAGAGAGAGAGAAAGAGAGCGATGCAGCCAGCATTCTTTGCTTCTGCCAGTTTTCTTCCCAACACCGAGAGAAACAGCTGTAGCACACAATCATCTCATGGCTCATCCTTCACAGATGAAGCTTCCAAATGCCCAGTTAAGTAGTGAGTGTACTCTGTTTACTACATGTGTCCATAAACAATGTTATCCACTGTCAGTATGCAGTGCCTTTACCTTACACGAATTCACCATTTGTTCTAAAAGGTCATTTAATAAGAGAAAATCAACAGTAGAATATAAATAATGTGAACATCTTGTTTCGGTGTAGCAGCAGGGGTTCTTTTTTAAGCTAATTGAAAACTACAGTGCCTTGGTAAAGTTTCCGACCTTAAAAGTAATCAGATTTGTCTGGATTACAAATAACACTGTGGGATTTTTCCAGGCAGCAAACCTAAATGCTCTTAAATTAAAAATTCAAGGTCAAAATTCATTTAGAACTTTTGCAGCATTAAAAAGTGTTTGTGGACACCGCTCCTAATAAATACATTCAGCTACTATAATTTGCACACATTGGGGACACAGATTTGCAAATGCACGCACACAGCTTGTCTAGAGAAGCGCTACCAATAGAATAGGACACTATAGAGCAGATAAATAAACATGAAACTACTGGCACCATGCCTAATGCCAGGTATGGGCTAGCGAGGTATAAAGCCCCCTAGCATTGAGCTGTGGAGCAGTGGGAGATCTATGTTCTCTGGAATGATGGTGCTCTATCCAATGCTTTTGGGTTGGGGAGTTGGGGATGAGGTAGGTGATCATCGGACATCCTGACCTCACAAATGCTCTTGTTGCAATACAATCAAATCCTCACAGCAATGTTCTTTACACATCTTGCAGTCAACTATGAATTTGCTAGGATGGCCTGACCAGGTCACGTTGCTAGTTGTTTTAAACGTTCTTCACTGGAACTTACTTCTGATTACGCTTTTTAAATTCCTTTTCAGACTCGTCTGCATCTTCATCCTTTTTTCTGAATGCCTTAGAGAGCCCTTTACCATGGTGATACACTATGTGCCCAAATAGTTTATGATGCTTTTGTTGGAGTATCTGTATTTACTGTTCAGTGAAGGCTAGATCTTGATTTTACTAAATTTTGGAGCTTTGCTGTCAGCACCAGCCCCCCCACCTCATCATTCCCTACTCCCCAGTCCATCCCAAAAGTTGGAGCACCAGCTTTCCAGAGAACACAGTTCCACTCATCCACTGCTCAGTGCTGCAGGGCTTTATAATCCCTCTAACCCACATTTGACATTAGGCATGGTGCCAATAGGTTCATGTTTGTTTATCTCTTTAAGAGAATCATTTTCTATTGGCAGTACTTTTCTACAGGGAATAGCTGTTTGTGTGCATTTGCACATTCGTGTCAGCAGTGGGTCCAGCTTCAAGTAGCTTAATGTATTAGAAGAGGTATCCACAAAGAATTCAACAGTAAAACCACCAAAAGTGAAACACCAATTAAAATGTGCTCCCAGTTTGTCACTTGGTCTGCACTTAAGACAGATCCTGCTTTAAATTTTTAACCGTTATCTGCAGCTTTTCTGTGTAAATCTAATTCCGAAGTAAAAGCACTTCAGCCTCTTTCCATTGCTTCTTCTTCCACAGGCGAAAATAGTAAGCTAAGTGGTGTTTCTCCAGCCTTGGCTCGTTCGCTCACTGTTACTCTCAGCCGCCATATCACATTGACATAATATTGGCCTGGAAAGAAAAAGAGGACGACATGAAGATTCAGCAGCGAAGCTCAGAAGTGAGCCTGGGGGAGATGCCTGCTCTCACCCTCGCTGCTCAGCTGCTGGGCTTGGCCTTGTACTGCCTGCTTGTGTGCCTCCACTAAACATCCAGCCAGTGCAGAGCCAGAGCCGCAGGACTGCTGTGTTACACAGTACAGAGACCATAACCTCATTTAGGAAGAAGCAGTGTTTTTGAGGCATGACATCTGCTTACGTTAAGATGTGGGTGAGGGAGCCAGAAAGAGACTGAAGGTAGCAAGCTACAGTCATGTGAAAAAGTTATGTTTGACTTTAACATATTTAAGGTCATATGTGGACATTTGATCTTCATTTTAACTAGACTGAGAGATGGAAGTGATATAACTAAACACATAAAAGTGAATAAATGCATTTTAAACGTATTAAAAATATAATGAATTAATGGAAAGTTAGAAAAGAGTTAGAACACCCTATACCCTAACAGCTGGTATTTCCTCCTCTATTAGATGTTTCTTCTAACCATCTGCTAATCTCTTACATTGACTGGAAGAGAGATTTCCCATTCTGTTTTTGTACAGACGGTCTCACATTTGGTTTCTGTGATTGAGAACTCTCCAAGTCCTAATGCAGCAATGCAGCCCCCAAACCATGACACTTCCACCACCATGCTTCACAGTTGGTAGGAGATTATTGCGCTCAAATGCTGTGTTTGGTTTGTGCCAAACACATATTCTGTTATTGTGTCCTAATAATTCCACTTTAGATGAATCTGTGTAAAGCACATTGTTCCCAAAGTCCTGTGCTTTGTTTAGATGTTCTCTGGCAAACTTTAATCTTGTCCTGATGTTTTTGTGAAGCAGCTGTTTGCTCCTAACATGCGTCCCATCAAAATCTAATTGTTTGGTCTCTTTCTGATGGTAGATGCTGCACTTTGACATCAACTATGACAGGAGCTACCTGGAGGTCCTGTGATGATATTTTAGCATTGTTGGCGACTTCTTTATACATTTCCTAGTCTGCTCTTGGGCTGAACTTGCTAGCACTGCCTGACCTGGCCATGTGGGCACTTTCTTTTGAATGTTCTCCACTTGTAAATTGCACATTTTCAGACAGTGGAACGGCTGATTTCTAACATTTTAAGATCTTTGTAAATCCCTTCTTAGACTTATCTTCATCTACAACCTTCTTCCTGGAGACCTCAGCGAGCTCTTTGGCCATGGTGATATCACTCACTTCAACAATCAAGATTAAACTGAACTAATATCTGAGACCTAAGTCCTCTCTTACAATGATCTGATCATTTGCAGTTGATGTGCTACATCTGCTTCTAATTTTTGCCATGTTTATGGAGGACTAAATATTTGGGTGTCCTAATATTCATGTTTCAATGTAGTTAAAATGAAGATCAAATGTTTAAATATACTTTCTCACATGACTTATAGGAAATAACATGACCTCCACACTGTTGAGAGACTTTACATCAGTGCTCTGCACAGAGGAAAAGAAAGACTCATTTTTTGTCCAGTCATAACAGCAGTCAGAGTCACTTATTCAGGGTGGGCTTCAGAATGCCTGAGTAAGTCTGATCAGCCTACGTAGATCAAAGCAAGATTTTAGAACTAAATCTGGGTCCAGTCTGGCAACCTTAATTTTGAAGAAATGGGATGTCTTTTTAAGTGCCAGATCAAAACAAGCCTGTAGAACCTAAAACTGACCAGTACCCTTCTTTTTGGGCAAATTTAATCAAGCCAGACTGACCTGGAAATGAACATGAGTGGATGTCCCTGGTTAGTCTGTGGTCTCTGGGGAAGGTCAGGTTCACATCGGGTCATGGACTCACAAGTAAAATCTTTTCTAGGGTGCCTAGACCTACAGTCTCTGTAGTCTAGAGCCAACCCTGTATAATATTGTTATTTATCATTATCAGCAAAAATGCAAATGAAAAATATTGGACCTTGGTTTTGTCCCACAAATTCCTCATACAAGGTTTTTATACACTGCCTTACATTACTGATCAGTCATTCTGTCTCTTTACCCCAGAGCCAGAAGGGATCTTCCCCCCAGAAGTAGTGACCCTCAACAGCACATCAGTACGGGTGTTCTGGGCTGCCCCTTTGGTTCCTAACGGAGCTGTGACACAATACTCCATCTTTCTGGATGACCAGCTGTATGCCTCCGCTGACAACACATCCGGTTCGCTCGAGCTTGGGGGGCTCCTGCCTTTCACTGTGTATGACATTCAGGTCTGTACCACTCTCCCACAGGATAACGTTACGCAGCAGGTTCATTCAGCTGGACTGTCTTACATGTCCCTTGCTGACTAAGTAATGTACCAAGGTTGTGTGTCAAAAGAGATTGAAACACTGGTGCAGGTCATTTGATATAGTATTTGGCCAGAACAGCTTGTATTCTGCAAAAGAGTAGGACATGGCCTGATGATAGACATGGGAAAGCACTGTCTCAAACTGTTTTTCCTGGACGTTGGTTGTTAGGTGGAGGTGTGTACGGTGTACGCCTGTGTGAAGAGTAACAGCACCAAGGTGACCACAGTGGAGGACACACCAGCTGACATAGCAGCACCTCACATCCAGGTGCTCAGTTCCAGGTAGGTTATAAATGCTACTTTAAGTAGTTTGCCTCTTATGCAGTTGAAGGTGAAAAATGTACACACAAGCACTCCAAATGAGACGTTCACCAATAATAATGTGATTTACTGTGATCTTCAACATGCATGATATTGTTATGATTGATACTTAAGCTCAACAAACATTTTGGCATATCTAGATTGTATTCATAATGTTTTGCAAATGGATCCAAAACATATTCAGGGGTGTTTAAAAATGTGATTAGAATTAGATTTCTACAAATGTGTCACTCGCACAAACAGCAAACACATCAAATCCAGAGTGACATACCATGAAGCGTGCCAAAGGCTACATAGCCAACATGGGTATGTGCAGCCATGTAAGTTAACACCCCTTTTTTTTTTACATATTTAATCATATGGACTATTTGATGTTCATTTAACTATATTGGGAGAAAGAGGTGGTATAACTAAACACATAAAATTGAAGAAATGACTTTTAAAAATCTATATTCTAGTGAGGAAATCATTCATTACTGCTTACAATTAGATTAAAATTAGAATTGCATTACAGTTGCAGCACATCAGATGCAAATGATTAGATTGCAGTGATTGTTACAGAGGACTTTATTCAAACCTCGATTTGAGAGACTGGTAGATAGTTATAGGAAACATCTAATTGACATTATGCCAGCTATTAGGTTATAGAGTATCCTAGCTTGATGATGAAGGATTTCATTTTTTTCATGACTGTGCATTTGATCACTTTCAAAGCCAGGCACTGAAGATGCACTTGCTACTTAACTTCTTTTCAGCAGTAGACATGGCCAGTCATGACCACAACATCATATAAGGCTTTTTTTAGTCTGTGACCTAGGTCCCCAGTGCTGCAGCATTATTTACTGCTATATAACAGGAAGCTTTCTGTCACAGTGTGAAAGCCGGTGAGTAGGTTATGTAGTGTAGATTGCAGCTTGGTCAAAGCACGCAGCTGCTGTGTGCTGTCATGTGCCATAATCCTCAGCGCAAATTCCTCACCCAGCCATGTCATATCACCACTCTGCTGTACTTTCTCTTCCCGATAGAATACTAACGACTGATCGATTGGCCTGACATGACTGGCCATGGCCTACACATGCCCCAAACAGTTCATTTATTTGCCACGCTAGATTTGCTAGAGTGGAATTTAATCAATAGCTAATTCATTAATTCAGCTTGGGAGGGTGGCTGGAGTGAAGGAATCGCTGCCGTCTTGGCTTAAGCTTTGATTGAAATATGACAAGTGCCACAACTGATGGCTTAGCCTAACCAGCCCTGCCGGCGAATGTGAAATTTCAGCTATTTCTCTCCATGAGGGATTAACAGCTGGACAGCAATGACACCCTATGTGATATAATGCTAATGCATTTGTTATAGCAAAGCAAAGCTTCTCTTTCTGTCTTTTTTAACCCCCATCCCATTTCTACTCTGAGAGAGAATAACTGCTATTGCCCCCCTCCCCATCCTTATTTCGTGTGTTGTAAAAGCACGCACTAATCTCCAAATGATTTGCTCGTCTGCCTTGAAAGAAAGGGAACCTTGTCGTTTTTCATGAATTCATAATCGGACGCTAAGATCTGTCAGCTTTAAGTCATCGGAAGCCTTCTCTATCAATTAGCCTTGGAGTAGAGGGGGAGGAAGCCGCTGATGCTAATTATGTCATTCCCACGTCTTAGAGACATGACGAGAGATTTCCACACACAAGGAGATGTGTCGAAACAGACTAGAGTGAATATTATCATTTGGGAAAGTCGAGGGGGATAAATCAGGATGGAAACTGCCAGAGAGTTTTCAGAAGATTATAGTCAGTGGAGTCAGTTAAGAGGGAAATGAAGCTCTTTTTAACAGCTTTGCTATTTTCCCATCCTGTCTGTTGCATTTGTTCTACTTGAGGTTACCCCAGACCCCAGGGAGGCAGGATATAAATCTGCTATTTCTACGGCTGCACATCCTACACGTTGATTTTTATTTTTATATTTATTTATTTTGTACACTCTGTTTTACCACTGTTGTTGATTTCTTGCAGCTGATGAAGCAGCTGCTGGAGATGTAACATGAAAGGATTGTTTACATGCACTGTAGATGCTGTTTTGATGGTGCTTAATCAGAAAGCAACATCCTCTGGATAACGTCCCATGATCCTTCAGTGTGGTTTTTTATTTTGTTTGTTTGTTTTTTGTGTGAATAAAATGTATTTTAACTCTTAGATCCCATGGGAAAGTTTTTGTGCTGTTTTCATCATTTGACATACCAGACAACAGTTTCCGGAATACTGAGTGGCTGACTATACTTTTGTGAGTCGTAAAAAATAGAATAGAGAGCACTATAAGCACTGCAGCCATGGCACTCAAACATGCTCAAACGTGCATTTAGAAAACTTAGTTCAGCTGCTCAAATGAATTATTGAGTTTAATAAGATTATTCATTTGCTTTGAGGGCACGGCTGTTTGTTTTTTGAAGTAATCATTGCGGCTTATTGTATTCACATTAATTTCAGTGTACCTCCCCCATAATAAACTCAGAAATAGAGTTTTGAGGTCTAATTTCCAACCGGAGTAGCACCATTAATATTAGTGGTGAAGCGTTCTGCTTCATAAAGAGAGCTGGAAGCAGTGAGGCAGGTTTTACCTTTAGTTCTGAAAGGAATGGGCGCTGACCAAGAATGCTCCTTGTATCGAGAGGGAGTTCTCTGTGTCTTATGAGTGGAGAGGAAAATCAATATCAGAAGTGCATCAAAAAGGAAGGGCTGCTCACACACTATAACTCACTGTGCAATCCACATGTTGAGCTGAAGTGGAAAGCTGCTATAAAGCTGTGCTACCTGAGCTTATCTTTAAAGGACTGAAGTGGGACCCAGCTTTTGTTGCAACCAGTAAGTTAAAGACTAATTCAAACAGTTCCTGTGTGTAGAAAGTTATTTTACCAGCTGCCACATGGACCCACACTGACCCTTTGGAAGGTTGAATTGTGGTGGATAAGAGATTTCTAGGAACAGGAAAAAAACAATGTTATTTTAAAGCAGCAGTCATAAGATTTCTTTTGAAAAGTAGCATTTCTGAGTAGGAAGGAAAAATGGTCTAATACCTGGCATCAATATATGACACAAAATCAGTTAATGGGGGGCCTAGCCATTTCACTTGTTTTATCAAAAAATGACTGAAAATGCCAGAGAGAGCCTGTCCTCAATAAAACAGAACTGAAAACGAATGGTTCACCTGCTAAAAACTGTTTAATCACTTGTGCAGGATATTGTTTTAACCAGCAAACAGGCAATTTTAGGAAATGAACACTCTAACGAGATGTTTGGTGATGTCAGGGGTGTGGTCTAAGCCAGAAGGCAAAATAGCTGGATCATCTATTTTTAAAACCCTTGATTTCAGAAGAAGCAATGACTGAGCAGGTGTCCCAATACTTTTGTCACTGTCTATATAGTGTAGATCAGTTCACTAAATATTAGGAATGTCTTGATAATTCTGCACAACTATTACCAGGTTCTACCATTTAAATATATAATCATTTAGTGGTCATTTGGATATTTTTAATGTTATGACCACACTTGTTTTTTTTTTGTTTGTTTGTTTGTTTGTTTTTTTCTCTCCATGTTTGTCAGATCCGTTAGGCTGGAGTGGGCATCTCCTGGCCAGCCCAATGGTATCATGGGAGGTTATGATATTCGTCGCCGGGCCTTAAAACCATGTGAGGAGCTCAAGGCCAAGCAGGCTGTTCTTCCTCAGACTCACTGCTCATATCTGGAGTGCCCCACACACCAGGACTTCTGTCAAAGCTCCTGTTACGACCCGGAACAGCAGGTCATTACTTCATCTTCTTCTTTTCTGAACATTTTGTACCAGATATCAAAACTACTGAGCATTATGCCATCTGTTTAATTACTGCACTCTTCATTGTACATTTTAATGCCCTATTGGAAGGTTGTTCTGATTACCCACTTTTGAAAACAGTTTTACTATATGTTTGTATCTGTTTTTAATGGTGTTAAATGGACAGGAGCTCTGAAGATGACCAATGGTATCTTCCACCAAGAAGTTAGCAATAGAGTTGTTTCAAGATTCAGTTTCATTACTTGCATGTCTGTCATAGTGATTTTGACAATGGGCGAGGTTTCACATTCTGAGCAGTTTGGGGCTCAGGGCTTCTATCCACTACATTTACATGAAAAAAAGGTTAGATGACACAGGCAACCATGATCTGGAGCAGCATCGAATCAACAGAAAATGGAAAGTTTTGACACGTTGACACCTCTTCTAAACATCATTTTATTTCCTTTCACTTATTCCACTTATTTTATTTAGTCCACCTGCTAGTAGATCCACTTCTAGTGCCTCTCTCTTGGATTCATCTGTCCAAAGCTTATTGTTCTAGAAGTCCTGGTCTTTGGCTTAATGTGCTCATGTGTTTGTGTTGTCTGCTCTTGGGCTGACCTGACCTGACCTGACCTGGCTATGTTGTTTGAAATGTTCTGCACTAATAAATTATTTTCCTGATAGTGGAACAGCTGGTTCTGATTGTTGAGATCTTTTCAAATCCCTTTTCTGACTCCTTCAGAAAGGCTGCAGATGAATTGCCATGATGGTACCACTCCCTTCAACAATCAAATGCAAACCAAACTAATGTGTGGTTTAAATGACGGCCTTCCTCAACGTTCTCTCTAACATAGATTATATTTTTTTATTAAATTATGAGCAAAAACAATATCATAATATTGTTATTTAATTCTTTAGATTCATTTGTCAATCTGGTCAATGCATAGATGGATGCCCCTCTTGGGAGCTTCCTCCTCAGTCATCATAATTGATGGGTGGGACAATGGCTCAGCAGGTAGTGCGTGTGCTGCTCAGCTTCAGGGTCTTGGAGCTGTGGGTTTGATCGTCATTCTGGTGTCTCTCTTTGAGACGTTTGGTACATTGTCCGCGTCATTTTCCTCTGTGTACCTCTTCAGTGGAATGGTGCTATGAGGAATGGTCCCAGAGGTATTCCTGCCCCATACCCATGATTCTGGGTAGGCTCTAGAGAGACTGCAACCTTGACCTAAGCTGCAGTGTGATTTATTTTATAGTAAATGTGCTTTGTTTTTAAAAGCATCATCCTGGCTCATCCTCCCCTGTATGTAAACTATATTTCATTTATATTTAATTAGATAATTGAAGTGTGAACTATGATTCCAGTGAAAAATTGCGCTTGTTAAAATGACGTGACAAAATTCAGCTCATTTTGGCTCCTAAGTTTGAAATGAAATACACGTCTATGAAGGAGAACAAAACACAGCAAGCTGTTTTGCCATTTAAGTGTGAAGCTTTTGTCCCCGCGATTGTTTTCAGTAAATAGATTAACTTGTCTCCTGCAATTGCTGCAGTCCTGATGTTATTGAAACGCTGCCAACTTGGCAAGCAAGTGAGAGCCATACATCTCCCCCAGCTCAAAAGCAGACAGTAATGCTCTGGAGGCCTGGGCACAAAAGAACACAACTCGGGGAAAGACGAGCTCACTGTGAATAGAGATGATTCTCTCTGTCTCAGCGAATGAATGTGACAGAGCCATCTGCTAATATTGCCTTGTTGTCCAGGGCTGGTTTGAGCATCTCATAGAAGTGCTGCTCAGGAACTTGTTTTTTGTGCCCTGGGTATCTTCAATAACCGATAGTACAACCAGCCAATTTATCATTGCTGTCACACAAAAAGAAAATGTAAATCTCCTTTACATTGTGTCAGATTTACTGGTAAATGAACCAGTAGAAATGACATTCTTTGTACACTGACTTCCATTAAAGGACAATGATTTAAGGATGTTTCTTCTACTGTAAATTTGCCATTTTGGAGAGGTTTTGTGTGATAGTGACAGTTTTTATATTGTCCTCTATTGTACAAAATAGTAGCAGTAAAATGGTTCTAGTGAAATTGTCTTTGTCAGTAGTAGAATATAAACTATATCATAATATATATGATTGTTGGTGCTGAGACATCACATTTGTTGAACACAAATAAATAGTAGATTAAAAAAGATGATACAAATACAGACACTAAAGATGGAGCTTCACAGAATTCTCTTCAGCTTTGTACAGTTGTAACCCTTTACTTGCCTTAGTTCTCTTCTATTACTTAAACTTGTGGAACCCGATTCATAAAACTTGGTCATATGTCATTCATAAAGTCACTGTGTCTATGAACATTGCACTGTGGAGTTTTTAAATCATCACACAAAGACCAACAATGTCTGAAAAATAAGCTTAAGCTTTAAGTGATATTTTGAACAAAGCACATCAAGCTGTGTGTAAGTGTAATGCGTTCATCTCTGCAATTTCAGTGGAATTTTTTTAATTTTTGTAATTGTGACTTCAATACCAATCAGCAGAAATCCAACAAAGACAGGTTTCACTTGGCTCTTGGAAACCGAGATCCAAACTTTTTATGCAGTTACATGTCATTTTTGTAAGCTTTGTAACTTCTAATCTACAGACATGAATCACATATCAGTGAGTAATTCAGCTCAGAAAACTACAATTAATTTGTCCATCCATCCATCCATCCATCCATCCATCCATCCATCCATCCATCCATCCATCCATCCATCCATCCATCCATCCATCCATTTTCTATATCTATACTTATTCCTGAATAGAGTCACAGGGGAGCCGGTGCCCAGCCGGCAACCCTGAGTGCAAGGGCTTAATTAGATCCCAGTTTAAATGTCATAACAGTCATCCAGTGCATGTTTACTGCTTTGTCCATGTGTACAAGCTCAACCTGCATGCAGACACAACCTGATCATCGAGAGGGGGCGGGGCTAGTGACATCTTTGACCCAAATATTAGGTTAAAGAGGAAAATGAGACAGGGTGTCTGTTTGCTCTATTTCTTTGCTCACACAGTGTTCACATTTCACAATAAAGGTCCAGGAACAGAATAATACTGATTTATAATACAAATAATAATACTAATACTGAACATACATAAATAACAAATATATTAAAGAACATTTGTTATTTTTAGAAAGCTATTCTTATTTATTTGGATGGTAGTCAAGTATTTTGAAGCCAACAACATGGTGTTTGAAGAACAAAACATGGTGAAATTCATACAAATAATCTAGCATGTTTGTGTGATGGTCTCCTATAAATACTTTGTCATTTTTTGGTGAAATAAGAATGGCCCTTTAGCTGGCCTAGGGTCCATAATGTTAATGTTTTTCACTCACAATTGTATATACAAGGAAATATTTTAGCCTGTGTATTCTAATAAACATGGTACAACATGGCACCAGAGGTGCCCTTGCTCATGTTGTGTTGCGGGATATTTTGCAGTGTTTTTGTGTACCATCATCATAACTCATTGTAAATGGTTGATTAATTATGATTAAGATTACTTTCTGTCTTCCTTATAATTCACAGTGATCTATTCCAAGTCAAGACCCTTTTTTCACCCTCTCTCAGGTACTTCAGAGCATGCCCTTACGTAACGTTTTTGAGCTTGCAGCCGAGCCAAAGGTAAGGACAATGTCAGTGGCTCGGGGCGACACAGATTTTTCAGACGCCACCAGAGTACGGTCCCTCTGCTATAGGAAAATCTATCCTGGCCTGATTTCTTGCCAGAATAGACGGTTGGAGTCCAGCTAAATATAGTTGCCACTTGGTGGCGGGAGCAGGAAGACGAGCAGCTTCAGGGCCCAAGTGCTGCCTGGATCTGCAGGAGCATTTTGTGGTAGCCCCTCTGGGGCCAGGGCATTGCCACCTCTTAACTTCCTAATTTCATCAGACTGAGAGGAACTTTTGTGCACGTGTGAGGAATATTATGAGCAGGACTTTGGTTAAAGTGACAAGATACTGTGTACAATGTTTTAATACATTTCAGGTGTTCTGTTTGTGTCACACTGCACTTGTCTTATTCTTGTAGGTGTGCTGTGGGAAGACTGTACACGACTTTAAAGATTTGCACCAGTGTTGTGGTGACCACTATTTGCCGATGGTCAACCCTTCTTCCAGTGTTTGCTGTGGTGGACAATTCCACGAGCCTCTGCTTCAACACCAGTGTTGTGGAGGATACTATGTCCTAGTGAACCCAGGTAAGTGCTGGTCTATACACTTATACTACAGTTATATGTAAAATGTAGGACACTTCTGGCCAGTTTACAAGTTTAAGTGAAAATAGGCACGTCCTCTACAGCAGGCATCTGTGCTTTTAATGTGCATATGCTGTTTGTTTTATTTATTTGTTTTTAAATTAAACATATTAAAGAAAACTGATGAATCCACAGGGTCATGTCATTTTTATATGTTTTGTTTATTTATTTTGTTTTTATGTATTATGATTCTATATTATTATATGTGTTAAATTCATGAAATAAATAGAAAGTGATTCTGACCGCTATCTGTAGGTGAGATTTGCTGTCCGGACCATGATCAACTGCGTGTGTCCGTGGGACTTGGTGATATGTGCTGTGGAGGGATGCCCTTCTCCTCCATGGCAGGTCAGGTCTGCTGTGATGGGGTGCTTCATGATGGCTATGGCTCACAGTGCTGTGGAGGACAACTGGTTGAACGAGAGGTCATATGCTGTGGAGATGCTGACCGAGGAGCCGCATACACTCTTATTCCAGGTTAGCCTCTTAAAAATATTCATTTTTCCAAAGGTTTCTTTAGTTTGATCCCTGGCAGGCATGTCATCACTATACTTTTTGCATAACACTCATAGTGTTGAGTGCTAACTAGGGATGCCTTGATCGAGTTATCTTGCCTCAGATCCAATACTGATCCAATCTGATCTGTGTGTTTGTATTAATAATACAGATCCACTGTATTATCCAGCAGATCCAGCATGTAAGATGTGCTGCTAATTAATGACCATTCAGCTCCTAGTGCCATTAAACACTGGAGTCTAATATGTTAGTGTGTGTGTGTGTGTGTGTGTGTGTGTGTGTGTGTGTGTGTGTGTGCGCGCATTGTCACTAGCTCCTCTCCGCTGCCGGTCTGTTTCAGTAGGTTTATATGGTTTCAGAGTTGCTGTTATGTTGTCATGTTCCACTGTCAAACGCTCCACATTGCACACTCTTTTTTTTACCTGAGAAGTGAATCTCCTTTTGGCTGCAGTGACTCCAAAAATTGTGTCTTTAGGCTATCAGATGGTTCTCTGAGCACCGTGGTTAAAACCATGACTCGTAACTGGATTGCAATGAGAATAGCCAATACCCAATCCATTAAATATGCCTAGATCAACGTACATAAATCGGGATTGGGGTATCACTAATGCTAACAGTTGACACGCCCACCAGCAACTCATCACCTGTTGCATGGACAACACTGAATGCTTTTGTTGCTTGTGGATCCCACACAAGGTTATGGTAGAAAACAGGAAAAAATGTTTAGAGTAAATCGGGATTGGTACAAGACAACATGTTTAGAGTCAGTAACAAGAAATAAAACAGAAATCATGTAAATGTTGATGTTTTGTTTAGAAGTTAGATGAATCTGGCTAGAGATCTTTGTCTATGAGATACTATGTGGTTATTTCTTTGTCTTGATGAGGTCTTGACTTAAACACTGCTTTACATAATTTATATGTATTGGTTAATCACAATTTAGACCTTGCAATGACAATGTCATTGAATTTCCCAAGACAATCTCACACACTCCTTTCTGTTCCTCTGCATTCAGCATTGGAGCTGTCTTATTGTCCTGCTTACTGTATAGCCACTCTTACAGCAAGTTACTGAAAGTGAGACAATAGCAGCTATATATGGAACAAAGTGGAACTTCCCACTGGCTTAGTTTGGGCCTCAGTCCTTGGTGACTTTCTAATGACACTGTGGCGGAGTGTCAGAGGAGCTGAACCCTCACGGGGTCACCCAGGCTGTCCCCCCTCCCCCCACCCGCCGTGCCATACTAAAGTGGGCACCTGGGCACAGATGGGCTGGACAGGCATGGGCCCCTAGTGTCAGCCATCTTTGTCAGGCCGGATGATGGAGCTGCCCATGTCCGTGCACCAACCAGAGCCGTGCCAAGGCCGCAGCAGGCTCCCAGGATGCAACAGAAATAATGGCCACCATGAGGTCAGTGACATCAGTGTATTTATCATACTAACATTCTCTCCCACTCCCTTTCATGGGACCTCTGGGATGAGCTCCAGTGATAATTTTCAGCTTTTGGTTAATCATCTTGCTCTCTATGGGCTATCTGGGCCCCCTTTTTGGGTACTCCACTTTTGTCCCCCTGCCCATTTTAAGACACAAAATGTTTTTAGCGCATTGTTACAACTGCATGTCTGCTCCCTTCTGAGAATTCTTCTTCACCCGCTTTCCTTTCATCCCGTTTTTTCCTTCGGGTTCATCTTCCCGAAATAAGGCGGATGAAAAAGCCATCCTTCATTAAGGCTCTGGCGTCCTGGAGAGAGCATATGTTATGATGGATAGTGCCGTTAGGACAACTAAAGGCCATTTGCCCGCTAGGCTGGCCGCTGGCGCGCACTGCCGTGGGCTCACACCGCGTCTGCTGCCGACACTTTCGGCCTGCTCTTTTACTGAATGAGCTACTTAACCTTGATAAAGACACTTACACTCCCTCAAGACATCATTTTCCTTAAAATAGGTGTTTGGGAGGCGAAGGATGAACTGCTGGGGCAAAATATACTAGAAGCCTAATATAGCAGAGCTTGTGCCTTGGGTTAAGGTGATATAGTGTGGTCAGCTGAATTTCAGGTTATGTTGAAATAGACAAAATACTTATATCATCTCAGCAGTAATTTGAGTTCATATGACCACTTTTTAACATATTTAAACATGGAAATTTGATCTATATTGAGAGGTCGAGGTTTAGTTTCAATGTGAAACTAAAACTGAACAAATTTCTTTTAAAAATAATCTGTAATATATAATTATTAGAAATGCAATTTTAAATGCCTAAAATTAGAATTAAGTGCAGCACATCAGCTGCAAATGATTAGACTATTGTTAGAGAGACTTTGGAAGAAGCTGCCTAATTTAAACTTCAGACATTAGTTTGGTTTGCTCTTGATTGTTTCAGTGAGGTATCTCAGTGAGGAGATCCAAAGAGCTCTCTGAGGTCTTCAGAAAGGAGGTTGTAGATGCAGATGAGTCTGGGGAGGGATTTAAAAAGAAACCAGACAACAAGATACATAAAGTCTCCTATGTTATCACATTATCATGTATCCAATGTTATAAGGCCCCTACAGGTAGCTCTAGCCACAATGCAGCATCCACCATCAGAAAGAGACCAAACAATTTGAATTTCATGGTCAATGGCTGTGCTATAATAATAATAATAATAATAATAATAATAATAATAATAATAATAATAATAATAATAATAATAATAATAATAATAATAAAGTTCAAAAATTATTTTTAAAGGACATTTCTTCAGTTTTATGTGTTTAGTTATATCATCCTCATCTCTCAATATAGGTAAAATGAAGAACAAATGTTACATCATGGGTTTAATGATCCTTCCACTCAGGTGTTATTAGACATATTATTTTATTTCTTAATTTGTATCCATTTCACACATCTATTGTCCTCTTGATCTAGGGACCCTATAAACAATGAATTCAGTAAAAAAAATTGTAATCATATATATATATATATATATATATATATATATATATATATATATATATATATATATATATATATACAATTTTTCCACTTATATAGTATTTATACTTGTTTACTATACAATTACATCATGATTTTATCATCAACAGTATCCTCTAATTCTTAAAAGATTAAGAAACAAGCTTTTATATTTATGCTTACATACTGAGTGTTTTCAATCGTTATTGATCTTAGCTGAACCTGTTTCCTCTTTGTCCCACTCAGAATCACAATGACATTGGGTAAAGGCATCATATTCTTTTTCAAATTGGGAAAATGGGATCCCAGGAGTTTCTTTTTTTTTTTTTTTTTTTTTTTTTTTCTTGAGGATGTCCTGTGGAGCTCCAGCTGATGGCAGAAGGAAATGTGATTACCCAGTCCCCAAAGTGCGATCTATCACACATTACACTCCATACTGTCAGGAGTCGTGGCACACCGACAGGGGTGGAGACAGAATTGTGGGAGACAGCTATCAGCTGTTTGAAAAGCTGCTGGACGTTGCTCAAGTTCCAGAACATGCTAGGGAGGCCAGTAAAGTACAATATTGGAAAAGTATTGAAAACAATAAAAAAGGAGTGAAAGAAGGTGATCAGCATTTTCAAAGCCATTGTAAAATACCCTACAAATACAGCCATGCATCAGTCAGGAACCATGCTTTAATTTCATTTAAAAATAGTTGCGTCCAGAAGGAATCAACCAGTTGAAATGCATGACTTGTGTCTCAGTGGAGATGACCAATGAATCCGTGTGTGGAAACACCTTGGTCAGTGCCAGCATCAACATTTTTTTGTTATGCATCACATGTCCAGAAGGCCTGGTGCTTCGACAGCCCAAGGTTACATGAAAGAGATCCTGCAACCAGTGGCCCTTGGTGGGCTAATAGAACAGCACTCAACAACACTCATCCGCATACTCCTACTATCTACAGAACTCACCTTGAAAACACAGATACTATGCCATAGCCAGTCATATCGCCAAACTGAGACTGAAAATGTTTGGAATGATATCCGATGCACTATCAACACTCCACCACTACAGCCAAATCTGCATGAGCCAAATCTGAGTGAATATTTAAGATAGATGGGGAGAATCATCACAGAACACGATTATGAATCTCTTCATGCTGGGGTTTTGGCATGTTGCATTATAGCTGACACCATACTGAGAGGCACTATTTCTGTATGTGTAGCTCAATAAATATTGCTCATATCAGTCTAACACTTCATATCAGAATAGCACTTTAATTCCACATTTCTGGATGTAACTGTTTTTGCTACCATTAAGTACAAGTTATTAATTTTGCCCAGTCTGTAAAACATATGTTTAAAATAAAGAAAGAAAAAAAAGTGAAACCACTACATTAAAACTCCACAAAAGCCCCAACAACTAAATAATATAATATATTATAATATAATATATAATAACAATATAATATAATATATAATAACAAATATTTCAGTATTGGATTTACTTTCCTCACCTTTAAAGTTCAACCTTTTCTGCTTCTTCTGGTCCCAAACACATTCTATGATGTTGAGCTCTGTACGCTGTACTGTGCTGTGGTCAGTCCATTACTCTCTGTACACCAGAACACCTGTTTCCTTTAGTCCGTACGAGCTTCTTGATCATCTCCATGTCCTCTCAGACTCACTGCATTGAGCATAGTAGACTGCTGAACACAAATCTGAAGTGAGAGGAGCTTGATTTTTTACTTTTAATTTTTTGTAGTGTTTATATGATATTAATCATGTTGGTGGTCTACCAGGTCTTGCACCATTGTTCAGGGTCCTGTTTTCTTTGTTTTTTCTTCTTTTTAGTCAGTCGCACTCCAGGACATTTGTAGCTAATATCATATCTTGTGGTCAGGTTGTTTTTTTATGTCTTTTTTTTTTCTCAAAAGAAGTTGGGTGAGGAAAAATCATTCAAAGTCACTATTAATAAATGATAGAATTTATTTTCATGGCATTCGTTCTTCATTTGAATTTGAGAGGAACTCTTTGTATGGTGTGGAGCAGTGTGAATGGTCTGGTGCTAGGGTGTGCACTCCTTGCCACCTTTGTGTCCACAGTAGGTGGAAATGACTGTAAAGATTACAGTTTGGTAAGTGTTGTTCGTACATTGTACCAGTGGGGGAAAAAAACAGGAACCACTGTGGGTTTCCATGGAGTTAAAAGGGTTTTAAAAGCATTGTGTTGTTCATGACCTTGGGAGCTTTCTTGGCAGCTGTTGCCTACTTAACAAACTACATTTGATCCTATTATTTGTTATTCTAGATTTATAAACGTTTCACATCATTCCGAGACCCCTTAACCATGCTTTAACACCTCCAATTAGCTGTGCTAAAATCACTGTAAGCCTCTTGTGGCTTGTTACTTTAATAAATTGGCAGCTTGATAGTTTATAAATAGAGATACATCTTATGATAATAGTTAGACATACACAAACCTGCTGCATAATACTCAAGTTATTTAAAGCTTGTGTTCATCAGCTGTGAAGCATGGGGGTGGAAGTGTCATGGTTTGGGGCTTCTTCACTGCAGCAGGGCCTAGAGATCTTTCCATCAGATCATTTCCATCAACCACTATGAAATTTTTATTGTATCAGAAGGGGCTTGAGGAAAATAAGACTGTCAGTACAAAGGCTGAGACTGAAATATCATATAGCTGAAAGAATTCTGCATGGAGGAGTGGGAAAATGTTTCTGCCAGTCGATGTCAGAGACTGGTAGATGGTTATAGGAGGCATCTAATTGATTTTATTTCAGCCAAATGATAAAAAAGACTATTAGTGCATAGTGTGTTTTTGAAAATGACTTTTTAAAGACATTTCTTCTGTTTTATGACTGTAAAGTAGAGATTTGTGTCAGTGTATAGAGTTATAGAGGTTCGACATAGAGAAAACTGCTGTATAATGCTCATACAGTTTAATGTTTGGTTTACTGTTTGGTTTATAGGGGCTTCCCTGTACGCGGTGGCTCTGTGTCTGCTGGAAGGCTCTGTTCCTATCTGCTTGTGTGCAGAGCTCTTCTTTAAAGCACTGCGCCCATATCAAACATTCAAGGTTAAATCTGAATATTTTGCACTGTTTAAGTGTTAAAAGCTTTGGGGCTGAGAGAGTGGGTTTGAGTGTGTGCACGCGTGTGCTTGTGTGCAAATAAGTGAAAGTGTGTGTGTGTGTGTGTGTGTGTGTGTGTGTTTGTGTGCATGTGTGGGTGTGTTTGTGTGTGCGTGCGTGTGTGTGTGTGAGAGTGAGGGACGACAAATGTGTGGTCTGGAAAATGGCTGTGATGTCCAAAAAGAAAAAAAGAAAAAGTGTAATAATCAAATATGTTCTCAAGGACACAATGACCATTTGCCAGTGGAAACGATGGTTAAACATTTTGCTGTCAGAGATGAGCTGCGGTATTCGTTACAGCAGGAGCATTTAATCATGCCTCATATGTCCTCTCATTGTTCTGCCAAAACTGCCTCCTCTCAAATGACGAAACGCAAATGCCAGGCTCGGGATCATTCCAAACGCCTCAGATCGCACGGATCGCTTTGCAAAGATGGAGTGTGGCGTGGACGGATTAAGACATGTTCACCTAAAGTAGTTACAGCTTTTCTATTAGATTCTTTTAAATTGTTGCTAATATCCTCAAGCCATTACCACATTTTGGAAAGAGATGTCAGAGAGAGTCCCAGTGACTCACCTCACTCAGATGCACAGAGGGTGCCAAAAGTTTTGAACCCAAAAGTTTACACCACTACAGTAAAATGGTGAAGATGTTTGCGCTGTTGATGCTTGTTTGTTGGATTACTTGCAGGGTGACCTCTGAGTTAAAATGGCTCTTAGTTTCAGAAGCTGTATGTTGCATTGCCCTCCTTTTATCATTTCAAAGGAACATGACTTATACTGTCCTCCAGGCTTCTCTGAGCTCCAGCTGATAGCTCAAAAAAGTTTCCAACTGTGGTCTCTCCTCCAGCAGTCTTCTATCAGAACATGCCAGATTTCTCAACACAACCCGGGTTTCCACTAGGGCCGAAGTGTAGTTACACAGGGGCAGGCCACACCCTAATCACTCCTCCTTATCCGAAGATTTTCACCTCACCCTTCCTCCACCCCATCTCCTTCCATCTTCTCACCTCTCCACTTGTCACCAGGGGCAAGGCTTATGCACCCTATGTCAGCCATCTGAATTCACCTCCCTGTACTTGCCAATCACTTGTAATCAAATGCAGGTATATTGCTTGGCAAGTACTGTCAGCTGATATTCAGGTTCTAGATTTGATAGAAATACAGGCTAAACTGATGAAAAACACAAACAACGTGTTTCATAGCTTAGATAAATAGTTGTTGCTTTATGGCTATGTGCATGATCATGTTACAAGTCAGTTAGAAGCCATTAGAAGATGGTCAACCTGGGTCATGAAGGGATGCACATGGTCAGCAACAATAATGAAAAAGACTGTTGCCTTCAAGTGATAGATTTGTATTAATGGCCCAGTAAAAAATGTCCACACTGTTACACCACCTCCACCAACCTGGACTGTTTACATAAGGCATGTTAGGTCCATGGATTCATGTGGTTGGCTTGCTGGGTGTGTTTTCTGAGTATCTGAGAATTCCAGGAGATCAGCATTTCTAGGAATTCTTAACCTGTTCTGCTCAGCTTTTTGGTAGAGCACATTTTGAGTCACAGTATCTTATTGAAGGTGTTGAGCTTAACTCAACCTGATTGTGCCAACTCCACCAATCAACAGAGGTGTGTTAGTCTAATAAATCCACTCCAGGTTACTGCACTTTTCAAAAGATTTTCACTTAATTTTTTTTTTTGAGATATGTATTTATACGGCTCTAGTCATGCATGGCTCGGCTGTCGGCCTGTTTGCATCATGGTTATGATCATCTTTGGTGGCTCCTGAAGATATAGAGAAAAAATGCTGGCTTTGAGTGCTGTTGAAAACTGGAAAATACCATTTATATTACTTGTAAATTGCACTCTAACAACCAAAGAAGTCATACTTACAAGTGGGGAAATTTAGGATTTTGGATGATACACAAGTCTATGGCCTACTGTATATTCATTATTTTTTAATTACAGTCTAACCCTCAGATGCATATAGCCATCCAATAAGCTCTCAAAGGAAGCAATCAAAAGTGTCCTACCTCAGGATCTCTCATACAGAGTAGCCCAACCAGAACCGATGCAACCGTTTTGCGCATAACCCATATGAAAACAGGAAAAACATCCACTGATTTTTGCCTTTTTCTGGGTTAGGACATTAACCCTTGTGTTGTCTTAAAGGTCAGAAATGACCCACCACCACATTTAATTTCAGAGAAAACCCCCTCAATGATATTTTCTTAAAGTGTCTCCATAATTCACTTTTTACAAAAAGTGAAAAATAACCATTGTTTACATTTCCATGAAAGCAGTACACCTCCATGGGAACAAAGATTGTCTTAGGGTCATTTTTGACCCACCAGTTTTGAAATCCTTTACATGATTTACAAAAACAACAAAATCACTCACACAGCTTCACACACACACACACACACACACACTCCACCCATGGTAATTGTGAGCCTCTGCTAAAGTTTTTCAGGGGGTTGAAACTTGTCCTAATCCACCTGAGGGTTTAAAACTCAATTAAGATGAAACAAGTTATTTTAGGATTAGAGTGAAGGCAGGTCATTTTTGACCATTAGGACACAGGGTGTATACGGAATATTAAGACAACATTTAAATGGTTAAATCAGGTCTTCTGACACAAAGGATCATGCCATGAGATAACCTTTATCTGCATGGTTGGATTGTATAATTGGTTGGATTGTATAATTGTATGACTGATATGATGTACAGGTGTTTTTAATAAAGTGCTGGTTTCTGTCACTATAGCAAAGTTGAACTAAAACCAAAATTACCAAATGGGTTTTTGTAGTTGACACACATCGAGACATGCTTTTGCTTTTACACTTTAATCAAGTCATTGGAGACCGCCCCCTCAGGTGTTTTTGTGATCCGATTAATCAGAAGTTGACCAGTTTTATGATTTTTTTGTGTCACTCTTGTGCATTAAGAGTTTTATGTGCGCAACTGTGCACCGTAATCGGTGTATTTGCAGAAGAAAGCACATAAACACAGCAGATTCTGCCTTCTGGCTTTTTCCCCTTCTCAAATTCCCCAAAGAGTGGTGAAACTGTTCCTGCCACCCAAGCACTTTCTGTCAGACGCATCTGTTAATGCAGCCACTTGATAAAATACATATTGCCAAAGACACAGGGACGAGGACCATGTGGGATCTGATTTGGCGGAAGAAAGTCAATTTAACGTAATTTCTCCTCATGGTTCCCACAGGAGGAAGTGAGTATAAATAAATGAATAAAAAAATACACCGGTGGACCAATGCTCTCTCTTTTTTTTTTTTTTTAAAGCCGTCATTTGATACCTTTGTCAGATGTATTTTTTTCTTTAACTGGGGGCTATAAAGGCAGCAAAGTCCTTGTGTGCTCTCTGATCATGACTTTGAAAAATGTGTCTGGCTGTGGTGCTAATGTATTCAGCTAGTTAAAAAAAAAAAAGGTGTGGAAAAAAAGGAAAAGTGCTTTCGTTTGTTCTAAGTTTCAGTTTTAGTATCCAAAGGCTGGCGTAAGCCACGGCACACATTTTTATCAGTTGTTCGTTGCGGGCTAAATATTTACTTATCATTAAACGAATGAACCTTAATTCAGGAGACTAAGCACCTTATGTTCGCTGCGTTCACTCACACTCTAATGAATGTATGCAAATCCATCATAAATCTGAAGATTAGCAAAATCATTTTGTGGTGCTGTGGAGGAAAAAGGGGGAAAAACACACATACACACTCGTGCACCAACACAAAGAGTGTGCTGACGGCATGGTGGCGAGTTTAGGCAGCAGCTCAGGCTTCCAGCTCGGCTCCTTTTTTGATACTGAAACAAAAGGGGCTCGGGAAAAAAGATGAAGGAGGGTGAATTGTTTTATCTGACAGGCCAAGGTCAATGCTGGAGAAAGATTACGCTGGAGCTTTCCTAGCTAAAGGGGTCACTGTGTCAAAGTTCATGAAGTATCATGAAAAATGCAAGGGAGGTACAGGAGCGGGAGTTGCGGGAGCGGGATGGTGGAGCTATTTTGGAAAAATTGTTGAGCTGTTTATTTGCAAGTCATTGGAGCTGAAGTAATACACCCTGGGAATTGCCACCGAACACAGCACTGCAACATCTGCTGTCCCTAAGTGAGTTAGTGCACGTCAGACATCTTTATGTCACCGCGGAGCCGTGATGGATGCAGCCCTCTCGAAAAAGCGTTGCGTAAAAATCTGCTCCGCCATTTTGGCCGTTAAGTGAAATTACTATTTAAATTAATGGCGCTGTCACAGTTTATCTGCGCAAAGAATGAACGCTGATTAGGGTATTAAACAATTAGCAATTTATCATACTGGAGGTTGATGGTAATTATGGTAGCAATGGTTTACCCAAGTAAATAAACCATGAGTCTCTCTCAGTTAGAGGAACATCAAAACTGGATGTAGGCCGAAGTTGAGTTTTCGTGCTGATCTATGACCAGCTTGTCTGTAAAGGTTAGGTAGGAGGTAGGTGGTGCAGTTGGTATCTGATCGATATAATAATACTAACACTCTGTGTGGTGGTTAGGGAACCAGCTTTGTGACTGGAAGGTCACTGTTTCGCATCCCTGAACTGGCTGGACATGACTGAACTCCCCAGCTTCTCCCCAAGTGCTGAGGATAGGGCTGCCCACCACTCCAGGCATGTGTGCTTACTGCCTCCTGGTGTGTTAATTGACTAGTGTGTATGTGTGTATCACTGTGTGAGGATGGGTTAAATGTGGAGGATTAATTCCTGCGTATTCAGAACACAGTGGGTTAAAATTGTATAATTACTATTACTGGTGTATGAAGCTTTCTGGTCAAATGGTTTTTCGGAAAAGAAAGCTTGATGCCACCCAACTTAATAGCAGCATGAAAAGAACCCCAATTATACAGGATATTTTGTAGTTTGGATATCTTAATTTATCTTTATCTAAATTTGGATGGATGGATGGATGGATGGATGGATGGATGGATGGATGGATGGATATACTGTAGATTGATTGTGTTACTGTGCATGTAACGGCTATAAAATCACTTACACCTCAGAAGTCTTATTGTAAATTGATCATCCAGAGAGAAAAGTTATTTAATTATTTAGATTGCCAAGCATATGTATTAGATCTTTAAAGTGATAGTAGTCCAAAATAGAAGAAAAGTCCTTTATTATTATTGTTGTTATTTATGTATGTGTCAGTATTATCCCTTCTCAGGACTTTTATTCTGAAATTTGAAAACTCTAAGCAAAGAAAGAGAGCGAACAGCCCGTCCGTTCTCGTTTTCAGTGACGTCATTAGCCCTGTGCCCTCCTAATGATTATTTGGAGTCTGCGGTTTATGCAGTCTTGCAGTTTATGATGTGTATAGGTCTGTATGTTACACTGATCCTAAGGTATGAAGCCTAGAAAATTGCATTATACTGCCCTGTAAAGTGCAGATCTCAGGTTCTAAGAACAACAGCAGTGAAATTACTGAATAATGTGGCAGAAACAGTCTGGTAGCTGGATGTTCAGGAATATTGTCATGCAATCATGTATTTGGCAAAGCAATCAATATATGAGCTGTGTAGACTTTCAAATTTAATTCATAGTGCTTACCAGAAGTATTACATTTATTTATTATTTATAATTATTTTATGCAATTATTATTTTGTAAAATGATGCCATAATTAGTTTAACTGAAAAGAGTTGATTGCACCATAAACGGTTCCTCACAGAGTTAAAAGTCCATACTAAAATGTAATATTGCTGTTTATTTTATTTGTAGATTAACATAGTGCAACTTCAAGTTATTTGATTATTTTAATGACTGTTAATTTTTCTAAAAAAGGGCTGAGTAAAAACTCAATAATAAAATAAATTACAAAAGTCAAATCAAGTCAAGTCAAGGCTTTTTATTGTCATTACATCATAGTACAGGTGCACAGTGTAACGAAATTACGTTCCGCCGGAAACAAGGTGCGACATGGAGCAGCAAAGCAATAGGATGACATAAAGTGCAAACACTACAATAAATACAATAAATACAATAAACAAGAGACAGTTTGACAGACAGGACAGGACAGTGCAATACCGAACGGTATAATGAAATGAAGTGTTCATGGTGAGGATAAGGTGCTGAAATATGTAACATACTGTAACATATAGATGTGCATGATAACAGCAATTACTGAGGCAGAGAGTTTATAGTTCTGAGTTCTGAATGAGCAGCAAATATTGCTGATAAGGATGGGGATGACCCAGTCTCTGTGTGCTGAGTGTGTGTGTGTGTGTGTGTGTGTGTGTGTGTGTGTGTGTGTGTGTGTGTGTGTGTGTGTGTGTGTGTGTTGTGTGTAGAGTGCTGGGTGGGCACAGTCCAGTCTTAGTGTGTTTGGTATGGTCTTGTGTGGGTGAGGAGGGTGTGGGGTTCAGTTCGGGTTCAGTCTCTGTGTGTGAATGTGGGGTGTGAGGAGGTTGGGGGGATTCAGCCTTGCCCTGTGTAAGGAGGAGTCTGACTGCCTGGTGGATGAAGCCAAGGCAGAGCCTGGTGGCAGAGGCTCCTGGTGCCCAGTATCTTCTGCCAGACGGCATCAGAGTGAAGTGACTGTGTGAGGGGTGTTGGCCTAGAGCTTCTTAATGCACAAAAAAGGAAATGAGGCAGGCAAACTGAAGGCAGAAAGATCTTAAAACAAGTAGCAACTGATGGTGGAAATTGCCACCAGCTTTGCCTTCAGGCGTGCTGCTTCCAGCTTTTTCAGGTGGAAACTCTCTTTTGTACCAGTAGGCGTCGGAAGGATGAAAAAAGGCAGATACACAGAAGTACTCAAAAATTTCAAAGCTTCATTTTCCAACATTTGTTTAGAACTGTATTACTCTGTAATTTTACTAAAATCATTAACGTTGTGTGAGAAAGTATTTATTATTTATAATTTTATATAAATTATTTATTATTATTATTATTATTATTATTATTATTATTATTATTATTATTAATAATAATAATAATAATAATAATAATAATAATAATAATAATAATAAATAATTTATATAAAATTATAAATAATAAATACTTTCTCACACAACGTTAATGATTTTAGTAAAATTACAGAGTAATACAGTTCTAAACAAATGTTGGAAAATGAAGCTTTGAAATTTTTGAGTACTTCTGTGTATCTGCCTTTTTTCATCCTTCCGACGCCTACTGGTACAAAAGAGAGTTTCCACCTGAAAAAGCTGGAAGCAGCACGCCTGAAGGCAAAGCTGGTGGCAATTTCCACCATCAGTTGCTACTTGTTTTAAGATCTTTCTGCCTTCAGTTTGCCTGCCTCATTTCCTTTTTTGTGCATTAAGAAGCTCTTGGGTTTCGTTTGCAGTATGTTTTTGGTCACTATCCATTCAAAAGTCATCTGTACTGCCCCAGAATAACATTTGAAACGAAAATAGAAAATAAAGCTGTATACACTATCAGCAGAACATCCGACACCAGTGGCTCAGTACTGTTGATAACCATACCATGCCATTACAGTGCCTCCACCACGTTTGACAGATGATATGCTTTTGCCCCGTCTAACTTTAGTTCTGCCAAAGAACCAATCAGAGTTAGGAATATTTTTACATTACCTACCTCCATTCCATCTAACCAGCTTCCCCAGCACACAGCTGTATTAGTCAGTGTAAGTTCATTGCTCATACCAAACCCCACAGACTTGCTTGTTTTATGCTTTGTGCTGTGTTTGTTAAACTCCATTTGCTAGTTGAAGCTTCATGCTCAGCATTCGCTTCTGGAAAGGTTCTGTTCTGTTTTGTCTTCCAGGCTTCCGGAAATGTCTCTTCACATAATCTCACTATAATATTTCTTTAATATGTCTTTAAATTCAGAAAATGGAGATTATACTATGACCCTGCTGCACAGACAAGATTCTGATTTTCCATAAATGGTGCAGTAAATTGTGAATGCAATTGTCCATTTTAAGGAATTTAAAATAAAAGCATAAAAAAATATATATAATTTGTTTTAAATTAAATGTTTAAACATTTCATATCAGTCAGATCCAGTGGAATTATGACACCCCAAAAAAACATTAAAGCATTTAAACATGTGGTCATTTGATCATCATTTTAACTATATTGAGAAATGGAGGTGTTAAAATTAAATGCATCATTTAAAAGACATTTCTAAAATGTAATTAATATAAGATTGGATACCCCCACATTTAGTACTACTTAATATCCCGAAAATTCGAATCAGGTGCAGCACATCCTCTGTAAATGATTATTGTTAGAGAGGACATGACAGTGACCCAAAACATTCTAGTGAATACACCAAGCAATGGTTCAAAAGAAAGAGAAAATGGGGAATTATGGAATTGCCAAGTCAAAGCCTAGATCTCTATCATATGGAGATGATATGGGGTGATTTGAAATGGGCTACAATAAACCCTTCAAACATTGAACAGCTGAACAAATTCTGCATGGAGGAGTAGGAAAACTTTCTCCCAGTCAATGACGTAAATTCTAGTTATTAGGGCACAGAGTGTCCTAACTTTTTCCTAACAAGACAATTGCATTTCTATTAATTATATTTTGCAACTGATGTATTAAATTCATGTTTTTACCTTTATCACCTCCATCTCTCAATATAGAAAAAAAGGACGAAGAAATGTCTGTATGTTTAAACGTTTGTAATGATTGTGCGTGTTGAGCAGACAAAGACATGGACATGGTGGGCGGAGGGTTTTTGGATTTTATTAACAAACAAACAGAAAAACTAGGACTTTGAATAAATTACAAACTAACAGACCTGAACTCCTGAGAAATAGATATGAAAACATACAGACAAAGGCAAAGGACTGACAAGAACAGATTATAACAGAGGCTGTAAGACATCATTTGACACACCTGGAACTGGATAAAGAATGGGCAGGGTTAATACTGAGACACAGATGGGAATGGGCAGAGCAAAGGCAGAGACAGGACCAAAACAAAACACGTGCTCAGGAACAAATGGGGAAATGACAAAGACCAATACCAATAATAAGTCATGTGGGGTGTCTTAACATTTTCACATGACTGTATTATAACACTACCAATAACTGCAGTGATTCACTTTAAAACAAAGGTTTCACATCATACATGCAATGTTTTTTTTTAACTCCATATCTAGTCCAAATATTCTACACCTCCATTCTAATAAGGACTCATAGATTATAGGAAATGTCTGATTGAGGTTATTTCAGCCAAAGGGGGAAATGCCAGACATTAGGACATATGGTGTCCTAACTTTTTCTTCAGTAGGAGCTTTTTCATTTTTTTTTTTTTCATTTTTAGTCAATCACAGTCAATTCTTCAGTTTTTTGCAAATGTGATATAATAACATCACCTTTATGTATAGATAGATCTATAAATATGAACGAAGATAGTGATACTAAATAGGGTGTCTAAATGGGTGTCATTTTTTTCACACAAATGTATGCAGTGTAAGAATGAGTGTCCAAAACTAGTAAATAATGGTTTTAAACGCTTTAAATGCAATCTAAAAAATAAAGGTTCTGAATTGTAAATGCAACAGATGCTTTTAGGTGATGATCTAAATCTGTACTATTTCTAGATTGTTAAGCGATAGACCAGATAGATTATTCTCTTTTCCAGTGTATTCTTTTTTCCACCAATACCCCTACATACTGGTGCACCGTCACCTTATAATAATAATAATACTATGCCTTTGTAAGTCATTCAAATCGTATGTTTGATATCATCAAGCTGACTCAGTCTTCAGGAACACTAAGCAGATGTCTCACAATCATTGACTAAAGACAGAAAAGTCTGATCCTGAACTCAGTATGAATCGCCATCAACAGCACAGTTTAATCTAGGCCAGATTGAATGATTTAACGTGTCAAACCAACTATTCTGGTACGTACATGTAATATCCAGTTTGCAGTGGTGAATGAATTGTGCACCCATCGTATTTCATGCGACTGGAAGCGGAGCACAAAAGCACACACTGACCGTGTCGAGTGCTGCTCTGGAACTGCCGATGCTTTTAAAGGTAATGGGAGAGGATGCAGGTTGATGGCTGTGAGAAAGTGACGGATGATGGGAGTAGACAGGCAGAGCGTTTTTGATTTCCCTCAGCTGACCACATCCTTTTCAAGTGCCTTTTCCACATGCCGCACCTCAAACTGCAGCTGACCAAACTGATCAGGATGTCACATTTCAGGGCTATTGAATGTATTCCATTTCATACAGTGGTGAAAAAGATGGCAGATTTGAAAGCGTAGGAATGTACAGTATGTTGTCTGTGTAAGGTTGTTAGTATAGGTTAGTTTATATATTTGTTTCTATGCATTTATTTTTAATTTAAAGTGAATGAATCTTATGTGTGAGTACAGTTTATATGATCAATTCAATATATTTTAATGTTATACTAATATCAAGTAATCACTGATCACACATTTGACATTATGATATTCCTACTTCTGCTACTGGTGCTATTACCACTACTACTACTACTACTACTACTATAAAAAATAATAATAAAATTGAAAATAAATAAATAAATAGATTTAAAAAAAAATAAATAAATAAAAATAATAATAATAATAATAATAATAATAATATTGCTGCTACTACTGCAACTATTCTATTACTGCTGCTTTTTACTACTTCTACTTCCACTGCTACTACTACAACTACTACTACTATTAGAGCTGCTACTACTACTAGCTCTATTACTTCTACTACTCTAACCGCTGCTGCTACTTCTTCTTCTGTATACTGCAGCTGCTGCTTCTAACTTAGCTACTTATTCTACTACTACTTCTGCTCCTGCTGCTATTACTAAAGCTACTACTACTTACTCTGCTACTTATATTACCATTGGTACTAATACTAATAATGCTTTTATAAAAGAACATAATAAAACTTTTATTATCTTCACTGTTTATATTTCATATACTGTACTGTTTATTTATCTATTTTTGTATTGAGTACCTTGCAACACCTTTGCAGCTGTATCACTGAATGAATCCACCATGGTTTTAATAAAGATTGTTATCTTACTATTCTCATTAAGACTGCTACTTCTATTACTACTACTAATGGACTAAGGACTACTAATATTGTTGCTGCTGTTTCCAGTGGTACTATTCTATTATCACTGCCCATACTACTACTACTACTACTACTACTTCTACTACTATTACTACTGCAAAGAACAATGCATGGATCTGCTTTCATGCTGAGTATAATTTCATAACTTGAACCTTGTTCTTCAAACTTCTTCAGCTCATGAAAACATTATAAAATATGATTATTGTATGTGTGTGTATTGTGCAGGAATGGCATGCTGTGGAGAACACTACATCAACACAACCATCTCCATGTGTTGCCATGGTCCGGAGCTGGAGCCCAAGGTGCATGTACTGGACAACATGACAGTGGCTCAAAAGTGCTGTTGGACAGAGCTGATTCAGCAGGATGAGGAGTGCTGTAACGGAGTGGGCTTTGACTTGCATGAGACTGTGTGTGCTGACAGGGCCCCCCACGGCATCCTCATTGAGGTAAACCACACCCTTCCCCACAGTTATTTTGGGGCAATGCTTACATCACTGATAATCAAATTTGGCACTGGAGGCCTTCAACTCTACATACACTGATTTGCCATATCATTAAAACCACTAACAGGTGAAGTGAATAACATCAATTCTCTCAATTTTGAGGCAGGAGGAAGACCTGCACAATATTTGGTTTAAACGCAATGGCTAATCGATGTAGTTTACTGTTATAAGGGTATCAAAAAGTTTATCCTGCTTTTGTTGGAGTAACTGTCTCTACTGATTTTTGAGCATTGCTGTGAGGATTTGATTGTAATCAGTGTTCAGTAGTGAGGTAATCAGTGTATTAGTGTGTACAGCTCATTGTTGGGGTGCTTTATTCCTGCTCCTGGCATTAAGCATGGCGCCAGTAGGTTCATGTTTGTTTATCTGCTCCATAGAGTCCTATTCTATTGGCAGTACTTTTCTACAAGGTCTATACATGCTCTGTGTGCATTTGCATATCTGTGTCAGCAATGGGTATAATTTAAAGTAGCTGAATGCACTCATTAGATGTGGTGTCCATAAACATTTAGACGTTGAGTGTATCTGATGTGCTGAATCATCAGCCAAACAATACAGCGCCCCTCAGGGAAATGAATTAGTGTTGATATATGTTACTAATGCTATCGTTGCTAATAGTGAATGAAAGCTAAAGGGGACCATGCAGTATGATTTCTTTTGGCAACCCATTTCATTTGGAACAGTCCTGAACCATCTGGCTTCAGCTCCATCTGGCTGCCATAGTGCACAGTTGTTTTTGGTGTTGTCAGGTAGAATCCTCTCAGTGTTCTGGGAAGAAATGACTGAAGGTTCATACACTGGGAAGCCAAACCCATTTCAGCACTTTTTGACATACAGTCATGTGAAACAGTTGAACACCATTGACTTTCGAACACATTTAAACATATAGACATTTGATCTTCATTTGAACTCTCCTGAGAGATGGAGGTGATACAACCAAACACATAAACTGAAGAAATGTCTTTGAAAATAGGACACCCCTACATTTATCACTAATTCAAACATCTAAAATTAGAATCAGGTGCAGCACATCAGCTCTTGATTGTTGAAGTGAGTGGCATCACCATGACAAGATCCAAAGAGCTCTATGGGGCCTTTAGAAAGAAGGTTGTTACTACAGATGTGTCTGGGAAGGTATTTAAAAAGATCTCAAAAGAATTAGGAATCAGCCATTCGACTGTCCGGTAAATATTTTACAAGTGGAGAACATTTCAAACAACTGCCAACATGGCCAGGTCGGGCTTTTCAAGCAAGTTCAGCCCAAGAGAAGTCTCCAGCAATCCTAAAATGTCATCACAGGATTTACAGTTAGCTCTACCTACAGTTGATGACAAAGTGCAGCATCTACCATACCATCTACCATACGTACCATTATTTCTACCAAGAAAAAGACCAAACAAGTTTGATTTTCACTGGAGGTGTAAAAGGAGGAAACAAATGGTGTCAAAAAACAAACAACTAGCCAGAGAACACCTAGACAAAGACCAGCACTTTGCAGTGTGCTTTAGACATGTGACTCCAAAGTTGAACAGTAACGGAAAACATGTTTGACGCAATTCCAAAACAGCATTTGAGGACATGATGAAGAGCAGTCAATTATAGAAAGCACTATGAAATATTTATTGAATCAGAGGGAGCCTGATGTATGTACCATCTGTAGAAAGATGCTGAAACGTCACATGGCTGAAAGAATTCCACATGGAGGAGTGGGAAAATCATTTTTCCAGTCGATGTCAGAGGCCGGTCGATGGTTATAAGAAACATCTAATTGATATCATTTTGACCTAAGGAGGACATACAAGCGATTAGATCATTGGGTGTCCTAATGTTTCCCCACAAGAAAAAATACATTCCTTCAAATTCCATTTTGCAAATCATGTTTAAAATACATTTCTTCAGTTCTATGTTTATTTAATCACATCCATCTCTCAGTATAGTTAAATGTAAATCAAATGTCCATATATTTGAATTTTAAAGTTAAAGGTGTTCATGGGCTGTCATCGGACAGTAGTTTCACTGTTGTAAACCCTACAGTATTGCTTGGACATTACTACTGTCTGGCTGATATGGATGTTATTATACCAATAACAAAGACAGCAGTGAGTTGACTGAGCTCAATTTCCCTGTGAAAGTTAATTTCTTGTACAGAACATCAGTTATACTGTGTTTAAATGTATTATTTACTGATGTGCAAATGAATTACATAGATAAATCTGCCAGATGTTTAAAGCCTTTCGACTTAGATTTATATTGATGACGGCATCATTCAATGTCTGAAACTACAGCTGCCTTCCAAAGCCTAGGCGACAGCTGATGCAGGCTGCATTTCTCGTCCTCTGTGTCACAGACGACAGTTCCAAATTGAAGGATCCTTCATATACAGTTGAGAAATACAGTCTACATTTGGAGTGATTTGGAGGACACAACTGATGTATCCTTAGTGGCCTTCAGTAATCCAGTTTTCTGTGCAAGTACCAAGTGAAGGGGAAAAGAAACAGCAGCACGAAAATGGTGCTTTTTAAAAAACATCTGCGTACTGGAATTGTGTTATTGAATTTGAGTCCCATTACAGTTTTGGCTGTAAATGCAAGAAGCAGGACGCTTCAGGTGATGTCATCACTTAGCCTCATTAGACTGTTCCAGAAGAATCGTTACTAAGAAGGACTTTTCATAGGACAGTCCTATGGAGGACACATCCTACCTCGGCTGCAGCTTCTATAAGCAACCGGAGAATCTCAGCACAGATTAAGGCACGTCTGTGATGATTCAGGCAAGCACTTCCTACCATCATACCGTGATGTGGCTATAATCTCCTTCATTAGTCTCATATGTAGCTCCAGTGCAGAAGTAAAGAAGCAGACTTGCTACACAAAAATGCCTTTATTGAAGAGGCACACTGGATCAGAGATGAGTGAGTTCACTACCATTCCTTCACTGATAGCCTCCTTCACATCCTTGGACCAAAGTCCTGCTTTAATTTGCCACGTGGTGAAGCTGAGGTGAGAAATATGAGACAGAGAGGTGTGATGTATGTGCTCATCTCGTCAGGAAGCAGGAGCTCGCACTCACACTTCATTAATCAGATTTGCTTGCTGTAACACAGGCGCATACTGCACCCAGCTTGAGCTCGCCAGCCAGAGAGAGAGTGTGAAGAAAAGCAAACCGGGGTGGCGGTCATTAACTTGTAATTATGTCATTAAGGGGCATTCGCACTATTCATTGAGGCATAGGACTTTGCACACACCCGCAGGCTTGGGTAGTTTGACACCCAACAGTTATCTGATGACTGTTGTCACTAATGAGCATGTGTGGGGTGTGTGTGTGTGTGTGTGTGCGTGTGTGCCCTTTAGGAAAAGTGTCGTCCCAGCGCCCTCTGTCCTGTATCTGCCGCCTCAGGGGCATACTGCGGCTTGTGTGATTTTAACCCGACTCTCTTCATCTGTACCTGGATGCCAGGTGAGCTGGACACAGTCTCAGCCACGCCCACTCCCACCAGCTCACCTATAGCACCGCCAAAATCCTCTGCTGCAACTAACAGCCAGCTCTGCCCAATCACTGAGGAGCTTGTGTACAGCGGGATGGCCAACAGATACATTTTTACAGGTAAAAGCTTTACATAAAACTTGATTTAATATGGCTGTAAATGTCAAATAATAATTATCATGCAATATTGGCAAATTTCTCAGCCAATCACATTGTAATGTCAGAACTATGGTCCTTAAAGTCCACTTACAGTGTTTATGCGGCTTTATTCTACACAACCACTTTCCAGCCTCTCTTTATATTCTCTACTGTACATTTAAGGCTGACATAGGATAAACAAGCTGTGTTCTGATTGGCTGACCTAGGCAGACATATGTAAATGAGTTTGTTCTTGTCACATCAGAGAAACAATTAGCTTTTTTTACATCACAATTTCTATTTATGGACTGGGCAGTCTGTTTTTATATGTTTGGTCTTTTAAGTTGAGCTGACTTTATTATTTTATGGCTTCTATTATAAACATAATATTTCCACCAGGTTTAAATGTCAAAATTAAATACTCTTAAACATGTACACTTTCTATAGCAGTCAGGGTTAAAAAGGGTAAAATAAAGTAAAAATGATAAACCAGCTCTGATAGTAAACTAGCAACTGTACTGACACTTTCTGCAGAAGAAACTTCACTTCTCTCCAGGCCTTCAGCATCAGGTTCTGCTGGCTCTGGGAGAGAGCATTTGCCTCTTTGGGCACGTTATTTATTTGGTTAGTTGCGTCTGTTTAATCAAGACTAATGCAGGATTTGAGGGGGGCTGGCTGGCGTGAGGAGAGTGATTCTAGTCAGCGCTGTGCTGCCATCTGGGCACAGCCGTCTAAAGCTGTCATGGCCCCACGTGCCTCCAGATGTTTCCCGCGCCCCCGTACCTGCACCCCGCAGACAGGTGACACTGTGTGCGCTCGGAGGAACGCAGTGCAGAGATCAGCTCCCCAGACCCAACAATATGGCCATCCAGTTTGGTTAGTGAGTGTGTCCAAGGTGCAGATGGGCTTCTTTGTGCTTTGTGAGATGCTTTTGGCTGTGCTCTTTGTTCTTTACTGCAGTGGTTCCCAGCTCTGGTCCTGGAATATCTGTGCTCCTCACACTTTAGTGATTGTCTGGCCCAACATGTACTTCAACTCACAGACTGCTTGTTAACCTTCAGAGCCCTAGTTTTGGGGGGTGTTTTTGTAGTTTGATGTACCTTTATTCACTAAACAGAAATTTATTATCAATAGGATACAGTCACATGAGTGTTTTATTATTTGAATACGTTCAGGAGCTAATCAAATATGTCATAATTTGAGATGTAAATATTCATATCTTTTAGATATTTCTATGAATTTAAACATTTATTGATCGAAAACATTCTTTGCACCTAATTCTACGCTTGTAAGGACAATAAAAAAAACAGAAATCCAGATTAGAACTTGATAACCCAGAGTGGTTTTGAGCTTTAAATCCAATTTTGATGAGTTATTTGTATTGATTATATTGATAAGGGAATTTATAATAAGCTTTTCATAATACTTGACATTTGTCCAATTAATTAAAAAACAACCTTGATGTACTTTTTATTTTGTTATTATTGTCATTATATTAAAATAACTAATGTAATATCTAATAACTAGTTATTGTTATTAAAAATCCCATTATTCTACCAAATAATACAGATGGTGTTAATATAAAAGATAATTTTTTTTTTGTTTGTTTGCAGAAGTTTACAGTGACCATTTGTTCAAAGTGTCCAGAGTGTCATTTCTGACAGAAGCATTAATAGATGTAATAGGTGCTGACCAGGCTTAGTTCCCTGTAGTTCCAGTAAAATTGTAACTAAACACTCTGTTGTTTGCTGTTGGAGGAGCCTGTGACGTAATCAGCCTGTCAAACTCCAGCAGCATGATGGATCTCACATAACCCATCTCTGTGATTTACACCTTTGACTCCCCATACGTGCACGCACACACACAGACACACACACACACACACACGCACACGCTTACAACAAACTGCTGTTGCACCGATAAAGAAAAACATGGTAATAAACAGGGAGAGGTCCCCGGCCACTCTTGAAAGCCAAGCTTTGTTTTAGTGTGGCGAGGAAGCTTCCTGATTCTCCTGTGGCACCATAAAGGACTCGTAACACATATGGTCTAAATGGTGTGTTTGTGTGTGTGTGTGTGTGTGTGTGTGTGTGTGTGTGTGTGTGTGTGTGTGTGTGTGTGTGTGTGTGTGTGTGTGTGTGTGTACTCATGTATATTACAGTATGTCCTCTGTGTTTATGAGTACCATTGCTGTTATGTTTATACATTCAGACACAGAGTTGGAGCCCCACACCAGCTATGAGTACAAAGTTGGGGCATGGAACCGGCACAGCCGTGGCTTTAGTCCTGCCTCCCACATTACCACCAAAGAGGATGTGCCCCGAGGAGTCCTGCCTCCACGCTGGAGTAGGGTAGGCCTCCGTGATGACATCATTCAACTGGACTGGTCACCACCATCTAGGTCCAATGGTAAGAGTCATTATCTTTAAATGTTTTAGCATAAACTGAGTTTAATTAATTATTCAATTTATCAAAAGGCTTTTTATAATATTGAATAGCTTTCTGACAGTTTTAAATAAAAAAAATCACATAAAAGTAATGATTTTATATGTCCACAAATCCATATCGTCATGCACACGTCATGCCTGAATCAGCACATATGTGTTTCAGTTCGAGTCTGTTTTTGTCTGTCACATGCATAGAGACACAGAAACACCACGATAGAGCTATAATCACAATGAGAGATGCAGCAAAAGTAGTAGCATTTATACCTTTTGGTAACACTGAAAACAATAAAACAGGAAAATAAATTATTTTTATTGTAACTGTACAGTTCCAGATGATTTAAAACAGTTTATTTTTCTGAATGTACTTATTTTTATTGCTAATATTTTTAGTTCATCAAATTGTTTTTATTTTTTAGCCATGACATTTTATGGATTGTGTTTCCTGTTTTGTTTTTCAGATTTATTTTAACATATTTATTGATACGTATTGCTGATTCATGTTATTGTTTTGTCAAGTTAGTTATAATTATTTAAAATATTTAATTTCATCACCAGAACATTTGATATTCCTATATAATTCTTATTTTATTTTAATTATTGTTTTATTATTACTGCTTTTTCATATTTTATAACAATACCAGTTATATTTGTCTTTTATTGCATTTGTTTTATTTCTTATTATTCTTATTTTTATTTTTATTTTATTATCTTCTTTTTATTCCTATTTTTTTTAGTTTGTCATGTTATTTTTATGATTCTTTAAATAGTTTTTTTGTTACGTTATAGCCAGAAATGTTATATTTAATTTCTATTTTATTGGACTTATTTATTCTTATTATTACTGTTGTTCATTACTGTTCCTATTTTTGCTCATTTCAGTTTTACTTATCTTTCATTTTTAATTTTATGACTTCCATATATCTGCTCTTTGTTCTCTTTTGAAGCCTCTTGTAAAGCACTTTGATCTGCATTTATTATTATTATTATTATTATTATTATTATTATTATTATTATTATTATCTTTCAGCCATGTTTAACAAAAGCTTTTGATCTATAAAACATACTAAGCTTTAAATCACTAAACATCAATTAAAAAATCGAATCCAATCATCTGATATGTATCCGACAAAATGTTTTTTCTGTAAAGGAGTTTTCAGAGGTACTAAATGCTCTGAAACTCTGACCCTTTTTCCTATTTTTCCAGAGTGGAACATTTATGCAGGCATTTAGATATGTCAGAATTATTGTTCTAGAGAAGCAATTCTGTTATTAATCCTAATTCCAAATTCCAATACAATTGTTTGTATTGCTGTTTAGTGTAACAAATTTTGTGACGTGCCCCAGGATTTTAGGCCCTATGAAATTAATGTTCATGATGAATAATGACATGTGTGCCTAAATTTAAATGTTTGAGTTTTAAAGCTTTACAGGTTGAATGAAATCAGCAGCACTGCTACTGAAGCTGAAGAATTAGAAATATGTACACAGGCAGACATTACCGTGAATGTACATTAAAGCAGTTTAGCAGGGCTACGGTTGTCATTCAGAAACCTTCATTGTTGCTCTATTAGGAAGTGCTTGCAAGAAATACTTGATTGGGCCTGATTTGGCTAATCTGTGCTTGTGTTGTGACTCCATACATATATCCCCATTTTTGCAATAAACTGGAAGCAGCCCTTTTTGCCTGTAATAATAACACATTGTGTAGTGTGAACTGATTGATGCAGACAACACGCCTTTGAACATGCAGTTACTACAGTTACTGTAGTTAATCTGCATTGCCTGACAGAATAATTTATGAATGCCCAAATTCACATGCGCATAAACATGCCGCTAAGTAGAACTAACAAGCTCCATTTGAGGGAACTTCTGGACCACTTAATATGTAAAGAAACATGTTGATTGCTCATTAGGCCTCCATTCTGCACTTTAATCAGACGCCTCGCCACCCAATCTGCTTGTGATTTCAGAGGAACTTAGTTCTCCACCTCCTTGCTCTGCTATGCCACAGAGAGAGAGATACAAGCACAGAGAAACAGAATTGATGGGTACATCGGGATGACATGAAATGAAACCTTATCTTCTTTCTCTCTTAATTGTGCATGTTGTGTGTGTGTGTGTGTGTGTGTGTGTGTGTGTGTGTGTGTGTGTGTGTGTGTGTGTGTGTGTGTGTGTGTGATTCTAGGTGAGATCAACCACTATGTGATCCTGCGGGATGGACAAGAGCGTTACCGTGGAAATGAGCAGAGCTTTACTGATGCTGGAGGCATCCGGCCTTTCCAAGAGTACACATACCAGCTGAGGGCTTGCACTTCAGCTGGCTGCACAGACTCTGGCAAAGTGAGTGAGTGAGTGAGTGAGTGAGTGAGTGAGTGAGTGAGTGAGTGAGTGAGTGAGTGACTGACTGACTGACTGACTGACTGACTGACTGAGGGAGATAGGGAGTGAGGGAGGGAGGGAGGGAGGAAATTTCATATGAACTTCCAAATTGTAAAAATAATTACAAGTACAATTATACACATACACAATCTAAGTAAGTAATAACAGTCTTGAGTACACATCCACAGTGCAGGCTAGATGAAAAATAGAATAAATTTTTTTTTTAGCAATGGAAAAGTTTATTTTTTTCAGTATCTGGATTTGCCCACAGACGTTTTGCCCATTAAATAAAAGCTCACAAAGCCGGGTTACTGACAAACCCATTCTTCAAGCTCCTATCTACTAAAAATATGTTTTATACTAAATATGTGCAACGGAATAAACATTTGCCAATGTTATATTCAGTATATATTTAAATTAATGCAGTTTAATGACAGAACAATGCTCTGGAAGTGAACTGCAGTTGCTCAAATAATTATTATTTTAATTATTATTGCTATTTTTTGCATAAATAAACAAGTTGTTGACATTTCATGACTTGAATTCATGTGTTGAATCTGACTGATATACAGTGTTTATGTAACGTTCAAGAGCTGAACAGAGGGGAAGACAAGACTAGGGAGGCGGAAGTACTAGCAGGGGTTGAGGATTTAATTAATAAACACTAACAAGATTACTGTTACACCAACACAGTTACACTAACAAGGACTGACCAACACTGACTGTGACAAAAGGAGACAAGACCAAAACAAGACAGGTGCTTAGAAACACAAGGGACCTAAATATAACACAGATGAGACAGGAGATGGCCAGGACAGATATGTGACACTTTAACAGAAATAAACAACACAGGTTTGCCACATGGTCATCTCATATCCTATAATTGAAATTCAACCTAAAATTAGTGCCACAGTTCCTCTGCCTCCTGCATGCACTGCGTCACTTATGGTGGAATGGCTAAGATGGTGGAACTAAGAGGGAGAATAACTCCAGCTTCATCAGTGCAGCTGTATTTGTGAGGGGGGGAAAAACAGAATATTTTCATGCAGTTTTAGTGAATATCAAGGGGAAGACATCACAGGAGTGTGTCAAACATGGGGCTTACGTTGGCTCAGAGCTTTCATTAGTTAGATTATCACAGCTGCTGCTGTTCATAGGAACTTGATATAGAGAAGAATGAAGATGGAAATGACTACACATAACTAAAGACTTGGGTATATATATGACAATGATTAAACAACTTGTCCACAATTATAGAAAAGTCGGGACAGTTGCCACTCTCCCTAGGAGTAGGGGTCCTGTTAAGATCACTCACAGAACAAAACAGGCAAGAGATCAGAAAGAACCTTGGGATAACAGACAAAAAAACACCTTTCAGAAGACTCTGCAATCTACAAAAAAAACTTTGTGTGTCAACTTTTAGAAACACAATAAACAGGAATGGTACTCATGAAAGGATATCACTCATGGAAGAAAGTCACTGTTGTCCCGGGATAACTTTGCTGTCTTAGACCACCTGTTCCAAAGTGCTTCTAGGAAAACATTTGCCAAAAGTGCTGCCTCAGGGCTTAAGGTATGAAAGAATGTAAGCAGTCCATGACCTCAAACTGATGAGATTGGTGCAACAAGATGACCCAAAGCACACATATCAACAAAAGAAAGACCTGACCTTAATCCTACTGAAATGCTATGGCATGACCTGAGGAGAGAAGATGCAAGGCACCCCAGAAATATTGAACTGAAACACATTTGTTCTATTTGTTCCAAAATTCCTCATTAACACTGTGCAAATCTTATTTGTTGCTAATGCTAGCTTCACACTCTATGACTAGTAGTCATATAGTAGTTAGGTTGTTGTACCACACACAATATAGAGCTTGTTGTCTTGTAACTGAGAAACTTTTAGTGGTTGAAGTTTGTGCACCACAAGATGGATCAGGAATTAGGGCTCATGAATGACAGAAGTACCTTTCACTAGAAGGAACCCATATCACGTTTTGTTACAAAAGAACTGATGCAATCCCATGCATTTTTGAATAAAACAATCTAAAATGGCTTGTTAATGAGAAATGATGTTGTATAACTCCATCCAGTTATTTCCAATTACAATACTTTTACAGTACCAGATTTAGAGTCACCGCCAGGTCCAGATATCAAACCAGCTAGATAGGCTTTCATTGTCAACCTGCAAAAACAAGCTGTGACTCAAAAACTGTATGTTTGAGGTGATTACTGCTAAAAATGAATCTATAGGTTATTAAAACAACTGATCGACTTACTTTTTCTAGCCTGCACTGTGGATCTTTACTTAATAAGCTGCACTCGTGAAAAAGTTACATTACTTTTTACCATATTTAAACCTTTATACAGTTGATGTTCATTTTTAGTCAAATCAAATCAACTTTTATTTGTATAGCGCTCTTCACAACTGAAGTTGTCACAGAGCAGCTTCACAGAAATAAAATAAATAAATAAATAAATAAAAAGGTTAAAACATGTAACAAAGTATAAAAGACAGATCCCCTAGTGAGCGAGACTTATGGCGACAGTGGCAAGGAAAAACTCCCTCAGAGCTGGAGGAAGAAACCTTGGGAGGAACCAGGATCACAAGCGGAGGACCCATCCTCCTCTGGTCACACTACTTATCCATAGTTAGGGGACACTGGACTCCTATATCTCTGTTCTATTACTTGAATACTGAAGTAATGTTAGTTCACTGGTGGAAATAATATTAACAGTAGATTTCTACAGTTGGTGATGGTGGGTGAGCAGCTAGTCCAATGAGAGATTGTGTAGAGATTGAAGTGATATAACTAAACACACAAAACTGAAGAAATGTCTTTTAAAAATCAATCAGTCTCTGACATTGACTGGAAAAATATCTCCCCACTCTTCTATGCAGAATTCGTTCAGCTGTGTTTCAGCTAAAATTATGTTTCAGCATCAATCTTTGTACAGTTAGTGTTACATTTTCCTCAAGCCCCCTCTGATACAATATTTCATAGTGGTCTCTATAATGGAGAGCTATTTTCACTGCTGTATCAACTATGTACATTTTTTTTTGACTTTCTGGAAGTCCAGTATAGGGTTTGCAGTTTCTCCAGTTTTCTTAACTTCCACACAGCACTCATAGAGGAAATCATAGAGAAATGAATTCTCCTGGCCCTGCTCCCACTGTCTGGTTACAAAGTGCTGAGCCCACTGGATTTTTCTGATAGCAGCTTCGTTGTTCCTCCGGTGCCTCTATCTAGTTATCTTCCTGTAATTGCTGTTCACGCCAGATGAAAGAACAAACCCAACTCTCTTTCTGTCCCTTTTTAGATCAGGTGATTAGTGTGCTCTGAGGTGCTCTGAAGGAACAGCTGGAGAGGGGGAAATGAGGGGGAAATGGCCCTTTCCTCACCTCAGTTAGAATGCCCACACAAGGCTGCAGGCCAAACAGACCTGGATGATCCAGTTCGACTGGAAGAAAGATTTTCCAACTCCTTCATGTGGAATTCTTTTAGCTGTGTGGTGTTTCAGTGTCAGTCTTTGTACAGATGGTCTTACGTTTTTCCTCAAGCCCCCTCTGATACAATAAAGATTTCATAGAGGTTTCTATGGTGAAGATCTCTGCAGGCCCTGCTGCATCAAAGCAGCCCCAAACCATGACCCTTCCACCTCCATACTTCACAGTAGATAGGAGGTTATTGTGCTCTGTGATTGGTTTGAGCCAAACACAGAACACCTAACTTTTTCACATGACTATATTTAGCACAAAACCTGTTTGATTTGAGATGACCAATCGTTCAGATTTTCATTTTTTTGTTATTTTGAAACTGTAAAGTTAGTATTAAATTATAAATATTTCTGAACATACTCAATAAATATTTAATCTTTAGGTTTAAACTTTTGGAAAATCATGTAAACTTTTGCTATTTTGACCAGGGGTGCCTAGACATTTTCTGTGTTTGGAAACCCCAGTTCAAATGACATGGTTTCTTGATTCCGTGAAGTGAGTATATTATATATATTTAAAAGAAACAAAACCTTCCTTTTAAAGCAACAATTTTAGAATTTGGTATTTCTTGTTCCTGGGCTCCAGTTCCTGCTTTGAGCCTGCAGTAAAGGACATGCTTTACACATGTATTTCTGGACATGCTGAGAGATACAAAAAGCATGTGGACTGGATATACTGGAGATATTGCAGGATTCTACATTAATTTGACTCATGAGTGTAATAAGTTCTCATGATTGTTGTCCTACCCACTTCATCTGAGATACATAGTGCAGTTTCCAGTAGGCCAAACCAAATGTGGGAATGAGAGAAATGCTGTTTTCCCCATTACAAGCACCATAGTGATTTTGAAGCTGTAATTTTGAGCTAAAATGTGACGTAATGTGACTTTAATTAGGGATTCACATACTGTGTATTGTTTAACATATTGTGATGCATTATGATGGCATATTGTTCCCATATCAGCCACCCTTAAGTGAAAGAATGTAGTGCGCAGTGCACAATTGAGACAGAGGGTATAAGTGGCGTGAAGCTGGCCATTGAGGGGTAGGGGATTAACTTGTACACCTGCGAGCATCGCCCAAACAGTTGCAATTATTGTCGGACCCAATACAAGGGGAGCAATTACCCAGCGGTGCATGGGGCCGCTGAGCCACCTCTGTCGCAGGGAATGAGGATGCTGATTTAATCTCTGCGGACACTCTGTAGGCTCACAAGAAGCACATCAGGCCACTGCTCAGGCCAGGCTGCAAACAACCGGAGAACAGGGAGGAGGAGGAGGGGTGAGAAAGAAAGAAAGAACCACCTTAACCACCTCTCACGGCCTTCTCCTAATAGTCTGCCACTCCTAAAGACAAGAGCCGAAACCACTAGTGACATTCTATTAGAGTAGGATATCCAAGCCTCCATTAGGGCAAATTGCTCTGTAATTCTTTTTGTGTGTCTGTGTGTCTGTGTGTGTGTGTGTGTGTGTGTGTGTGTGTGTGTGTCTGTGTGTGTGTGTGTGGATGTAGGTGGTGGCAGTGACTGTCCAGGGGGTACCAGAGGGTCTTGCTGCTCCCTCAGTCAGGGCACTTGGACCCACAACACTGTACATCAGCTGGGAGGCCCCGACCAAGCCCAATGGTATCATACGAGAGTATCGCCTCAATCAAAGTGGAGTGGGGATCATCCACACTCACACACAGGGGGAGATGGCCTACACTGTCACAGGTATCTCACTACCTTTTTGTTTGTTTAACTTTGCCAACAATATGCTAACTACTCTGATCAGCCATAAGATTATGACCACCTTCTTGTTTCTACTCACACTGTCCATTTTAACAGCTCCACTTACCATAGAGGAGCACTTTGTAGTTTCACACTCACAGACTGTAGTCCGTCTGATTCTCTGCATACTTAACTGCATACATAACTAGTTAACCTTTCTGTATTATTCACAGATCGTACCAGCATAATGAAAAGACTCTTACTGTTCATGTGTTATTAAAGTGTCTGAGTTGAGTTGTGAGTCTTTTGTTTACAATTTGCAGGTCAAGTTGCAATTTTTTTTATATCTTATGCAAAATCTCCATTTATCAATATGTACATATATCAGAGTACCCATGGCCTAGTGGTTAGGGAACCAGCCTTGTGGTTGGAACGTTGTTGGTTTGAATCCGTGAACTGACAGGACGTGACTAAAGTGCTTTACTCCCCAGCTGCTCCCCAGGCATTGTGGATAGGGCTGCCCACCGCTCCAGGCATGTGTGCTCACTGCCTCTTAGTGTGTGTATCACTGTGTGTGGATAGGTTAAATGTTGAGAATTGCCTGTGTGCAGCACAGTGGGTCTATGAGCACTGCTACCTTTATTTATGATGTATTGCTCAGCCCTATTACGATAACACAGTGTAAATATGCGACCGGTGTTTTGTGATTTTCAGGTTAAACACACTTATGATACCATGAAGCTGTTTGGTCTCAACATCATGGTAAATCTTGCATTAAATTAGTACACAAGAACTCTCTCTGGGGTTCATCCTAATAAACAAATTAACTGTATACATAAATATCATCTTCATTCTGCAGACAGCATGAGGACAGTTCATACATGATGTGATCTACTCTTAAGCAGTGAGAGTATATGTGTGTGTGTGTGTGTGTGTGTGTGTGTGTGTGTGTGTGTGTGTGTGTGTGTGTGTGTGTGTGTGTGTGTGTGTGGAGTGAGTGAGTAATGAATCTATCTGGCAGCAGAGAGCAGCCACTCCCTGGCCTTCGCGCCACTGCCGCCTGCAACAGCAGCAGTAACAGAGCAGCAGCTACAGCGTCCCCTCCGCACCTCCACCCTTTATTTATGCATGCTGTTTTCTGAAGCAGTCTAATGACTGAATTTACACCTGATTCCCGCAATGAGCGGGCTGCCCTGCCCATCACCCGCCAGGGCCCCTGTGATTTGTGGGGCTTCTTTTTATCTGCCTGCAAGTGGGGCTGTGTTCCTGGCCCCAAGCCATCCACTGCCGGGCCCAGAATCCACACGGGATGGGGGTGGGGGACACGCTCACGGCTCCCACCTCCTCCCACACTGGCCCTACACATGGCAACGGACAGCTGCACAACAGCCAGCTTCTAGCACACACTGAGAGAAGGGTCCACACTGAAATATGAACAATGCTGACTACTGGCCATGCAAAAAGGAATAATAACAATAATAGTAGTAATAACACATGGTTAAGTGGTAATAGTTACAGTTATACGTTGTAGCAGAAATGCTGATTATACTAATGGTAGCAGCAAAAACTAGTATTAGTAGTAATAATGATGGACAAAATATTATTCATTTCCAGAAGGATGTTGGTAACAAAAGTAGTAGATGTAGTAGTAATCATTTATTATTACACCTACTACTTTTACTATTAACATTAATAGTAGAGAAGGGCAGAATACAACACAATACATGGTTCTGCCTCAAAAACAGTACCTGTCTTTTGTGAATCCATAAGCTGAGTTCAGTGTTATAGATAAAGGAGGCTATGAACACCTTCGTCTGGAATATAATTAACATTTTCCCACTCCTTCATGCGGAATTCTTTCAGTTATGTGATGTTTCAGAGAGTCAGTGTTTGTACCGCCGAGGGCCTTAAGGATACAATGATGACATCATATGGTTTTATGTTTCTAACGGTTTCAATTTTTTCTGATGGTAGATGCTGCAGTTTGACATCAGCTATGACAAGAGCTACCTGTATGTCATGTGATGAGATTTTAGGATTGTGGCAGACTTCTTTACACATTTGGGGTCTGTTCTTGGATTGAACTTGTTGCCATTTTCTTACTATGTTTGTTTCTCCACAAATTATTTTTCCTCACAAGAAAGTTGCATTTATAAAAAGTACATTTTATAATTTAGTAGTTATATAATCTCCATCTCTCAATATAGTTAAAATCAAGAAAAAATGTCACTTATCTTAAACAAGAAAATTGTTTCATATGGTTCACAAGTGGTGAAATGGCTCATAAGTAATATCTAAAACATTTAATATTAATAAATAAAAGCCCACAACCAAATTCATTTATGCTCAGATTCATCTAAAACTGTTACCATAGTACTGTAGTGTTAACTCTTCTACATTATGATCAGCAGCAAATTCAGATGTATATTTTTATGTACTTGGGTTGGAAAGCTTGTATTTGTTAAAAAATGTAGAATTGCATTGAATTTACTTGCATCCACTCTCCCATTATTGACGGATGTTTCGGAACTTTGTGTTTTTGGCTCAGTTGTTTATTAGCTGAACAGTATGTTTTGATTGTGTGTTTTCATATACAGCAGAGATGCATCAGATGCATCATATTAATATTTTACATTAATATGACAAGTAATAGTGCAGAGCTATTACATGGCAGATACTAGTTTTAACTTTTAATTCAGCAGTTTAATGTTATTTATGTTATTATTGCTACTTCTACTACCGACAGTGATGTTAACAATATGAACACACAATGTTGTATTATTTTACATTTTAAAAGAATTCATGTAAATGGCCCCTATGCAAATAGCACATATGTGCATTAAGTGTCTCTCTCTGGGGGAAATATGATATGCATAATTCATGCAGTGTACTTGTAAAAGGGAGAATGAGAAGAGAGAGAGAGAGAGAGAGAGAGAGAGAGAGAGAGAGAGAGAGAGAGAGAGAGAGAGAATAATGCTAGTTGTTCCTCGCCTCCGGCTGTGCATCAATGACATGATTATCAAACGAGCCAGGCATCGATTTGGGGAGCGCCTGATCTTCTTCCAGTCACAAATTAATATGAATGAAAAAGCGTGCGGAGAGCCTGTCCTCAGAGAGCGAGGCGTCTCGGGGAATGGTAAACCCACTGTCAGGAGGAGGTAGCAGCAACAGAAGGCATCCACACGCCTTCCTCTGAGCATGTTCATGTCCATGGGAAATCATCTTCATTTATCCAAGTATCTTTTTGTAATGTTTCACTTATTTAGCATAACTGGTTTGCTGGTGCTTGCTCTGATATGTGTAGCTGGTTGGCAAGGTGAGTTAGGACATAGGTGGGTGTGTCTGGTCATCTATGACCCAGACGTTGTGATCAGTATTTTATTGTACTTCATTAATCAACCAGACATACATTCATTTGAAAAATTAGTACACCTTTTTTTTTTTTTTTTTTTACATATTTAAACATTCATTTTAATTGAAAGATGGCAATATAACTAAACACACAAAACTGAAGAAATATCATTTTAAAACATAGTTAGAAATGCAGTTTTCTTGTGAGGAGAAAAAAATAATTTACATTTCAAGAACATTTAAAACAGCTGCCAAAATGGCCAGGTCAGGCTGTCCTAGCAAAAAAAGCTGACCGCAATATGTGTAAAGAAGTCTCCAACAAAACTAAAATCATGAGGCCTACAGGTGCATTTTGCAGATGATGTTTTAAAGCCATTAAAATGAAATTTTCAAATTTCAAATGTCCATAAACAAACACAACCACATCTTGTATATACTGTACAATATGTAGAACCTCTCTTTCATTCATTTACACTATGTATAGAAACATTTAGGAGAAGAAAAAGTGTTTCAGTTTTAAACTCTGAATTGTTCGGTCAAAATAATTAAATGTATTATTCATCAGTTATATTTGCTCATTCCAACACTTTTAACATCAAAGCTGGATTTGTGATCACAGAAAATCTATCCTGTAGTACAAACGTAAATGATCATCACGCCACCTATTCCCCAACTCATCCCAAAAGTGTTGGATAGAACTTAGTAATTCCAGAGAACACAGTTCTACTGCTGCTCCACAGCTCAGTGCTGGGTGGCTTTATACCCCTCTAGCCCATGACTTGCCCACAGTATGATGCTATCCTGAGACTTTTCTGAGATTCTCTGTAAGCAGACATTATATGGGCGTGAAGACAAATGCTATCAAAAGACACACAACCAGCTACCAGACTGTGTTTCACTGGTGTTGTCTTTAAAATATGTAGTAATTTATATTGTGGTTTCCACTTTTGTATTATCATTATCACATGATCTGAATCAGTTCTTTAAATTTCCCTTTCTTAACTGTAAATATTGTCTAGAATCACAGGCATTTTGTCTCGTCTCCTGGCCTGTTTTCTCAGAAGGTCAAATCCCTCCCCATAGTCTTCAACAGTGCTCAGCCACAGGCTGCCACATGTATGCTGGAGGGACTTCTGGAAAGCTCTGTGTCTTTGTAAAATAAGCCTGAAACCGTGAGAGGAAGGAGGGGGCATCCAAACCACTGAGGCTCCCCAGCAGCCCTCTGCTGAGTGAAGATATTTTGCTCGGGGCCTCTCTGCGCTCCTCAAAAGACCCATGAGTTGGCAGACAAGGCAACGGAAGAGCAAAGAGCCAATCAGCTGCTTCGGGATCCTGGGCATGAATTGAGGGGGGGGTGAAGGGATCTGATGGCAGATTTGGCTGACTGGCAGCGGAGCACATTTAGGAGTTGGCGAGTGATGATGGCAGGCCTGGGCCGCCTGGCTGCACTTGTTTGGGCGCTTCCTGCTGCTGCAGGAAGACAAGACAGAGGAGGGCCAGGGGTTTCCCTTTGTGGAGAGGGTGGAGAGAGACGTTTGTCTTCCACGACATATTGAATCTCTAAATCGCTGTCTACTAACTGAGCTAGCAGACATGTACAGTACTGTGTAGATGTCGTAGACAGCCATGAAAATAATATAATGTGTATTATTATATATTATATTTTTCTAAAATATAATCATAGCAGTTTATAGTTATAGTGTTCTAGATAATATTGCTTTTTACAAGATGTAAAAACATCTATCTATCTATCTATCTATCTATCTATCTATCTATCTATCTATC
>CM067513.1:25293168-25303168 GCA_034509495.1 Acestrorhynchus altus
AGAGACTAAAGTGGTTTTCTGAGGCCTGCTTTCAGAGTTGCTGGTTCTCTGTTGTGGAACAGAGCACCAAAATTTGGGCCAAGATGTGACACTAAAGAGAGTGAACCTCAGCCATCTCTCTGAATTCTTCCTGATCAAGGAGGAAGGGAGGGGGTGGGCTGAGAAAGGGACTTGATCCCCGTAAAGGCATCGGGTAGCCTCCAAAGCTCCACCGCCACACAGACTCACAATCGCTCATAATCCCCTCTAGGCCGGGGCGGTGGGAAAAAAGGGGGAAAAAACATTAAGTAATTGTAGACAGGAAGTCGTCTCTTAATTATTTAGAGGCATTATCAATGCGGCAGGGGTGGTGAGGGGAAAGCATCCCGCTCTGTCTCCTTCAGCCCGATACCTTCGGGGAGAGGAGACGAGCAGCCATCATCTTCTCATATTCTCTAATGCAAACAGTAAATGGCAGCTTGTCAATAAAAGACCTTTTTATGTCATTTATTACCCCACACTTCCTCATCGTGCTGTTCAGAACAATTTGGATGACAGTTACGGCATTACCTTCATCCTTTGGCGTTAGCCGCAGCACTACAATGGGCCGCCATATGCGTAACAAGGGGCAAGCACTAAAATGATTGAAGTTCCCCTTCTTCTTCTTTTTTTTTTTTGACACCCCTCTTCATATATTTATTTATTTATTTATCTTGTTTTTTTTTTTTTCTATTGAAGTTGCATGTGTCTTAACCAGACTTAGAGTGCCCCCTTGAGTTAGAACAGATTAAAAGAGTTTTAGGAGATTTGCATCTTGGAGTGACCATACATAGAATACACTGAGTCCAGAAGCAAAGAACAGAATGGGTTTGTGATTCTGAAGAGAGATGCTGAAGGATGGCTAACTGCCTTAATGTCTGCATAACATTTATTAACTGCATTATGAACCTTAAACTGTTAATTATATAAGACGTGTCAGCTTCAGTAGCTTTCGTTTACAGTTGTATACAAAAGCTACTGAGGATACATTTTAATACAAATACTGTTTTATTTACTGAACTAAAAACACTGCAGACTAATTCAAATATAAATGTGGTGTATGTTAGGCTTATGATACATTTTATTATGTTTTTGTTTGGTATATTAAATTTGTAGATAATTACAAAATGTGCAAATGATTTAGCAGAAAACAAACCATTTTTCAATAAGGCACATTACAAGGCAGCCAATCAGAACGGAGCTCATTTGCATATCATAAACTAATAACGATATATCGTAGAGTACATTTTTTATATTAAATCTATGTTAAGTTTTGTATATTAAATTCATAAATGTCATTAAATACGACAAAACATGCATGCCTGACACCACCATAATGTTATTAAATCAACCAACTATTTATATTATAAAATAGTCATATATATGTAATTTGTGATTCTATACTTTACACCATAGAGAGTAACATCCTCTGACTTGTGGAAACAAAATATTTATATTTTATTCATAACTGTCATTAATTTATATTATAAAAACAGTATAATGCTTATTATATTATTATTACATGCCAGATGGCTTAAGAACAATATTTTATAAAACGCTTATATCCAATAGATTATAGTCATATTAAATATTTGTCGCTGAGATATAGTATCCAATGTGTAACCATGGCGTTGGAATCGCAACGTAACCACTGCACCTGTGATTTAGGGTAACAGGCTCACTACTAAACATGCACACTTGCTGCAAAAATATTAATCAAATAGTAATGCTGAGGTTAAAACACTTTACCCAATAAAGTAGGCAACACTGTCCTGACACTACAAAATAGGTTATACAGCTAGAGATGCTTGTGTGAAGTGATTACTGCACTAACATCATCTTGTGTAAGCTTTTATTTTAATTCTGAAGTGAAATTTTTATAACTATTTAATTATATATTGTTTGATACACACTCACACACACACACACAATATATATATATATATATATATATATATATATATATATATATATATATTTATTTTTTAAATTCAGAAAGTAACCACTAGACATACAGTACAGTGCATTGGGTGCAATTTACTATAAAGATGGAAATGCTGTCTGTACACTATGCATATCTATGCATTGTTATTTACTAAAACTACATTAATCTGTTTTCTATTTCATGCTTACTGTCTAATGCACGCATGCGTACATCCAGAGGTGCACCTGAATCACAGTGCTCTTTAATACCCCTCGGTGTAACTCAGTGAACATGTGTGTCTGTGCTGCTTTGCAGGGTTGAAGCCTCACACCAACTACAGCTTCCTGCTCACGGCCTGCACGGCGGCCGGCTGTGGAGCAAGCAAGCCATCTATGGGCCGCGACGCCAAGACGCCCAGCAGGTCAGTACATTCTTTCTCTTCATGTTTTCCTGGTTGACTTGTCTTCTTCTGCATTTCTCATTTTCACATTTTAATGAGATTTTCATTTAGATCTTTTATTGACCACCACTTAGAAATCTCACCATTTAGCCTCTGTGTGTTTCGTTTTAGGCTGGGCAGGCAATGTGGCACAACAGAAAGCCTCTATATTCTTGAGGGCACAGTTACAATACATAAACTTAAATATCCCTTTTTCAGCGTTTACTAGGACATAGCTATCTAAGAAGGAACAAAAGGAGAAGTCTGTCACTTATTAAAAGAAATAAAGGATGTGGGGTGCATGATGAAATTCCAATACTGGCAGATGTTTGCTTAAAGAAGTATTGAACAGATGTGTAAATTTGGAAACATTTAGGAGATGTTGAAATCTATTGATTTAATTAGAAGAAGAAGAAGAAGAAGAAGAAGAAGGTGAAGAAGAAGAAGAAGTTAAAGAAAAGGGAGGAGTGATGATGATAAGATGAAGAAGGATGATATGATGATGACTTTGATGAATAAGACAATATTGATTATGGTGGTGACGATGATGAAAATAAGCACACTTTTATAGCACCTTTCTACATTAAGGAATGGAGAACAAATCATGATAATGAGTATTCAGATAGTTTTGAAAATGACCAGGAAAACAGATGCTGATGGTAAAGAGTTCCAAAGGGTAGGAGCATCAGAAATAAAAGAACTGCCACCCAGAGAGGAATGCCTGCGCTGAGGAACAACTTGAAGACCAAACTCAGTAGCCCTATGTTTGCATGGAGGCGCATATGGCTGGATGGAGCAAAGCCGTTCAGAGCTTTGAAGATCAACTGCAGGTTTTTATAACTGTTCTGTGACTGGTATCCAGTGTAGCTGATGGAGGACAGGGGTGGTCAGATTTCATTTCAGTTTTGCGTACACTCTAATAAATTAGGGTGCCAGAAAATGGTTCTCAAGCAATGTCAAAGAAGACCCGCTTTGCTAAGTGATGTTTTTCTGTGAACCTGTGAAGAGCTCAATCAACATGTCATGCAAAATGATTGTCCAATCAGGGAGGATGAGAACTAGTTATAACTAGTACATTTCAACAATATTCACTCTGAACTTGACTAATTGTAAATAACTCTACCTAAGGTTGGTTTCACACCTGAAAGTCCAGACGAAATCATGGTCTGTCTTTTTCTTATATTGTATTCTTTTGCAGTTTAGCGACACACTAAAGAACTTTACTAAATTCCCAGCATTATCACTACTTGAGTCGTGGTTTCCTATTTTGACAGGTTTGTTGAAGTGCATGTCTGAGTTTGTCATAAGAGTTGTGCTGAATTCTGCCTTCCTGCCAGAATCTGACTCCCTTCAGAGTCCTTTAGTTAAGGGTTAATCTACAGTTACAGTAGACACAGGAATCACCAGCATAATCTGTTATGCCCATACTGCTATGTGATGCATGTGCACACAAAGGAGTGTCACCATTCTTTTTCCCTCATCTATTGTTTGATTTGTTTATGAATTCCTGTTTCGATTTCCTTTAATTGGTTTGAAAGTCTGAAGCCTTCTAAAAGTGTTGATATGGACAGAGACCTCCTTTTCAGATCAAATTTTGGTCCAGACCATGGTCCATGGCACCTTTTACACTTGCTATTGCTTCAGACCAAACTGAAAGGTCTGAAAGTTCAGACCATACAAGGTAGGTATGACAGCAACCTTCTGTATTTTTTTCTCATTTCAGTCAAATAAAAAAACTGAAAATGAAAATAAAAATGAGCATCTTAAAATAAAGTAGTTAATAGCTCATCTCATAAAGGATTCACATTATTTTTTCTAATAACAACCACAGTCTGGGGATATACCAGCCACAATGGTTTAGGAACTAGCCACAGTGGGAACATGAGCCATACTGTTTAGGAACTAGCCACAAGTGTGGGAACACATGAGCCATACTGGTTTAGAACTAGCCACAGTGTGGGAGCACATGACCCATACTGGTTTAGAACTAGCCACAGTGTGGGAGCATATGACCCATACTGGTTTAGAACTAGCCACAGTGTGGGAACATGAGCCATACTGGTTTAGGAACTAGCCATACAGGTGGGACATATGGACCCATACTGGTTTAGAACTAGCCACAGTGTGGAGCATATGACCCATACTGGTTTAGAACTAGTCACAGTGTGGAAACATATGAGCCATACTGGTTTAGAACTAGCCACAGTGTGGGAACATATAAGCTATAATATAGAACTAGCCATATGGGAGCATAAGACCATAATTGGTTTAGAACTAGCTACAGTGTGGGAGCATATGAGCCATACTGGTTTAGAACTAGCCAGAGTGTGGGAACATATGAGCCATACTGGTTTAGAACTAGCCACAGTCTGGGAGCATACCACTTTGAAAATACAAATAGCACATATGTAGCACCATTGTTTGGTAGAATACAAATCTAAAAATGACATTAACGTCTGGCATCCATTTATCTACTTGTTGGCTATGTTACAGTTACTGCTGTTTACATTCTCACACCATATTGATGATGTTGTTATTTGCAGCCCTCTATAATCGCCTAATTACATTAGAAAAGCATATCATGACCTGATTCATCTTCATAACACTAAAACTCTGTCACATCGCCCACCTCTGGTGTCACATCTGCTCCTTCAGCCTCTCTCTCTCTCTCTCTCTCTCTCTCTCTCTCTCTTCCCTAGGTGTCTGGGCAGTACCCAGGCATGTGTTGGTGAACAGCACAGCTGTGGAGCTCTACTGGAGCCACCCATCCGAGCCCAATGGCCTGCTGGTCCACTATCACCTCTTGTGAGATGGCAAGGTGGTCTTCATCGGTGGTCCACAAGCAACAAACTATACAGACCCTGGCCTGCAGCCCAACAGCAGGTCCTATATCTCACGCCCATCTTTAGCAAGCTATTAGCAGTTGATTATCGATGACACCTAATCCTCCGTGTGTCTTAAAGGATCCTTCCACTCCCCTCCCCACAAAGGGAGAGCCTCTCTGATACCAAATCATTAAAACTTTTGAAGGGAAGGGCTATTAATAAGCAGCAGACCGCTCTGGGGGGGTATTGACCCAGAGCTTAGAGCCTGAGATAGACTAGAGAGGTGTACTTGAGTATGGCTTTATTGAATGCAGTTTAGTTGTGTAATTCATGCCTTTATGGATCTTCCATGCTGGACAAAATGATGTTTCCATAATGCACGTTGACTAGGTAAACGAATGTCTTTGAATAAGTTCAACTTATGGATATGTTCACTTATTAAGTTAAAAAGCACAGATATTACTACATAACTGTTTTGGAAGCCCATTATAAGCATACAGATGGAGATCCACTCTTCATCTGAAGATTTTGAGTAATGAAGTTTGCATTTAGAATTAGCTAGCTTGGATTGGACGGCTAAACACAGTAACTACTGGAGAAGTATTTGGTAACATCTAATATAAACTTTAATGAAGAAGCAAAATAAAAATATTGGTCCATTCATCATGAATATTCAAGACATTTGGTGATATGTTATGGTTGCAGTACAGGAGTGTTTTAAACTTCAGTATCACTGTTGCACTGACAGTAGTCCTCCAAACTGCAACATTCAGCAAACAGCTTCTTTTGAGCAGAGTGTCCTGGCGGCCACTGATGGGACTAGAGGATGACCAACACACTACAGTAACAGCTGAGCTTCTGTCTGTGACTTTACAGTGGAGCAACTAGTTAGTGTCTAATAGAGGGAAACCTGAGTGGACATAGTGTTTAAACACTGTGTCTGATCAACCCGTACCAAGACACATTAACGTACCAATACCACTATATTCCGTTTGCAGTGGTCCTGTGGGGTGCCATTGACATGACACTGAAGAACAGGGTGAAAGGAGGATAGGAAAGTAGGCAGAGAAACAGATGAACTACATGTCACATTATTTAAAATCCTTTATTTCATTAACATCATTAAGCACTGACATATCAAACCAGGTGTTGAATGATTACTATAACTAAAACTAGACTCCCATCAGGAGAACTCTTACTGTATTTGTTCAAACACCAGTGTTTGACTGAGCACATTAACACTCACTGCCAAGGTGCTTTTCATTCTGATTTTAACACAGTGCAATATTTTCTAACAGTCTTTATGCTGAAACTGTTTTTTGCCTTTTTCAGTTACAATTTTTTTTATACATCTCTCATAAATGTTTGTACATGCTTATTATTTTAGCTGTAATGAATGTTAACAGTCTTTTGGTAAATCCTATATCTGTGTGTCTTCAAAATCTGAAGTGCAGTCAGTTCCGAATATCTGATTTATTTCTTTTTTTCTTTTCCTCAACGTGCACAATCAAAAATGCATCTTGAAGCTACTCTCTAATCGTAAAACACACACATTGTGTGTTTTGGGATTGTTTTGTTTATGCAATATAGCAGGTAAATATTTGAAAAGGCTGCCTGTGTCGAATAAGCAGCTTAAGATACAATATAAATCTGTTTGTTTTCATTATGTTGTCTACCGCGAGATGAGAAAATGTCAAGTTGTCATCAGAGCTTCACTAGTACTTTCAAATGATTTATTTATTTATTTGTTTAGAAATAACCCTACCCCTCCATGTTGACGGCATAGATTCAAACTGTCAGAACCACCCCTGATTGGATGGTTTGAATGGGTCACGGACTCTCTTCCCTATACACTACACCCCACTCTCACCCCCACCCCGTTTTTCCCACCGGTTTGTTTATATTGTGGCTTCAAAGAGAGTTGCAGCGAAGCATGACGTTTAATTTGCCGTAATTTCAGATGACCTGCCAAAAGGCACTCTCTCGCTTTTGGCCCCTTTTCTCCCTTTGTCCAATTTAGTTTCAAAGTGAGCGCTCAGTATGTCCGTAGCCTATTATCCGAAGAGATAGGCTGGTAGGGGACGTTCGAGACTGCTAACCAGGGGGGCCACACTCATCGATTATTTATGACACTGTTGATTAGCTGTCAGATACCTCACCGCTGTAGAAAGTGTGTCTGATGAGTGAAATATTAAGCCCCCCTTCTCCTCTCCTCCACCTCCACCACTACTACTACTACAACTACCAACATCTCTGGAACCATACATTGCTTTTTTTGAAGTGACACTTAAATCATGCCGAAAAAAAATGCAAGCTATGGCACACACATACATTTACACACTCAGAGTCATGACCATATTTAAACATATGGACATCTGATCTTCACTTGAACTATATTGAGAGATGGAAAACACTATTTGTTTGTGTTTTGACATCAAGGGTTTCTCTTTGCACACCTCCCATGAAAATCAAACTTTGGTGCCTTTCTGATGGTAGATGCTGCTCTTTGACATCAACTGTGGCATGAGCTACCTGTAGGTACCGTTATGACATTTTAGGACTGTTGAAGAATCTTTTCGCATTTGTGGTCTGCTCAGACTGTGAACTTCTAGAATGGCCTGATCTGGCAATGCGTTGGCAGTTGTTGCAAATGCTCTCCTAATTTTTAAATTATTTCTGGACAGTGGAACTGATTTCTAATTGTTTTGAGATCATTTGAAATCCCTTCCCAGACTCATCTGCATTGTGATATGTCTCACTTCAATCAAGAGCAAACCAAACTAATGTCTGAGATTTAAATAAGATGATGTGCTAGACCTGATTCTAACTTTAGGCATTTTGAGTAGTAATAAATGTTGGGGTATCCTACTGTTTCCTCATAAGAAAGATGCGACTATTCTTGTTACTGAAACACAATTAAGTCCTTACAGCAATGCCAAAAGCCAAAATCTAGTAGAAAGTTTTTTAATGCCCTTGATTTCAGAAGAAACAATGAAGGACCAAGTGTCCCGTTGTTTTTGCCCATGTAGTGTATATTACCTCCACCTCTCAGTATCATTAAAATCAAATGCCCATATGTTTAAATTAGATAAAAAAGACAAGTTTTAAAATTGTTCACATGACTATATATACCTGCTAGAAGATCACAGCACCTTAAGCTTGCTGACTGCAAATATGTGTGTAAAACGTGGCGGGTGACAAATCGGCGGCGCTAATGCATTTTATTGCCAGTGATGAGAGCAGTATATGATGGCTGATGGGCTTATTTTAAAGGGATAGTGCTGAACAATAAAGCTAATGCAGAGGCTTAATGGTCAGTATGGAGTTTATAAATTAAAAGCTCAATGTTCACACACCCCATTTACATTGGTACGTAGACTGCACTGACACCGCGCTGTTTAAAAGCTAACCTATCTTGCAAGTCATGTGTAACTAAAGAGCTTTCCACAGGCATTTTTATAACTTGTAACTAAGCATTAATGTTACGCGCACACACACACCCACACGTACACCAGGCATGCACACACTCACCGTCCCATTCATATGCATGTCTGTGTGGAGTATCTATCAGGCCTCTGAAAGATCATGGTGGAGGCACTGATCAGCATTGCATTAACACTGTCATCTGTTTAATGGCATCACTTTATCGATCCACCGGGGAGCTGAGGGGCTGCACCTGTTGAAGGAAATTAACAGAAAGCTTTTCCATTAGAGTATTCCATGTGTTTTAGGCTCAGAAGATGCATCTTGATTTTTAAAAAAATGACGGCAAAAAGTATCTTCAAAAACAAAATAGTTGCACCCAGAAGGAAGTGTGGACGTAATCCTATTGTACTAAAGAAAGGCTGTCCATGGAACAATAAATGATTAAAAATGTAGACTGATATGGGCACTATTATTGAGCTACACATCCAGAAGTAGTGTCTCTCAGTATGGCATTGGGTTTAACAACATGACACATCTTTGCATGGAGATGTAGAGGTCTGGCAAGGCAGAGATGATTTGCTGGTAGTCTGGACCCAGACAAAAAAGTAGGACAGGATGAGTGTAGGTTTTCCACCATAGAAAATAACAAGTTCAAATAGTCAACCCTTGAGTATATTATTGTGGTTTTATTGCAGTTCCATTATCGTTGTTTTCTTTTAGAGTTTAAAATAAAGAGGACAGAAAACAGAAGACTGATTCTCAGCATTCTGCCATGTAAAATAGCTCCATTCTGTCAGGCCCCCCACTGCTAAACACCATCCTCAGACTCTGTCCTTCAAAGCCATAAATAACCTAGGTGAACAAAGTGCTAACTGGGCCCTCTCATCAGGGTTACAAGCAAGGACCAAAACATTAGGCCATGTTACAGGTTATGTTAATCCTACAGCTGCAGACACTGCCAAAGCTGTTCAATATTGTTTTCATTTATGTGAATAACTTGTTCTGTATTGGCTGCTGTTCAAATTATCTGTGCAGCTAATCATGCTCCTTCTGATTAGAGCTGGGCAATATGGACAAAAAAAAATCATATTCTGATATATTTTATTTGAATGGTGATTTTCGAGATACAAAACAATTTATGATTCGTATACTGCATGAAACCCTTCTCCTTCTTTTTTTACTATATTTAAACCTTCTGAAATTTAATCTTCATTTCTTCTTCATACACACTAGGCCATCTTCAGGCCAGAGCTCTGACTGAGGAGGGGAGCAGAGTAGAGGAGGATTAGAGTAGGAGCAGGTGTGAAAGTTGAAAAGTTTCCACAAGATTGAAAGATTGTTTCTAAAGAATTTAGCAAAGGCACTGGT